>JAFIRS010001055.1:0-450788 GCA_018342105.1 Gonioctena quinquepunctata
TTTTGTTAAAACATATTGACAAATCCCAGTCATTTCAATGTTTTGGGGTGTAGACCATCGGGGGTAGTCCGTTCCTGACTTTGTAGCAAAACAACTGACTCCTGCATGAAAGCTCATCGAAGGAATTCATTCGTTTAGTCAATCACCACAATTTAGATGATTTTGAATATTCACTTTGAAAGTTATCAAAGAAAAACATTTTTCATTTTGTAACTTTGAGGGCCCGTAACTTGGTAACGAAGGCTTTTAGGAACAAAAGTTATATGAATTACTGGTGATATTTTGACCCCATCTATATATTCTCGAGAGGAAAAGAGGAAGTCCAGGGACACCCTGTATACAAAGCAAGGCGTGTTGAAGTGCGATTAGGCATGCGCACCTAGTTGAGGCCCTCTACTATGAGTTTAGAAGTGCGGCACGAAGAAATATGTCAACTTCTAATCAACAAGACATCACATGAAGATCTAAAATACAGTTTTCACGAAACGTCGTGAAATTGGACCTTTTGGGGACCAATACTACAATACGTGGAGAGAAACCCCAGAGAGCAATTAATTTGTAATATCTCTACTGAAAATTTAATTTTCATCTTAACGAAAGCTGAAGCTTCCGGCTGTATTTTCACATACCTTATAGAAATGCAAGTCAGCACATTATTAAAAATACTCATTTTATGAAAATTTATTCTAGTTTCCTTTGGGAATTGTTATTCATCGGGCGAAACCTGTCCTGGAATTATGTGATGGGATACCCAGCAGGGTGCCTCTCCATAGGTTCAATTTTGCGACTGTGTACAATGGAATTGTTAATTTTTATTATTATTAGATGAACGATGGATTTATATTTTCTCGAAATATCCAGTAAACTAACGTCTGATCCTTCACCGATTACTGTAAAAGAAGTTTCCTTACTAGTCTTTGTATCTGATATATTACCAACAATAACGGAATTCTCATGCTCAACGTGACTACACTGCATTTTGTGCAATTCATCAATCCTGCTACCTCCTACTAGGCCCATGCTTGCCACAACTTTCATTAAGAGATATTCATCATCGAGTGCTACATTCAAAAACTTGTTCATGGGAAGTCGGATTCCTTAGTTTTTAACCTATCATTTCCAGTAATGCATTTTGCGCTAGGAGTAATAATTAATATAAAAAATACATCGCACAAAAAGTTATAATCATCCGAAAAATTCAATTTTTCAGTGAAGCTGGAAACAAATCAGGAATCTAAGGTGGGTTATACGTGACCAGAATCATTGCGAAAAAACTATTGATCGTTAAAAATTTCAACTGGTTTATATTATTCAGATTAAGATGTAGTATA
Source organism: Gonioctena quinquepunctata (assembly GCA_018342105.1). Classification (NCBI taxonomy): domain Eukaryota; kingdom Metazoa; phylum Arthropoda; class Insecta; order Coleoptera; family Chrysomelidae; genus Gonioctena; species Gonioctena quinquepunctata. The sequence continues at coordinate 1,332 of JAFIRS010001055.1, forward strand.
TCACATAGGAAAGGGATTTCTTGCAGAATCAAGTGAGTTTCAAATATACCAATTCCAGATAATATTCTGAAATTGAAATATCTTCTGGGAACAGTTAATTAGTATCATTGATTCATACCGAATATATTTTTATTTAACGTCGGCTCATTTCTGCTACCTAGGCTAATCACCGACGCCGGTGAGCACACTTCTCCCAACCGGAAATTTTGCCGAATCTTCTGTTCCTTCAGAGGTAGAGATCTTTAACAAGCTCAACATTCATGAACTCGGGACCGCCATATCAACGTCCCCGCTGATGGACGGCATATCCATCTTCATATCTCGTACGCATTGACATGACGCCTCCAGCTGCGAATATGCTACTACGCTGCAGTTGTTCGGCGCATTTTCAACGCGCACCTTCCTTGGCAGGTGGGCACCCATCCAAGCACGAAATGCGTCCGGTATTGCTTGGCTCAGTTATCGATCAGACTCTCGTCATCCTGACCAGCCGCCGTTGCCCATTTTATATTATTTATTTCGTATAACACCATGTTTAAATTATGAATACCCATATGAAATTTAAAATATACCCATTTTAAAATAAATTTGAGCAAATTTCACTATGGAATAATAGTAATCAAATATACAAAGTTTCACTTTTCTGAATAATGAGAAATGCCAAGAGAATATCCCCATTCATAAAACAAATAATATTCATTTTTATCAACACTCCTTCAAGTTTCAGGCAACTGATTGGCCGTGACACTGGTGAAACGTGTATAATGCCATTTTATAAAGAATTAAAGTGGTTAAAAATTCGAAACAAAAACATTATTTTCGAAAACAAGAAATAATGTTATATCCATAGGAATGTGGAGATGATAATGAAAAGTATAATCTAATATGGGATTCAGTGGTTGGAGTATTGACACGTATCAGAAGTATATACACGTATCAGCCAAAAGTTTCTGCCGCTGCGTTCGGTGAAATCCGATGCTTATACAGAGTGACCCATTTGAAAGCGGGCCACCTCTCTAAAACTGTTATTTATTATCCGATTCAGAAGTTTTTTTTCACTAGTTCTAGTTGGAAGCCATAAATTCGAAATAAATATAAAAATTTCACGGCTTACTTCGAATTTTTTTCAAAGTCAAAAACTCAAAAAACATACTGGCGATTTTTGTTTAATGAAATTTGACATCGCCACTGGATTTGTGATGCTTTCAAATGGGTGTGACCAAAATTTCACGATAAATTTTTTTTTTTTAACAGAAATATAGCATAAGTAAAATATTCATATCAATATCAAAGTAATTCAAATAGTTGTCATATAAATCACAATTTTGTAAATAATATGGTTTAAAGTACTCCTTCAGAACATAACAACTCTATGTGGGATATGTTATGTCTCTTAGAACACTGCAGTTTGTTGTCAAAGAATAGAAATGCACATCTTTACATCCAATAATATAATTACCCATATTAATAACATAAATGAACTACTACAAAAGAATTTATTGACATGACAGTGCCCATTGCACATTGAATTTCAGACTGTTCAACCAAATCTCCATTTAATTCGATACATTTATCGTATCGGTTTCTAATTCTATAATTGGTTTGGGGTGATATCTCTGCAAGCCTGTCCTATTCTTTCACGCAGTTCGTCTTTGCTCGTTGGGCGAGTTTTGTAAACTTTTTCTTCAACGAAGCCCCATAAAAAAATCCAATGGAGTCAAGTCCGCGGATCTGAGGGGAAACTCGATCAATGCACTATTTCGCCCTATCCACCGATTAGGAAAATTTTCTTCCAACCAATCTCTCACAATCCTGCTAATGTGGATGGAACAGCCATCTAATTGAAATAGAAGATGAGCCTCTTCTGCCAGTGGAAGTTCATCCATAGCCTTGGTAAATTCGTTTTTCAAAAAATTCAAAAAATTTTGACCATTCAAATTGCTTTAAAAAATTTTGGTATGTGATATTCCACAACAAACATTGATTTTTTGTGAGTACTGTGTTCTGCAATTTATTATCCAATGTGGATTTTCTTCCGTCCAGTACCTTGTGTTTTGAGAATTAACTGTTCCATTGGTTGTGAATGTTGTCTCGTCACTGAACAAAATGTTTTTCAGAAAACTCCTTTTATTTAGATATTCTCCTTGAGCCCATAAACTATACTCCATCCTCTTTTCATTATCGCCTTCTTCTAAGGTGTGAAGGAACTTTGGTTCAAAGGGCTTCATCTTATTATATTTCCTAAGATTTCTCCTTATTGTTTCACGCGGTAAGTTAATGTCCAAACTTGCAATTCTCACACTTGTTTTCGGATTATTATTAAAATAATTTCGAGTTCGCTCAGAATTATTTCGTCTCTGTCTTTTTACAATATTACTATTCTTCAGAATATGTTCACAAACAGCTCCATACTGATTGAACATTTGATTTATTCGGCCAACTGACTGTAATTTCGACGCTCCGGATGCATGTTATTGAAAATTCTACATACTTCCCTTTCGGATCTGTACTATTTTAATTTTCCCCTGCAAAGTCAAATTATCAGCCATACTTATTTATTAGTGTAGGTACTTGAGGAGTTATAAACTTCACTATTAACACTGACAAATTTGTGTCTTTTCGTCTATTGTTCTGATGACTTATCATCTCTATAGCAACTTAAGTTACAAAGCCTCCTAATAAAAATAATATTTTTGAAATGTGGTATCCCAAGCATGTTTGAATGAAACCAAGATTGATATGTGGAATAACTGTCAACCACCAATGATCGAATGTTGATCGAATCTTATGGTTAGTTAGCATTAGAAAATGGTAGAATAAATGTATCGAATTAAATCGGGATTTGGTTGAAAAGTACGAAGATTAACGTGTAGGCACTCTCATTTCATTCCATTCTTTTGTTGTAGTTCATTTATGTTATCAATATTGGTTATTATTGATTATTGAATATTGATTACTATTCGATGTAAAGATGTACAAAAACTGCAGTGTTCTGATGGACATAACTATCTCCTATACTATGGAGTTACGTTTGGAAGAAACATAATTTGACGCCATTTTGAATAACTGCTGTTTACAAACTCCACTGTTAACGACCTGAAAGAGCATTTTTAACAAGATTGTGATTTATATGACGACTATTCGAAATATTTTAATAAAGTGATATGAATTTTACCTATGCCATATTTTTGTTGAAATGAATAATTTCGTCCTGAAATTTTGGTCACACCCATTTAAAAGCATCACAAATCCAGTGGCATCGCCAAATTTCATTAAAAAAAATCGCTAATATGTTCTTTGGATTTTTAACCGAAAAAAATTCGAAGTAGGCCGTGAAATTTTTATTTTTATTTCGAATTTATGGCATCCAACTAGAACTATTGATGTTCTATCTATTGGAAAAAAAACTCCTGAATCGGATAATAAATAACAGTTTTAGAGAGGTGGCCCGATTTCAAATGGGTCACTCTGTATGATGCTGCCAGTCTCGAACTTTTGACAGAGCCTGTACACTTCGAATGTTCTGCACAAATCAAACCTCATGCTAGAATAGGTCCACTACACGTATAAATATAGCGTTGTAATCGTGGCAACGCCGCAAATTCAGCGATTATCTCCATTCTTCGCAAGCCGATTGATACTTATGCTTCCATTTCACATTCTCGGACTCTATCACGAGCTCATCAGTTCACTGAAGTGTACCCTGTTGCCATTTCATCACAGCTGGTCGTGTCTTTGTTGCGTGTAGAATAAAATCAATATTTTTGATCAGTCGATATCTTCGAAACTAAACGGTCAAAAATTACCACTTTCTTTAAATGAATCCCGCAATAGTACTGCACACACGAGTGGTTTTTTAAAGAAAATCTCAAGATCCGTTCAACGCCTATAATAAAAAATTGGAAAAAATTCCTATTCGTTCACGTGTTAGGTATAGGCATCGCGTACAAAATGACATATTTTTAATTGCAAATATCTGACAAACTAGACGGTGGATGACTGTAAAAATTTGTGAGTCGGTTCAGAGAAGTTATTTCCACACCATACTGAAATTTCAGGCGATTCCACAGTGGTCCAAAATAACGAAAAAGCGGAACTAATTCGAATTCTGTAAAGTTTTCGTATACGCTTCCAACTTTTTGAGGGGGTAAACAAAAGACCAGATAACCTTTTCTCAGAATAGCAGCTAACTATTGCGAAACATTTCCTCTCTTCAGCCCCTCAAAGACAGCCATTGTATCGTGTACGTTACTCGGCGTCATACATGTACTTTTTCTTCCGACTTCGATTAGCTCCAGAAAGAACATCTTGTGAATAATTCCTGTGAAACTCAGGTGAAAAGTCAATCAAGGTATGTAGTTTTTATTTCATGTTTGATAAGGTGAATTAATAGTTATTTTATGTGCTGTTATTATAATGAACGTGCCTACATCTTCAACTTTTGTTAGACTTGCAAAAAATGCCTCACGACTCCCCGCTCTGAAAAATTATCTAATGGTTAACCTGAAATCTCTATAAAAACATAACAAAAATTTGCTTGCTCATACTTGCACTTTTTGAAATATTTAATTGATTGTGAGCCTCTGCAAGAGTATATAAAAAACGCATCAAATATATTTTGACCCAAATGAATCAACACTCCATTATTTTGTAAAATAAAACGACTTTATGCTAGAATGTGACTGTCTAGATTATATACAATATTTTAAGAATATTTTCGGTACTGATTTTGCAAATTAAAGTTAAATATTCAAAAAGTCATCATTTAAAACATTTGATCTGATAACACAGTTACCCCTTTTGAAACCAACCCCTTTGCGACAAATTTTCCTATGGTTCTCGTGATCTTTGAAAACAATTCAGCAAAAAGAATGCTTAAATCTGATTTTATTGTTTAACCACCCCTTCTAAATACCACTCCTTTGTGACACGTTTTTTTATTAATTTCCCATGATTCTCGTCAGCCTTAGAATCAATTCCGCGTGCGAAAAAGGCTCAAATCTGTTTTTTTCAACCACCCCTTTGTGACAATTCCTCAAATATTTTTCCCATGATTCTCGTCAGTCTTAGAAGCAATTCCGCGAAAATAGGCACGAATCTGATGTTTTCTTCGAACCATCCCTCCTTAAAACCACCCCTTTGTTACAAGTTTTTTTAAATATTTTCCCCCTGATTCTCGTCAGACTTAAAAGCAATTCCGCGAAGAAATTGCTCGAGTTTATTTTTTTGACAACCACCCCTTTTAGAAACCACTCCTTTGTGACTTTTTTTTTATTTTTACCTTGATTTCCGTCGTCGCCATCAGGGCAATTACACGAAAAAAGAATCAAAACCGTTTTTTTCAACCACCGCCTCCTAATAACTACCCCTTTGTAAAAAAAAAATTCATATTTTTTTATGATTTTTGACAGCCAAGAAGGCGAATGAACAAAAAAAAATTAGTTCTGTTTTTTTTTGTCATGGGGACCACTGTGGATTCCTAAGGTTTGACCAAAATCCAGAAATACTTTAATAAGGTATTTGAAAATGAATGTTTGGGGTTTTCATTTAAAAACTCGTCGGGGAACATAGAAAAAAGGACAATAACGGTCAAACTAAACCATTGCTATTTGTTTCCATATTGTTGCACCGTATATTGTCACTTGATAATTGAAGAATAACTGGGAAATTGTGACATTAGGTGGACAAAGATTGGCATATTTTCTATGAATTTGATAGAAATTACTGTGGAATTTGTAAGGATTCATGAAATATGTACTTGTATTGTCGAATGTTTAAATATTCAGGGAATGCAGTTTATTGGGTGAACCAGCAATTATCAAGCCCATAATTAAAGCATAAACATTAAAAATCCATATAAATTTATGAAAAGTATTACATATTATTTCTAGAATTTCACTCCAAACGATTTCAGGAAGAAGTGGAGGACAGAAATATCCTACCAAACGAGCAATTTCGAGTTAGAAGAGTCCAGTCTACAGAGCACCAGGCCCCAAGACTGGTGGAAGACTCGATCGGTGCCTAGAACAATGGCTGATGTCCCCATTTTCTATGTTCGATTGGGTCTGGCACTATAGTTTGCTGCATAATATGCACCATTTTCACCTTCTTCTGGGTCTAATGGAATCGATATTCTATGCTATAGAGTTTGTATACTAGTGAAATACATCGAAGCGAGAATGCAAAAATGTATGCTGACTATACAGCCTTGTTGTCCATACTAAACATTCTGCTTGCATATTATATGTGTTATAATTCATAGTATAAACAAAGATGAATGAATATTTCCCTTCTTTTCCACTCAGAATATTGTGAATGATTATTCTCACCATTACCTGCGGAATGGAAAGGTACCCCCAATATTTCAGGTTGATACATTCTTGCTTTGTTTTACAAGAGAAAACTGTCAAATACGATTGTCTTTTTTATTTCCTAGTTCTTATCGGTAGGATAACGATATCGTCGAGGATAAGTGCCTAATGAGGTTTGGCACCCTGAATGTGTTAAATGACAGTGAAAGACAACCGATATCTTTCTTTGGGCGGTCTAAGCCAAATGAATTTGCATTTAGTGAATTAACATTAGTCGTTTACTATTTCTGTGTGGGAATCATTGTGAAAGATGAGTCGTGATTTGAAATAATTACCTCCTAAACACCCAAGATAGTTGTCCCAGAAAGGAGGAAGTGGTGGACTCAAATATGATACATCGATTTTTTTTCAATTTCAGAAATAATTAGAAATCTGAGAATCCATCGTGCTTTGGCTGCCATCTGGAATTTGTTTTTTTTTTTTTTCAAATATCTTGGTTTTTATTGATTCAAGCCAAAAAGTTCAATGCAAAAGCTGTAGCCGATGGGATTTTTTCTTTTACTACGAATTATAAAAAAGTTACAGACAGAAAAAGTTGACTTCTACAATAGAAATCTGTGGACCAAATTATCAATCCAGTCAGACGTTACATTGGGCCAAAACAGGGTGTGAACCAACTTGTTGCACTACATGTAAAAATATTCTTCCGAAAAGAAGAATACAAAACGATAATGTAAATTTTAGAGATTGTTGGGATATGTGCTGAACTGCGTTAACTTGATCCCCATTCCTCTGACGCTTACATGTGGTTTTAGTGAATTTCGACCAAACAGCTCCAAAACACAACCAGATATGAAATCAATTAAATAACGAAAGATGTGCTCTAACCAACTGTTATTGTGAAAATACAATCCAAAACACTACAGAAATAAAATATCTGGGAGTAATTATCAATGAAACACTCAGATGGGATAACCATTCAGAATTTTTGAATAGCAAACTGAGAAAATTGGTATTTGCATTTTATAAACTCAAGAGATATTCTTACAGAAAAAATGTTGAAACTGGCCTATAAATCCCTAATAGAATCTGTCATATCCTAAGGAATAATAGTATGGGGAGCTACATATAATAGTCAGATAAATTGTTTGAAAGTCACACAGAAATGGATCTTAAAAGTAATACTAAGAAAAAGACACAGATTCCCCCCTGAACAACTCTTCATAGGAAGTAAATTGCTTGACGTAACACAACTATACAGGGTGTTTCATAATTGAATGCTGATCCTAAAGGGCGATAATCCTTGGATGATTTTAAGAAAAATTCTTCATATGAACATAGGTCCGCAACAGCTTTATTTCTGAGATACAGGATGTTGAAACTTAACAAAAAAATCAGTTCTTCCCCAATATCTCCAAAACCGCTTTGGCTTTTTTGCTCTGTCATAGTTTTTATCAAAATAATGATACGCCACTGTCTTTTTTACAAATTAATATTGTTTTTGTGCTTCTCCTCTATCTTCTCATAAAAATGGTCACCTGCCTTTTTTTCGTCCGGCGATTTAGAAAATAAAATACATTAATTTGCTTGTCCCTATTCGATTTTTTCTCTTAGTCTTAATTTCACAATTGCGGTAACCATAGGAAATTTTATTGTAACTATTATTTAGTTTTTGTAATGAGTACGCATAAGAATATAACTATTATGAACAAAAAATACCAAAATCAAATTAAATGTTCAAAATGTCGGCCTCCTGCAAGTATGCACGCTTCAGACCTCCTTGTCATTGTCTCGCGTACTCTTCCTGAAGTATTCCTTATTGCTTCACAGGAAACTATCACGCGGTTTCACAATTCTTCCTCAGTTAGAATTGGTTGACTGTGCATCAAAGTCTTAAATTGTCCCCAAAGAAAATAATCAAGATTGTTTAAGTCTGGGGATCAGCTGGCCATGACTCTGTTCCCCCTCAACCTATGCAGCGATTATGAAAGTTTTGGTTTAAATATTCGCGTGCGATCGTGCATAAACCACATGCGATTTCGCATTGAAATAGGAACATCTTCCAACAGAATTGACAAATTATCTTCAAGAAATCGGCGATAATTATGTCCATTTAATCTGCGAGGTAAAAAAATGGGCCAATTAGGTAATCTCCAATAATTCCAGCCAAGACATTGAATGAGAACTGCTCCTGGTGATGAGATTCCACGATTGCATGCGGATTTTCCTCGGCCCAAAAAATGATTATTATGAAAATAAAATTTCCCTGTCAAATAAAGGATTTTCGATAAATTTTTGGAGAAACCATTGGCAGAAATTCACTCGTAATGGAAAGTCTCGAGGAAGTAGAGCCTGAACCCGTTGAATGTGATAGGGATATGATAAATAATCATGAAGAATCCTCCATACTAGAATATGGGCGATATTCAGGAACCATTCTATTCGGGAAGCGCTCTTGATACAGTCGCCTGGCTTCATATGCGTTCCCGTCAGCAAGCCCATACAAGAAATGCATGTCTGCTAATTCGGTATTTGTAAAATTTACCATGTTTTTTTTAATAAACAAGTTTTTATAACGTAAATAATATCACGTATCTAGCAAAAGAAGTGTCAAAATTGTTAATGTTGAAAACAACGAAATGTCTTAGCATACTAGCCCACAAGATAATCCTACTACTCTTCAACGACTAATTTCGCATACGGACAATTAAATGAATGCATTTTATTTTCTAACTCGGAAATCGTTCGCAGAATGAAAAAAGACAGGGGACCATTTTTATGATAATATAAAAGACAATTACAAAAACTATATTCATTTGGAAAAAAAAACAGTGGCGTATCATTATTTTGATAAAAAATATGGCAGGGCATGTTAACAGGGACGCCTCTGATGAAAATTAGGGAATCCTTTATCATGGAAAAAAATTATTTTTATATGTATCAAAATTGGAAAAAAAACAAAGCGGTTCCAGAGATATTGGAGAAGAACTGATTTTTTTGTTAAATTTCAAGATCCTGTATCTCAGAAATGAAGCAGTTGCGGACCTATATTCATATGAAGAATTTTTCCTGAGATCATTCAAGGATTATCGCCCTTTAGGATCAGCATTCAATTATGAAACACCCTGTATATTTTCAATATTGCAGAATTCGTATACAAAAACAGAATTCAACATCAAGGAATTTCACACAGTCACAATACACGACAAAAAAGTCACAAATAACTGAATGTTCCTCGTCCTAATTCCACTCTATATAAAAAGTCAATAGCATACAATGGTCCTAAAATATACAATTCTATCCCAGAGTCCAAAAAAAATATTTATAGTTATAAATCATTTTGCAGAAAGCTGATATCTGTAATTTTACAAAGCTCTAGAACTCTTGAAATACTCCTACAATAGGTAGTAGATATTATCTCTTACTATTCACTTAGTTTCTCATAACTTCAGTTTATTTTATTCTTATATTGTTATTATTGTTATTATTATATAATCTAACTTCTCATATTAGCTATCAAATGTTCGTAATACTCTTAGTAAATTATTGTCATTTAGTATTGTTCATGCACTCAAATTGTTATATTATATTATTACTGAATTGTTGTTATACCAAATGAATAAATAAATACAAATACAAAATCACGTTGCTAGGTTCGTCAGTGCCAGTGAACCATGGGTGATCCTTGTACCGTTTGGTTGCAGTAACATTGTTTTTTCCTTTTAATATAGGTAGGCAGTTTTTCATTCATGATGTCGTTTTTGTAGAGACATAATTTTGAAGACGAGAATAACGTGTAGATCGATAATTATTTCAAACGTAGGTTTGAATACGTATCGCCTGCTACTTTGTTCTACTTCTTCTATTGTAGATTTTGTAGTTTTCAAGACGTTTATAATGATTCATGGTATATGAGCTAATCACATTCGTGCTTTGCCGATACAATCTCACATTATTTCCATGAAAAGGAATGAATGGTATACTTCAGTACAAAAACTCATTGACACAAAATTATACTTGTGAAATCAGGGTTTGAAGGAAGCGCTCTTAAACCAGTTGATACACCCAGCATCCTTTTTCTGTAAAAATGAATATCTGCGTTTACACCAATTATACATGGATACTCCACAAGAAGTTATCTTGAGGATGGAAGATAGTGACTAAAGTTTATCTTCCAGTCGCAGATGATTCCACATCTGATTTTATGAACATCCTGTTCATATTTTCAACAAATCAACTAATTATACATTTCGATAGAATATTGAAAAATGTAGTGTTTTGACATATACCTACAATATTTCGAATGAACATGTGAAAATATATTCTCAAATGATACATTTTATTGAACCGAATAATATTCTGGTAAGAATAACTACCCCAAATGATGCAATGCTCCTTTTTCGACCTGATTGGGTTATTCGCTATTTTTACCACGTTCTTATTAGCTAGATTATGTGTCTGTCCGGTACAAATCTTGCAATCGATGTTAAACTAACTTCCCGATGAGCTAGAGACTTGAAACTTCGGAAATGGCTCAGAACTGGATGACAATACAATATTAACTTGTTTTCTTGTCTATCTGTGTGTTTTTCTTGGTAAGGGTATCTATTGAATCATTTTAACATGGATGCATTATTGGAAGAACTGTTCATCACATTATTTGGGAAATACAATGGAAAAATATCTCCTCAAACCTTTGATTTTTCCAAACAAGTAATCAAAACGTTCGATTGACAATCAAAACGTTGGAATGACTATGAAGAGGAAGAGAAAGAACATAATTCAGCTAACTGACATTTGACAATTTTGACATGACTTCAGATGTTGGATTGGAGCTGCTCGCAGTGAAAGCTCGAGGATGCCACGTGGGAGATGGGAGTCAAATATATGTGCGTGATAGTCCTGCCTTTCTGACCAACGAGCTTCACAGAAATATTTAGTGTCAGTAATCTAAATACAGGACTGCTATGAGCAATACATCTTTGTTCACCGGACAATGCCTTGATTACATGAGAATTACCCAAGACATGCTAGATAATAACGCCGAATTGGAAGCTGAATCCGAGAACTAGAAAAGGAATAGACAAATAATATTTCCATTATTATTCGGTCGGTGAATCTCGTTTACTTTATCTACCAGTTTGGATACAACAAGGTTCGTTTGTCTTCCTTGGTGAATGATTGAGGCTAAGGCACAATTGCCAAGGCACAATTTGAAAACGTATGCCGTAGCCTGCAACAAATGTTGGTAAGGATTCTCAGATTCTCTTTTTACATTTCTCAAACGAATTCTACATATCTAAATGTATATTTTGCATCCGGCAATAGCCAGTATTTTATAAAGGCTCCGAATGGCGGGATAGTGGTTCTCGAAAATATGGTTGAATTTGACGAACATTTTTTAATTCTATCAAGATTTATCTATTTTAAACCACAAGTCGTTATAAAACCGCATTCTGTCATTCCTCGGAAAGCAACAAGTTTACATACATATATATATAGGAATAGGAAGGAAAAAATTTTAAAAAATTTTTAAAAAAATATATATATATATATATATATATATTGTTACATTGCAGACAAATAAATTTCCTTCCACTTTATATATATATATATATATATATTCAGACATTCTCTCTACCAAAATATCACAAGGTTATCTTATTGATTTGATATTATGATATAAACCAACGTATATTATATAGGAATGAAAATGTTGAATATATGTCATGACAGGCAACCTACAATTGTGCTGATTTCTTCATTATCTCAATTTTTTTTAATGTGTGTAAGAAAGTATATGAACACTGTTGTTCACTTGAAAATAAACTGAATGGAATTTGAGCTGTCACTGTGAACGAATTCAGAAAAATAGTGTTACCAATGTCACTCCTCATGTTCCGATATTGCTAGAAATACTGTCCACAGTAAGTAATTTCGGTACGCTTCACAGAGGCAGTAAACTTAAAATACTAATTATTTTCGGAACGATTTGGGCCAGTAAGGGAAAAACAAATTCAGAATATAACCTATTGTTTTCATGGTGAAATCTTCCAATACAACTTGTAACATTTTTCTGTTGTATTTGTAGATGACGTTATTAATTTTGCAGTGATAATCTGATAATAACTGATTTAAGATTATGTCCCGCCACTGTTAATAGTGTTTTGATTTCAAATCATAACATAACGTACCTTTTTTCAATTTTGGGAGGAGATACTGTGACTACACGACCTTTTCTGGAACAGTAGCACCCGGACATTTTTAGCCTCTAACAAGGTTTCTTTAAAGGTGGCGCAAAAACACGGCCAGTAAGTTTCAGTAAAATTGGAATGATTAAATTTACTGGGCAGTACTGTTCGGGAATATCGGAACATGCCCACTGTCTACTCTATCATAGCGGGAAGTTTGAAAGTTTTAAATATTTTGATGCAACTTGTTAACGGTGGAAAGTGATTTTTTTTTATTTCAATTGTAAACTATCATTGTAGAGTATGCGTATATTGTTGAAAGTCTGAAACATTCACGTGTTCCTCTATAAAATATCTTCCTTCAAAAATTCGTTGTTTTCATCACATATTCTGCAAGTGCTTATCATAATGTTTTGATGTTAGTACTGCTAAGAGATAGTGCATCCAGATAAACCGCATGAAATTTGTGTGATATGGGTTTTGTTATGAAACATTTCAGGGGTACGTTACTCAGAAAATTGCAACTGTCCTAGTACTTTTTACTTCCAAGAATAAAAGACAAAAATCAGGAGTAATTTTTAGACACTATTGGAATATATCCAATGTTCATGATACTGTCAGTATTTTAAAATGAAAAGATAAACATTTACATACAAAAAAAACTGAATGATTAAAAAATATGTGCTTCAACCTACAGATACATTGAAAAAAAAACACTCAATAGGCACGTAATGAAATTTTCCGATCTGATGAGATTTTGTCGAAATACAAATTTGACATTTGCTTGAAAGTACTCAAGAGTGTCTCGTCTTGAATCAAATTGACTGAAGGGTGGCCTTTTTATTTGGTGTGGACTATGATTCATCATCTTAGTAGCTTTTTCTGTGATATAAAACTCTTCCGAACATGAAAACATACAGTCATTCCGGGAACAATTCTCCTATTAACTAGCCTAGCAGGTAGTGCTCTCAACAATATCATAAATAGCCCTAATTGCCTTATCGTTGAAGAAGGCACTTAGACAAACCAGTCGAGTGTGTGCGGGGGTGTGGGTTTGCCACTGACCTAGACGAACTCGAAACCCACAAAAATAAAGAACAATGTTGATGTGTGAAAGAAAGGATTAGTATCACTCAAAATATAAAATGAAACGAAATATCCATCATAAATGCAGTGCCGTAGATAATGAGCCTGGGAATGTTTCGAGTTCGACTAATATCGATTCAAAGTTCAAAGGGTTCGGAAAAATCCAAAGAGTTTGGTAAAACGGAAAGTTAAAAATGTAAGTTAACATAAATTTTCACTTTGACAAAGGTGGTAAAGTTTGGCAAATATCCTCTAGTGTTACCTAAAATGTTTTTAACTACACTGAGAAACCAGTTTACAGAATCAATTTGTTCCTAATTTATTGAAAATTTGTTTCTTGTCACGAGAAATTCACATCCTCAGACGTAATATTCACAGGCAGGTTATCACAAGCCTCCGCTAGGACATTATTACAATTTGCCGAAAATTATTTGTACTTGAGAAAATAGCCAGGAATAATTAAAGCAAATGTGGTATTTGAGAGGAAAATGTATAATGAACTCATAGATGAATTTAGAAATCATATTTGCGCGTTCATTCAAAATAGGTAGATTCCACAAATGATTAGCGATTTGCATATCTTCCGAACAAAATATATGTTATTCTACATCGTACATCATTCATTTCTGTGCAATTGGGGGAATCCATTACGAATATTTCACTCAGTGATAAATTAAAACATGAACTGGGATTCAAATTTACATATAAACGCGCCGCTTCTCCGCGTCTATCTTGTGACGTCAGAAGTTTCCTGTTATTTCATTGTTGTCATTAAGAATATTGGAGTATATTAGTATCAGGCTCTTCGACATCGCCCTAAACGTTCTGGATATTTAATTTGCTTGCGTTTGTGATATAATGGAAGGCAAAACCAAAGGATTTCACAAATATTTTATTGTTTCAATGTGCAATGATCTATCATCTCTAGCTCATTCAGTATTGAAACGACCTTTTGGTAGGTAGAGAGGGGGAAAACACGAGTGGAGACGATTTGCTGTGCTACGGCGAATCTTCACCAGTGTCTTGGCATGCAGCGTTTGTTCAATTAATAAATAGGTAGTGCAGTTATTTATTCAACTTTGCAATAGTTCACTCGTTACCTTGCCAAAATGCTACTATTCAGTAGCGGAAAAAGAAATAGGAGTGTAAGTTCTCTACGTCTCGTGAATCGCCTATACCAAATAATTTGGTACGCCTATGGAATTTCTATTGATAGCCATAGTTAGACAGTGGTTCGGGTATCTTCGATAAAAATTGGTCAGGTGGGGGAAGGCCAAAGTGGTCGTTTCAATACTGGATGAGCTCTACGTCCTCTCGTAGTCATTAGACGCTTTCTTTTTGGGGCTTCGTGCACTGGAGCTGTACCGTGTTTGATGCACCTGAGCTGCTCCCAAATAAAACGGATTTTAGTGGTGTTTTCGGATGAATACTGCGCACATGCGCATTAGATTTAGTAATTGAAATTTGACATATACTGTTTTTTTTTATATTTATTGTTTTCGTTTAAGAGTTTGAATTGATTTGAAGGGTTTTAGAAAGCTTAATCGAAAATCTAGCAATTATATTAGATATGTCATATTCTGAAAATGAAATGTTGATAATGGTAATAAGTTAACAGCAATGAAAGATGAGTGGATTTAAATCAGTATTAACTTTTCAAGGCATTAATGGATAGACCAGGTAACCATTTGAGTAGTTCAGACTCTACTAGCTCTTTGGACAGTTTGTTTGCTGATTCTGATGGAAGTGGGCCTAGGAGAAAACGTACCAGAATTGAAAATTATATTGAGGAAACTGTGAAGGAATATGACAACAATGAAATCAAATCCAATTTTCACGTATCATGAAAGACAACTTATAATATCATTGGTATGCATCCTTTTGTTTGAAAAATTGAATATATTTTTACTCTAAAAATTTCCGGTCTCTTCGAACAATCAAAATATCATCCTGCGTACTCTGCTGGATGACCCAATGTTTCTGCCGAGAAAACAATTTTACTATCTCTGTGGTACCTTGCCAATTATCCTTAGGTATTGGTATGCAAGCTGAAGTTGGAGAAAAAATCATTAGACAACAGCAAGTCTTCAATAAAATATTTAATTCATGAAGTAGGTATACTCTCTTTCCAAATGTAAATGTTCAATAAAATTCATGAAACATAATATGTTTATTCAATAAATATCCACTCAACAAAAATCTTAGAATATCACAGAATGGTGAAATTATCACAAAATTCCACTGCAAAAATGATCTATAAGGTTTAAATGTAAAGCTCAACTTTGCCAAACAGATCAAATATTTTGAAGAAAATATCAACACTTTAAAATGGAAAAATAAATTTTAAATACAAAAAAACCCTTAAATTAACTCAAAATGGATAAATAAAAAACTTAATGTTCAATAAGATAAGTTCGAAAAAAAAATATCTTTCAGAAAACATTAAAATAAATAGTCAAAATATCACAAAAATCATTTATTTGCAACTTTCATTTGCACTATTCATATTGTTTTGATTACTCTTTGATAAAGTTTAATATTAATGTAAGGTATTTACTGCGCTAATAAAAAACAACAAACATTAAACATAACCAAGAAGAGCTTGTTACACCAAATTCCCGGGAGTGCAAGAGGGGGCAGGGGAAGGTTGTTGGTGTTGCTCCGGAGCTTGAAGCTCGACCTAAAAAGAACGGGTCGGTGCCAGTGTTTCGTGCTCCTGAGTAGCTCCGGTGCTACTCACACGGCCAAAAAGAAAGCTGTTCTTAATGTCAGGTTATCTACGGTTTTGCGTCCACGATTTGTGACGTGTAGAGAGTCGCAGTTGGGATGGAGGAAGTTTCCCAAATGTCATAGTCGCGATTTTGATGCTTATTTGTGCATATTTTTCCCAATAATGAATGATTGTTGATGATTTTCGACCATGATTTATATATTAATTCTTGAGACAATTTGCAAAAAATGTCAATTTCCAAATCATCAACTCATTATGAATAGCCAAAAAGGAAATGAGTCTTCAATAAAAGAATGAGTTTCATATAATTCATATATATTGTAAAATCCACTCTTAAAATTTGTACAATTTGTCGATGTCATCACGTGACAGCAAACGCGCCTTCTAATGGTGTCAAATGGTGTCAAATGGTCAAACCATAGACAAATTAAAAATAAAGAGACTGTTTGAATCATTGGCGATCTTGACCACCAAGTTTTTGGTACGGCCAGTCGCGCATGGAGGCGCTGCCCGCAATCAACAGACGACTGACATGATAATTTTCCAACTTCGACATTTGTCAGAAAATGACAAACCACGTAATAATTTTAGAATAATTCTAGTGTTAATTGTCATCGAAAAATTAATTATAGAAATTATACTAATGGACTTGAATTATGAACCCAACGTCAGAAATGGAATGTTTTGTTATTCGAGTTGACGCTGAAATTCCTCGAAATATTCTTTCACAAGGTGAAATATAAGCTGCTTTTCACAAACTGATACTTATTTCCATCCATCAGTTGCAGAAATTTTTTCACAAACTGATAGTTATTCCCATTTTCTATCACCATTTGAGGAAGTACGAAGAGTATCATTAAACTGGAGTATTTGTTAAGTATACCTACTCGTTCTCCTTTGTGCTAATAAATGAACAAAATTATTGAAGGTTTGTTGTAAATGTAATTTGTTTTTATTTTGGTTGATTTGATGATAAGACTGAAGAATATTTTCAATTTTGTTGTTTTTCGGAGTTTTATTGTTTTGTCTGTAGTTGTACCTTGTCCTAGATACAATAAAATGTGTTTTTATAGTGTTCAACTCATTATTCTTATTTTATAAGATCTTTGATTTTGTTCTTGATATCATGAAATAAAGATTTACTTTGAAATTTTATTTTAACCACGAACGAACTAACAGATTCTACGAATCGATTACTGTATATATTTTATTAGTGATCGATTTGCCATTCCTGTATTTCATATGATACATATGGAATAGAAGAATGGCAAATCGATCACTTATAAAATATATACCATATCAATCATATAAAAGTAATACATTTGAAAAACCCGCCTTATCTCATTCGGTTCTACCAACTGTATTTAGTTCGGCCAGTTGCGAGATATGTCGCCACTGTCTAAACGTGGTGCCAACTTTTACTGCAGGTTTGACAACTCTCTTTATTTTTAGTTTCTCTATGGGTCAAACTGTCTAGGTTTGAAGTAAGATGTATAAAAACCCTGGTGCTTGCACTTATACCTGTAGAAGTTTGGGATCGACTTGGCGACACTTGGCCTACTTGATAATAGAGATCACTAGCGTGTCAGATGGCGCCAATTTCGATTTAGTTTCAATTCAGTAACAGGGTATATTTATTTCCTCAGATTTCTTTTTGAGGCGAACTGTGCGCGGGTTTTGATTCTAGCTTTGCTATTGGTTGGAAAGAGACATCTGTCAAACTTCACCAATAGCAAAGCTAGAATTCGAAGTCCCCGAACATTGTACAAAGAAAGCACTGTCGTGTTGTTTTTCGTATTTTGTACGATTTAAATTTGAGGTTGACTTCATTTTGACAGACGGAGAATTGGAAATGAAATTGTCATTAAATTGCAGAAAATAAAAAATTCAATGCATACAATATAATGAACTATGGAAATATCATTATTAGTCAATTAGTCAAGATTTGTACTTGCTTTTGGTATTGAATACAGGCAAAAATTCGCGAAAAATCTGCGGCTTTAGTCCACACAAAATACAAATGTGGCCCATTCTACAAAAAGTATCCTTACACACTACACTACCTCAAAATGAACAATTCCTCGCGCACTAATGAACTGATTAACGGGTGATTATTTGAAGAACAAACTCGGGAATAAGCTAAACAAGATTTCATATCAAAGAGATGGAAAACTCATAGATACCGACAAAACACTGAAAATAATTCCATATAAGATGCTGCAGATGTCAGAAATTAGGTTCTGACATTAAGCGAGAATATAGACAAACATTTTTGGACGGCGCCATCTACCATAGAGAGAGAAGCTCTGTTGAAGTAACAGGTGTTGTCCCCTCAAAAATCTAAACAATATCGAATCAGTTCATTCACCAGGGTTTTTAGACATCTTAGTTTGAAGTAAATTTTTTTTTTTTTTTATGTTCTGGTTCCCACGAAAAGGGATATCCTGTAATGTTCAGAATACATCGTGGGAACCAAGGGAAAGAAGGTAGGAGTTGGTGTTCTTCTTAAATTTCTGGAGGTTGTATGCCTCGGGGAACACCTCCCTAGGCAATGAGTTCCAAAGCCTCGCTGTTCGTTGGATGAACGAGTCTTTGGAAAGTGATGTTCTGCAGGTCTCCAAAGTGACCACGAAGGGGTGTGATGACTGAACTTGACGGGTTAGTCTCGAAGAGACTGCCAAAGCAGGAACGATTGTTGATATTTCAGAAGAGCATCGCCCATGAAAATATCTATAAAATAGAGACAAATCGCCAACTTTTCTACGGTGTTCCAGACAAGTGAGCGGGTTTGTAAGCGAGGCATCACCGACGAGACGAATTGCCCTTTTCTGGACAGAATCCAATAGCCTCAGGATATGTTTAGGTGCCGCGCTCCAAATATGGGAACAGTATTCCAGGACAGGTCGGATCTGTGCCTTATAGATCATAAGCAGCTGGGTGGGGGTAAAATAGCTCTTGGCACGAAACAAAAAACCAAGTTTTTGGGATGCACTTTTGGCAATGGACCTCACGTGATTTTCCCAGGAAAGGTTATTGCTGATAGTAATACCAAGCATCGATATGGATGACTTCAGTGGTATGGTTACTCCTGACAAAGTTATGTTAGGCACAGTGAGATCGACTTTTCTAGAGAAAAGACATGCTTGTGTTTTGTTTGCATTGAATTCTACCAAGTTATTAGATCCCCACTCGAGAATTGTTGCTAAGTCCATATTTATATTATTAACATTTCTTCCTCGTTCATTTCTGGTTTCACGGGCTGATATAGGGGCCCTGGAAGAGAAAGCGGTATGGAGGGTACTATCATCGGCAAAGCTGTGTACTGGACATGAAGTTGCTTTCAACAGGTCGTTGATGTGAAGTAGAAATAGTGTTGGTGCGAGAATAGATCCTTGCGGAACACCAGCATTTATGAGTAGCGTGTCAGATGAAACTCCATCGACCACTACATGGAGAGACCTGTTTGAGAGAAAACTAGCAAGCAGAGAACACAGCTGAGGGGGCAATCCATAAGACGGAAGCTTGGCGAGGAGTCCCTGGTGCCAAACTCGATCGAACGCCTTGGAGATATCTAATGCCACAGCTAAAGTTTCTCCATACTTTTCAATAGATATCTGCCATATATGTGAGACGTAAGCGAGCAGGTCACCAGTTGATCTCTGATGGCGGAAGCCATATTGCCTATCGTTGACAATTCCTGAGTCTTCCAGATATTTCATGAGCTCGATGTTGATGGCTTTTTCCATGACCTTTGAAATAATAGCTAGCAGTGCGATAGGTCTGTAGTTGCTAGGTAGGGCCTTTTTGCCTTTTTTAGGGACTGGCTGTACTCTTGCAAAAATGTTTTGTTTACCTTCAGTTTTCAGTTCAGTTCAGTTGAGTTGTGTGTTTAATGTTGTTAACTTTGTATTCAGATTGAATATTTGAATTTACGGTAGTTTTTGAAAGATTTTCATTGCATTCTTTCGTTTTTTTGTTATCTTGTGTTTGGCTGACCATGGAACCCGGATTTCAAAAGGCTGACGGTGATAATTTATCAAAAATTGACTCTATTATGATGGCCTTATTTTTTTGGAGTAATCCAGACTTCATAAGTGCCGAAATGAGAGGAATAAAAGCTCTAAGGTGAGTGTTTTCATGGCTAGTGTAATAAAGGAATTATCTTTCGCTGTTACTCAAGAAAACTTGAAATGCGGGGTTAGATATTTCATGAAGCTTTATGTCAAAAATGGCAGTTTCTATTTTCTCCTGCCTTCCGGGCGGTGCCCCAAATTGATTTGAGACTATGGGTAGGTATATTCTATGGGTTACTCAGATCGTTTTGGTGAAAAAATTGTAAACGTTTGTCCAGTATTACCCGAGATAAAAGCGAAAATGTGTCAAAAATTGAAGTTTTCATTCTTTTCTGTCTTCGAGGCGGTGCCCCAATTTATTTGAGACTACAGGTGTATTCTATGGGTAACTGATATAATTTTGGTCGAAATTACCTTTGGAAAAATCAGTAGAAATATGCCAAAAATGATGTTATTATATTTAATATTTTCACTCATAACCATAACACATAACTACGAAAGATATATCCGAATTGACTTCTAAGAATTAATCTATGAATAATGGTCGAAAATTATCAACAATCATTCATTATTGGGAAAAAAATATGCACAATTAAGCATCAAAATCGCGGCTATGATATTTGGGAAACTTGGCAACGCTGCGCGTAAAATTTCCTCCATCCCAACTGCGAATGAAAACTGAAGGTAAACAAAACAGCCTTCAAACTAGACAACCATTTGACGTCACACCAGTAGAAGGCGCGTCTGCTGTCACATGATGACATCGACAAATTGTACAAATTTTAAGAGTGGATTTTACAATATATATGAATTATATTAAACTTATTCTTTTATTCGTGTATTCGTTTACACGGTATTCGTGGGCCAACATTAAACATTTTGCAAAATTATCTATCTCACAGAAAACAAAGCGTCAAAATCGACAGTGAACTCAGTTCTCCAAAAGAAATCACAGTTGGTGTCCCACAAGGCACAGTTTTGGGGCCGATATTATTTTTAGTGTATATAAACAGTATCGGCTGTATAAAATCTATTGATAACCTTATCTCATATGCAGACGACACGGCGATTATTTTTTCTGGCAAAACATGGCAACAAGTATATCAAAAAACATCAAATGGCTTGAAGGATATCCAGATATGGCTTAACTATAATCTCCTCAGTTTGAATCTGAATAAAACCAAATTTGTTTGCTTCACACTTCTTAAAAACGATCAACCAATCGAAAACATTCTAAAAATACATACCTCTGAATGTCCACAGAAGAAACAATGTGATTGCCCTTCGATAAAAAAAGAATCAAAGATAAAATATCTTGGTGTAGTTCTCGATCAGCATATGAGATGGGACGAACATGCCCTATATGTTACAAAGCGACTCCGCCAGCTTACTTACAAAATGTACAATTTGAGAGAAATCCTAAACATAAAAAATCTGATGACTGTATACAGATCCTTGGCGGAATCAGTTATTAGGTACTGTATCTCCGTATGGGGTGGTATATTTGACTGCAACCTGCACAGTCTCCAAGCCATGCAAAATACAATAATAAAAATTATTCTTCGAAAAAAAAAGCTTTACTCAACAGAACAGCTCTATAAAGAAACTAAATTATATAACATAAGATGTATATATATCTACCATTGTCTTATTTGGATGTATACTAATAAATATCTTTACCATAGCGAAAATATAAAGAATACTAGATCTACCGAAAATCTGAACGTAATAATACCCATTTTCAAAAAAACTCATACACATCGAACAATTTTCTATTTCGGTCCTAAATTTTACAATACACTCGATCGCAGTTTGAAAGAAAACCGCTCATTTAACAAATATAAAACTGAAATAAAACAATTCATCAATTTTCTTATGTGTCTACACGTGTGTGTAAGTATGAGGATAAAAAAAAATGAGGATATATGAACGAACCTTAACGTGTAATATACATTTTTATATAAAGATATGGATCCTTACCACATCAACCATTCTCAAGAAAGGAAAAAGAGAATAAACTAGAATTAGTATCGATTTCAGCAGGAATTCCAATTATTCATATTTTCATTGTAAATAATATATTAATATGTATACCATTCATTTTATCTACCTAATATATATCCTGAATTATTCCAAGGAGCTGCACAAAACAAGCACCTTGAGTGCTTAGGTGAACCCTTGGAGTTATAAAGGATAACCGTCATAAATTGTATGTATACAAATATCTTGTTATTATGGTTTACGAATAAATTGAAAATTGAAATTGAAGACTCATTTGCTTTTTGGCTATTCATAATGAGTTCATGATTTGTAAATAAACATTTTTTGCAAATTGTCTATTGCTGACAAATGGATGGAGTTCTGATCTGTCATATACAGGGTGGCCCATCGAAAACGTACCGCAAGGCATTACAGGGTGGGAAAGAATGTTTCGGCAAAATCCAAAAACACGTCAAGATTGTTTGTGAGGGGGACACGTTTTGACGCAAAAAGCATAGTAAAACCTTTAACCTCCTAAGTAGGGGTGTCATCCCAAAAAAATTTCAAATGGGAAGGGGGGTCAAGTGAGACCTCATTAGAAGGGGCTTGACTCTTTTAGAAAATATAGAGCGTTCAAACTCCAAGAATGATGTGTGACGAAAATTCCAAAAATTGATGCAATTGTACTTCAAAACTTATTTATTAGTGAAATAAATGCTCGAATTGCTGCATACAGAGGTACAAGTTATTTTCAAACCGTTGTCGTACATTCTGGAGCATTTGCGGTGTCACTTCGCGACATATGTTAATAATTCTTCTTTGCAACTCTTCTAATGTGTCTGGTGGTGTTTTGTAAACAAGGCTTTTTAGGTGTCCCCACAAAAAAAATCGGAAGGATTTAACTCGGGTGACCGAGGTGGCCATTCAATTGTGCCCCGTCGTCCTATCCATCGTCCCGGAAACGTGTAATTTAAATAATTGCGCACATTTTGGGAGTGATGCGGAGGAGCTCCGTCTTGTTGGAACATCAGCTCCTGTTCATTGTATGCGGGATCGTTCTCAATGATATTTGTTAGAGCTGGGTCGATGACATTTTGTAGTAAATCCAAGTACATATCGCCTGTTGAATTTCCAGGAAGGAAAAAAGGTCCTACAATGGAATTTCCGAAAATACCAGCCCACACATTTAACTTCTGGGGGTGTTGCCTGTGTGACTCGTGGAAAATCCTTGGATTGGTGTCAGCCCAGTAACGGCAATTGTGGCGTTCCACTAAACCATTTAGGAAGAAGGAACTTTCGTCCGGAAAACACACATTAAATAGGAAATTACCATTGTTTAACGCTCGCTCACTCATAACATGGCAAAATTGCAACGACGATCAAAGTCGTCTTCATTTAGTTCGTGCACTGAGCGAATTTTATAAGGATGGAATTTGTATTTTTTTAATACCCGTTGTACACTAGTACGAGACACACCCGTCGCAATGGCCAATTGTCTTGTACTTACATATAATGATAAATTTTAAAGTCAACCATTTTTAAACACGTTAACCACGACAGGTATCTAGCAACTACTTGACTGACTGACTTGACTAATTTAAACGTGCAGAAAGAAGCCCGATAATTTTTTACTCACTAAAATGAGTCAAAAAAAATCTGCAAATCGGCAAAAACAGCGAATTCATTTCAATAATACCTACGATATGTTTTAAAGTACAATTGAATCGATTTTTGCATTTTTCGTCACAAATTATTGTTGGAGTTTCAACGCTCCATATTTTCTAAAAGAGTGGATCGATTTTCAGAAAATAAGCAGTATTGTATAGGAAATAACAAGCCCCTTCTATTGAGGTATCACTTGACTCCCCTTCCCATTTGAAAAATGTTTAGGGGGTTGAAAGTTTCAATATGCTTTTTGCGTCAAAATGTGTCTCCCTGACAATCAATCTTGACGTGTTTTTGGATTTTGCCAAAAAAAATGTCCCACCCTGTAATGCCTTGCGGTACGGTACGCCACCCTGTATAGCTTGTTAGAGAGTCATAAATTTGTTCCACCTTTGAACTCAAGAATCGGCATATCTCAGAGAAAACAGCGAACTTCTCTAATTCACCGAATAAACTACATATTAAAATTTTTACATTCAAGAAAGGTGACATTCCGAACAACCGTGTTTCGAAAACTTTCCAAATATCTATTGAATAAACAACTCAATATTTCAACATAAAGAGAAAAAAAATCTGAAAAATTATTGATGATATAATAAACTTGGGTAAGTCCATATTTTTTTTTTCAAATATCTATACCTTCCGTATCATCCAACTTTTCGTCTCTAACAAAAATCATTTTTGTAGTAAAAAACTCTGAAGAAGATCCTGAAGAACATTACCTAATTTTTCATTTACGAACTGCGAAGATATACCAATTATTTTTGAAGTTGTGATGACCGCATTAGGCAGTATTTCTATGAAATCAATCCAAAAAACAAAGCTGTTATTTCGATTCATCTGACGATTGAATAAAAAATGTAATAATTATTTGAATATTTTGTTCAAATACCACGTTTTTGAAACGGACTAAGAAGTATAAAATAATGTATCCTACCCTCGTACAGATTAATAACTCCATACAGATTCCTAACCCCATACAGATTGTCCTCAAAATTTGTCATTGTGAATTTTTGATAGCTATGAAAATATTCGTAAGATTTAAAACGAAAAACGTGGGGCTAATGCAATAGAAAATGCATGCATGAGTAGTTCACCCAAAAGTTCACCTAATTTTCACTAACAATTTCGTTTTAAACTATTTTCATAGCTATTAAAAATTCACAATCACAAATTTTCAGGACAATATGTATGGGGTTCAGTGCCGCTTTTTATAGACCCCCCCTGTTAACTTTTGAACGGTTTGACGTAGAATAATGGGACGAAAACCGTTTCGAATGGTATCACTTTCTGGAATAAAAACATTGTGATTGCTCGATAGATGGCGCGGGGGGCACATCAACTTAAAAATTTTAAATAGCATGGGGGGTCAAGTGGCACATCGTTGAAAAGATAATTCGATTATCTTTTCAACCATTTAATTTTTTTTGGATTCCGAAATGTCAAGTATGAGTGCGGATCTGAATGGTACCCTTACCTCGATAACTTTTGAACGGTTTGATGTGAAACAATGGGACATAAAATATTTTGAATGGTATTACCGACCCTACTTTTTGAGAGAAGATACATTACAATTAGTCGACAGAGGGCGCTGGGGGTACATCAACTTGAAAATTTCGAATAGCATAGAAGTCGAGTTGCACGTCGATGAAAAGTTAATTCAATTCCACTTTTAACCATGGTTGTTCTACGCAATAACAATTGCGATGAATAATATGAAATACGGTCGATAGAGGAGGATTCATGACTTAAATGATTTTTTGTTTTTGAATTCGTTTCAAAGCTTAATTCCCTAGAGATTTTGAATCCATACAATAATCCTACCTACATAATACCCAATCATTTATTTTTAATAAACATAAACATAACGGGTACAATTTATTGGTGAACTGATAATTAAGCAGTTACCAAGAAATGCCTACTATGAAGTTGAATTATTTTGTCGATGTTTAAGACCTTCTAATGTTGAAATGATTATAGCACTACTTACCTGCTGTTCATATTAAAAACGAATTATCGCAACTGAAACAACGAATAACACGGATATGTGCTGGTATACCTGCAGATATATTACATAATGTTCGAGAAGAATTTTCGAATCGAACACCTAATACGTTAACTGACAATAATTTGCTTCTCATTCTCAATGAATAGAAATCCTACATAATAGTTTCGTTTGATGTTGTACTTGACATTTCAAATGCATATTATGAGAATACGTATTGAAGAAATTAAAAAAAATTGAATGGTTGAAAGAGAATTGAATTATCTTTTCAACGATGTGCCACTTGAACCCCCATGCTATTTAAAATTTTTAAGTTGATGTAACCCCCGCGCCATCTAGAGAGCAATCACAATGTCTTTTATTTCAAAAAGTAGTATCGGTGATATCATTCAAAATGGTTTTTGTCTCATTGTTCTACGTCGAACCGTCCTAAAGTGAACAGGTGGGGGGCTATAAAGATTATATCTGTATGGGGCTAGGAGAAAATATTTTTTTACTTTTAGTGCGTTTTAAAAAGGTGGTATATTAAAAAAATATTGAAACAATTATTTTCTGCTTTCCAGTCTTGTGTGTGTTTAATTCAGTATCTCTTCGCCTAATTATACAGGCTGATTCACGGTGGATGGTACATTAGACGTTTCAGGCATCGGATCAATTTGATGGATTTTCGACAATGCGGTATTGCCACTTCTATTAGAAAGTATTAGCAACTTTGATATTTCAAGTGGAACACCCTGTATATAATATTTTTTTTAGGATCTCCATCAATTTCCTGACTTCTCCTGATATGTTTCCATACCTATATGAAACCGTTTTCCAAATAAAAATCCATTTAAATTTGTTTCGTCGGAAAATATGATCTCTATAGATGCTGATATCTTCGAACTCTGTGGATATTTAGTTCAGGGTGAGGTGATACTTGGGGGCTTTCACGCGATAGCTTAATCCCAGTTATTTTATTACAGGGTGGTCAAAAAATATAGTTATTTCATTTGTTTGAAAAAGTGACTGGTAATTGATTATTTCAAATGGAATACCCTTTATATTATTACTAATCCGGAAAGCTGCTGAAATTTGGCGTTTATGGATGTATATCGTTAGAGATTTTCTGCTCTATTGATTCTGTGACAGGAATACTACCAGGAAACCGACTGTGCCATCATACGAAATACGGTTTGTAGTTATATCCTGTTAGGTTTCCTACTCCGAACTATTATTGCCAAATTTGTTATAAACATTTAAAAGCATTTTTTTTAATTTTTTATCGTTTTTCGATACTTTGTGGAGAATCCAAATGCAAAGAAAATGAGTTCCAGCACAACTCGATCGGATTATTAGTAACGGAGAAAAACTGGAAAAAATCAGCTTTTTAAAAAAAAAACATAACTCCGCCACGTTTCAAGTTGTAGTGCAAACTTTCCATGACATAGTAGTAATTGATATGTACTTTATGTGTGAAAAACTCAGGCACTGTCGGATCATTAGTTTTGGCATAAATGCAATCTGAATTTTGTAATGCACTTTACTGCAGCAGACCTGGATGCGTCATAGGTGGTCCAATTCCAATTTTTCAAAAGAAAATCGAGATTGGAAGTATAGTACTACAAAACGTTTATTCTCATTTTGCGTTAAAATTCTGCAAAACAGATGAAAAATACTTGCAAACATGATCGAAAAAGGGCGAATGCGTGAAAGCGGCTGAGTAGTGGGGGTAGAGCAACAGTCGCGGGGAAGCGTATGTATAGCAATACAAGCGCGCTGCGCCCGTTATGAATCTGCTGCTCTACCCCCACTCCTGAGCCGCTTTCATGCACTCGCTGGTTTTTCGTCATGTTTGCAAGTATTTCTCACCTATTTCACAGCATTTCAATGCAAAATGAGAATAGTCATTTTGTAGTATTATATTTCAACTATGCCAAAACTAATAATCCAACAGTGCCCGAGTTTTTCACACATGAAGTACCTATCAATCACTACAATGTCGTGGAGAGCCTGCTTCAAAACTTGAAGAATGGTGGTGTTATGAATTGAAAAAAAAACGCAGATTTTTTCGGTTTTTCTCCGTTACTAATAATTCAATCGAGTTATGCTAGGGCTCATTTTCATTCATTGAGAGTATTGGGATTGCTTCATTAGATTTCAAGTCAAAAACTAAAAAAAAATTAAAAAACTGCTTTCAAATGTTAATAACAAATTTAGCAATGACAGTTTGGAGTAGGAAACATAACAGGAAATAACTACGGACTGCCTTTCGTATGATGGCACAGTCGGTTTCCTGGTAGTATTTTTGTCACGAAAAAATCTCTTTTGATTGGTCTACATACCTGTACTCAACTGGTCGAATTTCTGACTTATTAGCATATTTATCTGTGAAAATATCTTCATTCGGTTTTTGGTACGGATGCAATGATTACTATTTGACATTAACGTTGTGTCATTATCATAATAATATTGACATTTTTGTCAATACAAAAGTTGGAAATATCCCTAGAAACGATGAAACAAAATTATTCAAACGGGGCTTCCCCACATTGTACGAGAGAAGTGAGCGGAGAACTTGAAAGGCTTTTTGACGATCGGTGGAAAAGCCGTTAGGGACCGTTGAATTGGCCAGCGAGATCACCCGATCTTACTATATCTGTGGGGCATGATTGAAGAAAAAGTCTATAAAACAGCCGTTAATTCGAGAAACAAGTTGTTACAAGAAATTACCCAAGAATTTGATGATTTGGATCCGAATTAAATCATATCTGTCACGACAAAAGCATCAACATCCGTATTCTAAAGTGCTTGGAAGTAAACGGCCAGCATTCAGAACATGTTTTGAAATATTCCACATAATTGTTTGTAATTTTTTTTTACATTGCCTAAAGTCATAAGAACTTCGTTTGAATAATTTTGTTCCATAGTCTTTGGCATATTCAATTTCTGAATGGAAGAAAATTCCAATATTATTATCGATATCATTATGAGAATGTCACATGAAAATAATGGTTTACTTACCAAAAACCGAATGGTGATATCATTTTCAAGGGACATTTCCACAAATAAATGCTCATAAGTCAGAAACTCGACCATTAGTAATAATATACAGGGTGTTCCATTTGAAATAATCAATTTCAGTCACTTTTTCAAGCAAAGGAAATAACTATATTTTTTAACCACCCCGTATCAAAGTAACAGAGATTTAGCTAATGCGTGGGAAGTCTCCAAGTATCACCTTACTCTGAACCAAATTTCGGTATCTTTGTATCACTGAGCACGAAGATATCAGCATCTTCAGAGATCATGTTTTTCGACGAAAAAAATTTAAATTAATTTTTATTTCGAAAACTGTTACAGATAGGTATAGGGGAGTATCAGGAGAAGTTGTCAGGAAATTGATATAGATCCTTAAAATAATATTATATACAGGGTGTTCCATTTGAAATATCAAAGTTGCTAATACTTTCTTAGTAATAGAAGTGGCAACACCGCATTATCAAAAATATTATAGTTGGTTAGAGAATGTCTAATTATGCTCTCCGTCAAATTCTTAGAGTGATCCATTGCATGGTTCACCAGAAACGTCCATCCACCGTGAAACACCCAATATATGTCTGTATGTTTGTCATCCAGTTCTGAGCTCTGTTTGAAGTTTCAGCCTCATCAGGAAGTTAGTTTGAAATCGATTGCTACTTACTATTATTATCATTACTACAGACAAATAAACAAACAGATTGACAAGAAAGCGAGTTAATATTGCATTGTCATCCATTTCTGAGCTACGTTTGAATTTCAAGTCTCTAGCTCATCGGGGAAGATAGTTCAAAATCAATTGCTCCTTACTCTCATTATTATTATAGACAAACAAACATACAGTCAAGAAAGCAAGTTGATATTGCATTGTCATCCTGGTCTGAGCTATGTTTGAGAAGTTACTTAAAAATCGATTGCAGAATTTGTGCCGAGCAGACAAGGAAACGTATTGAAAAAGGTCACATTGCTTTTATTTTTTCATAGTCTAGCGATAACAGCCCGTTCCTTGTAATTAAAAAAAAAAGACCACGTTTATATCATTACATAATGACATAATAAAACCGCAATTCCCAGAAAATGAATTTTCCTTATTTGATATCATTTATTTGCTATCCAAGCGGTATCAAACGTTGGGAAGACTACGCACGCACGCCAACTATGTGGCGAATGTGGACGAAAGCCACGGGCGGCAAAATCTAAGGGCGACAATTCGGCTAAATGAACCGTACTAACGACCTCTTCTTTCTAATGCCGCGCATCGGCTCCAATTCATGTTTAATGCGTGATTCTCTTTCGGTACTCTCTTGCTAGTATTACAGGTGGCTTAGCGGTACGTTAAGTGTCAAAAACAAAGAGAGTAAATAAAGAGAAATGTTTTTATTGTTTTTATTGCTTTTTTTATTCGAGAAGGGCTTAAAAGTCGTCTGTCGGAAGCCGCAAAAAATATAAATTAATATAAATATGTCTGGATTTTGTAAAAGGGGTCATTCTAGATTGTTCTGCAAATCAGAATAGTTGATTAGATAGTTAGTTAGTGAGGTGAATATTTCAGTGTAAAAAATGGTAACTAGTGTAACTAAACTAAATACGGTATATTTTTACTATTCTACGCTTAATTCTAATTAAAATTCCTGAAACATGTTCTATATCAAAACTCAGTAGTTTTCGATTGAATTTTTTTTCCCATAAAAGGCAATTAACAATAGCTATTAATTTCACCTTGCAACTACTAACTACTAATTGTAGAGTATTTTTAGGTAATTTTTTTCAAGGTCCTGTAATACATACTAATACATATTTATTTTCAACAAATGTTGTACAGGGTGTTCAAAAAATGTAATCCAATTTGTTGGTAAAGACAGATGTAAAACATTTTTTTTCAAATAGATCACCATGTAACATATTCTATATCAAAGCTCATCTGTTTTCGAAATATTTAACGTTTAATTTTTTTTTGCAAAAACGTAAATACGATTGCCAACAATATGACATTCCCTATTTTAAGGAAAAGGGCAAAAAAGAAAACGATTGTCAGGTCATCACTTCCGCCAATGAAGACGGCAGAAAATGGAAGAGAAGGAAAAATTAGCTGATTCTTTGAAGAAATATTTGAAACCGTCAGAAATAAGTGTTCTACCTGAACTTGAAAATACCGACGATGCTCGCCCTAGTTCTTTCTCAGCCCCAAGTTCCTCATTTGTTTCTGATTGTAATGAAATAAATAGTACCCAGGAACATCATACTGAAAACATTCCAGCAGCGGCAACATTACTATTTTCTAACTCAACCGTAATATCTGATGATCCTGGAGAGTGGCCCGAAATAATTACATCCGCAGATGCAAGATTTTTAAGGGAAAAAATTACGAATTGGATCTATCCAGTAAACTCACAAGGCCGAAAGTTTTCTGCCAGATGTTTTTATCGTAACCTCGCCAATGGAGAGGAAGTTAGAAGGGAGTGGCTGATTTACTCAACAACAAGAGATGCGGTTTATTGTTTCTGTTGCAAACTTTTTGGTAAGTCTTTGACCAATTTGTCTAATAAGGAAGGGTGTTCTGATAGGAAACATTTGTCACTAGTCCTAAATAGACATTGACATTGTTGAAGAGATATATGTGTTTTTTTCTCGTCAACCAAAAGATGGTCAATTTTGAAAACGTGCCCTACAGATTTAACTTTAAAACCACTATCTGATACACGCTGGTCCAGTAGAATAGACGCTATAAAACCTTTGAGATATCAAATTGGTGAGGTTTATGGTGCTCTTCCAAAAGTAATGGATGCATCTTCAAAATATTTTAGTACATCACACTTAGCTGGATCGCTCGCAACAAAAATCCAAAACTACAATGTTTTATGCTTTGTAGTAATCTGGTACAATTTTATTTAAAATCAATTCTCTGAGTAAATTAATGCAGAATTCAAGGATAAATTTAAAAGCTTGTTGAGACTGTCTAAACAAAATAAACATATTTTTTTTAGACTCAAGAGATGATAAGGGATTTAGCGAACTTCTTGTAGACGCCAGGGAGCTGGCCGAAGAATAAGAAATTGAACCAAATTTTTTATCTTCACCAGCAGTTCAAAGAAAAAAGAAAAGACAGTTTGATCATTGAAGTACTGACGAACCAATAACAGACCCGAAAATGAATTACAAAGTAAAAGTATTCTCCTCTATACTAGATACGACTCTCTTAATGGAAGATTCAAGGGGTTGGAGCAATTTAATAACATTTTTGGATTTATTTATCAAATGTTCAGCTTGAATGAAGAAGAATTAAGAAACTTGTGTGAAAGTCAGGTATTGATGCAACAATTTGTTTAAAATGCCACTTACCAGAGCAAAATGAGTAAGATCCTCAGTTAATTCTTCAACACATTTTAGAGAACAATTTAATTTCAACATTTCCAAATACTACAGTGGCAATACGATTTTTTTCAACGCTTCCAGTTTCTGTAGCATCGGGAAAAAGGTCTTTTTCAAAATTAAAATCAATAAAAACTTTTTTACTATGGCACAAGAGAGACTCAGTAATTTGGCAATTATGTCCATAGAAAGGACCTTATGGATTGTATTCCTTTAGACGAGTTGATTAAAGATTTTGCCGAAAAAAGGCAAGAGAGAGTGCTTCCAATAAGTTATTTTTTTTTTCTATTATGTAACATTTTTATTGTTTTGTCAGTTTTGTTAATACTTTGCTTTTTTACATTCTTCGTTAATCCTTATGTCTAAGACTTGTCAAGATCTTCTAAATGTTATGGGGATGAGTAGTCAGGTATCATCTGATTGAAATCAGTACACTTTTTTTTATTTAAGCTATCGGAAATACTCATTTTCTTTATTTGCAAACATCAAATGAAAATGATGATTTGATATCATTGATTATACATTAAACGGTATATAAATAAACACATATTTCATTTCAAAATAAATAAGTAATAGCGATTATTTCAATTTTGTGTTTACCCCCTTATCTGATGTATCAGTATCCAAATTAAATATAGGTATTAGAACGTATTTCATTTTTTTTATGTGTACCCACCCATGTATAATTTTTTACTAAAAAAGGGGTAAGGGGTGTAAAATTATATTTTGCCCACAGGCGGCTGCATGTCTTGGCGCGCCCCTGACTACACAACTTAACCTTACTTGGTTAACCTAGTTATTATATATTCTCGATATCCGATTACTCCCTAAGGAAAAAACCTATTGAATAAAAATAAAAATATTTCGAGTGAAATATGAACCCGTGACTTTGGAATAACAAATCAGGCACTAAAATATGGCTCAAGAGAGTTTCACTTTGTCCGCTTTTTTATCATTTAGTGACACCTGTGAGCCCCTTGCCTCTGTCACTGTATAAACGCGAGTTTATTGAATCGCTTCAATTCTAAATGGTAATTCAGCCAAGTCGGATTATTCAGTGGTGATTTGTTTGGATTAAAGATACATAAACTTTATGTGTCTGAGTCAAATTGGGAGAGTTGTTGATAATGTGTTTTCCAAAATCTGACATTTATTATTTGGTTATTATTTTTAACGGCATGGTTTTGCAAATTGAAATAGTCAGTTTTTGGTGTGTTTTGACATATTCGAGAGTATATATTATTCGTAGGTATAAAATATTGAAAAATATTTCGATTCAAGACGGAGAATACTACCCACATGTTTTCAAATCTCTCTAGGACAACTAAGTACTAGTTATAGGATTTGTGATACTCATCATAAAATTCCACAGCAATCACATTTCAAATATTTCGAAGCCTAATGTTTTCCACTTTCAAGAACACATTGGTAACAAAATCGGAGAACTCTTCGAATATGCGTAGAAGTCACATACTTCCTATATCGTAAAAGTCATAATATATTAAAAAAATTCACTCATCGGGAAAATGATCATTGTCCTAAATATTATTTCATCGTCGTCATAAATAGCTGAAGATTGAAAATAACTATTTCTGTTTTCAAAGTTAGGAAAAGTTAGTTCTATATTCATTTATTATCCCGAATAAATCAATTGTATTTTGATATTTGACGTTTGAATAGCCATGAACTTGAGAAATAAATTATAAAAAATATGTACCTGAATTTTCTATTTTTCGTTTTCAAAAAGTTGTATTCTGTTCAAAAGTGAGTAATATTGATAAATCTGTGACAGTTATTTTCATACAAACTTACAGAAAATAGCCTTACCTATTTTATTAGCCTCCGAACGAAGTTACAGAAATTTTGTCACTTACTATTGGAAGAAGTGTTTTCAGTTGGCTTGCCAAACTATATCATTGGAGAAGTATATAGGGTGGGTCAGAATGAGAAAAACAAACTTGGAGTTGTTCCCTAGTACACATGAATACTGGATTTAGAACATCAACCTAACTCCTTTATTATTAAAACATTAGAATATAATTTATTTCAAGTTAGATACATCCAATATTTATACTTAAAAAAAATCCCATATTAAAATCTCAAATAAGTTACTTCACAGCTTAATTATATCACTAACAATTTCTCATTGCAATACAACAATAATAAATTTCACATTGCTTATCATTTATGACAGCAAGTTTCAATGTAGATTTCAATAAAATACTACTACTTATTGGTCCCGTCACCACAAGAACTTTAATAAATTTTGATATATATTCACTGATCATGGTCTCCAGTACAAAAAAATACTATCAGTTCAAATGTATATATATATATATATATATATATATATATATATATATATATATATAGAGCAGTTGAGTTCGAAACAATCGAATGAACGAGACATCACCTGAAGATGGCAAATGTGAATTTGCCGAAACGTCGTGAAATCGGACCTTCTCAGGACCAAGAACACAGTACGCGGACAGAAACCCAAGAAACTATCTCAACGCATTATACCCGCTAAAATCTACGAAGAAACACACATATATATATATATATATATATATATATATTTATATGTATATATATATATATATATATATATATATATTTATATTATATATATATATATATTTTTATATATATTTATAAATATATA
Organism: Gonioctena quinquepunctata; assembly: GCA_018342105.1. Taxonomy (NCBI): domain Eukaryota; kingdom Metazoa; phylum Arthropoda; class Insecta; order Coleoptera; family Chrysomelidae; genus Gonioctena; species Gonioctena quinquepunctata. Next base: position 36,426 of record JAFIRS010001055.1, read on the forward strand.
TATATATATATATATATATATATATATATAGTGTGTATAGTGATTCTTGGGAGTTAGGTTCATTCATTGATGGGATTCTTCGAAATTAGGACATTTTATTTTGCCGACGTTTCGATTGCGACCTGTCTTCAAGTTTTTTTTTTGCTACAAAAATATTGTTCGTTTGAAGTGAAAAGTATACATAATATACGGGATGTTTGTTACTAACAAGAATATTTTACCTAAAAAAGTTAAAAAATACGTGGAAAAATTAGCTAGACCATCATTTTGAAGAAGAGGAAGAAATTTCAAAAGTCAGATAGCAAACGCTGCACAATTTGATCGTTTAATTTGATCGTTGTTTGAAGCTTTCATTGTCACTAAATTTAGTATTTTCATATTTCAAATAGTTTTTCTTATTTTATTTTCATTTCACCCTTACTCATAATCACCTTTTTCACATTCCGTGATGAAAAATGGAGTTGCCATTAAAAAAATACCGATGACGTCATTTCTTCTACACAAATCATTCTGTATGTATTAAAAAAATTTGAAAGAATGCCCAAATGAAAAATAAAATTCGAGCGTTCTTTCCAAAAATTGTTCCTTTGGTTTTTTTACGAATTTATCCACTACTTCACGAGAGCACAGAATTCAACGGGCGCACCATATACAAACCCTATGTGTGATATATTTTTGAAATCAGCTTTCCATGGAGATTCCAAAAATTTAATTTTACATAGGGTGTTTCAATTGAAAAAATTGTCGCGAACGTCATTAGTCAAACGTGGATCACCCTGTATATTTAATTTTCTCTTATAAATGTGGAAAATTGAGATTCCTCAGAAATGATAGTTTGGCTAAAAATGAATTTATTCAGTACTTTTCGAAAGCACCGTATATATATATATATATATATATATATATATATATATATATATGGCAAAAATAATGATGATGAAGGGTGGGTAATTTATAGTGAATAACCCGGTACATGTTGAAAAATGCCTCACACGTAGCCGCTCACCCCACAGAATAATTATTTGTTCAATAGAGTCAATCTCTTTCTATCATTCACGAGCTATTTTTCATCAGTCATTCAAATTATGTTAATCAAGACCATCAATTTTCATTAATGTCATCTTGACCGTAAATCAAAAATTAAATCATCAAAACGGTGATCAACCAATATGCCACTTATATTTGTAAATAAACACTTATAATCTGTTTACTCTGTTGGGATTTGGCTGAAAACCGTTTGATGAATATTTATGAGAGGTGAAATTTGATATTGAGGTTTATACATATACTACGTTCGGAAAAATAAATATTCATAGTTGAATTAGGTGAATAACTGTGGGATAAATATTTCTCATCAATCTAGCTTCCTTGGGGACTTTACATGCATTTTTTATGATGGCCTTTAATCAAATCAAAATCAAATGCTGAAATTGACGCTCCAGAACTTATATCTTGAGGGAGACCTTTCGTAAGATAAGATACCCATGAAAAAACATTTCAAACTGTTCAAAATATTGTATATAAATACATACAAATACACAGTAATGAAATTCTAGTCATTGATAAGCTCAAAGGTAAAAATTGAACCTGACGATGGACTGATCTGAATTTCTAGTCAACCTTCTACAATCCTTCTAGTTTATGTCTCGATTATTTCTCCCAAGCCCATAACCCAGAAAAAGGCACACCCTCGATAAATTTCAACACAAAATCAATAAATACATAGAATAATATAGTATTGAGAAGGTTTTTTGGGATTTGGATTTGTCTTCTTGCCAACGTTTGTCACAGGCCATTTTTATGGATAGCCTCAGCTTCCCTTTTTACGGACGTTTTTCTGCGGACTACAATTTTCTGGTCAGCCAATTTTTTTGGCGTTTTTGACGGTCTACGCTGTTTTCCGTTGACGTCCAATTCCCGCTTATGGGTTCATTTTGGAGAGAGTCTTTGAAAAGAGTCAATATTAGAGGCCAGTTACAACTGTCGTATATACCCCACCAACCATTTCACCATCAATATGAAGAAGTCTGAAGGAATTATATTTGTCACTAAAGGTTCTTGGTACTGTTTTTTATTTTCAATTGCTTGGATTGTTCTATGGACCTTTTTTCATATTAATTATGTTAAAAAATATTTTTGATACTCATTTGGTGATAAGAATTACAGAATTTTAATCTCCTTGTTTTATGGTAGACAATTCGTTGACCCTGGAAAAGAATTAATATTATATTCATAACAGAATTGCTTATATAAGCTGATATTTGACATTTCAAACCTCAATAGTTTATAATCCGATAATCAAACCTCATTTCGATCACCGTCCTTCATTCCCTACTTTTTCTTCTTTATGTACACTATATCACACAATTGCAAGAATTGCAGAACAGAGCAATTATTGTCCTTGTCTCTCCAAAAATTTGCCATTCTATCAAAAAATAGTTCATATTATATCAATATTTCTTGTATGAAAACGCCCGAATCGTTTCCTCATTTTAGATATGCACAGTGATTGGCGACTCCAGAATCAAACCAGAATTGAAATTTAATACTTAATTCATAAATTCGACGATTTGTCTTGTCTTCTACTCTTCAAAATACGTACCGAACAGCTCGGTGATTAGTTTTAAGAACCAGCAAAAGACAAAGACAATAAGGTTCATATTGATTCTCCTGTACATCGCGTACTGTTTTCTGATTGGTTGCTAATTAGGATCTTTCATTCACCAGCCAATCAGAAAACACTATTACAATCTAACAGATTTTCGTTCATAGACAGACAGAATTTTGGAAAGTCTGGTGTTGTCCATAGTTTTCAACTTGTTAAGTCGAGTTAACGAAGATTTGAAAATTATATATATATATATATATATATAATATTCGGGTATGTAGTCAATCGGGCCGAAGTAATGTGTACTCTTGTTTCTATTCAAGCTTCCGAGTCTTTATTGGCTCTCTTCTTCAGGAACTCTACAATTGTTTGATTTCAGTACAATTAATAATGAACAAAGATTTTTTCAACTTACGAAATTTGAGGTTGAAAGTAAGCATTGCTTTTCACAGAAAAATAATACTAATACATTCAATTACAGGATAAGTAAAAAAAAGGGAAAACACACGTTTTCTTTGTACAAATAATCATTTGATATGAGAATGAAACTTTTTTTTCAAACTAACCACTAACAACTGTCAGAATTGTGCGGGAATGGCATAGAATGATGGAACAAAGGTGAATGAATCAATAGTAATGTTGCCGAAAGTAAATGATACTTAGACTGTCAATATCAGTTTTGGAATTCGTAGACTCAGGTTCATTCAAAATGCAAGTCAATTCTAAGAATGTACGTTTTTTTAAGAGAGGTCACATTTTCATAGTCAGGCTAGTGATCTTTTGAGAAAGTATGTTCAGCTGAAGTACAAATTTTATTTGAGATTTCTTATGTGACTTTTATGTGAGCAAAGTCCGCCTTTGAGTTTTATTTTGGTTTGACCAATATATTTTTTATCACATCACATAGCAGGAGATACAATATACTCCATTGGATTGTTCTAAAGGATGATTTTTATCCTTCAGTTTTGAATATATTTTGTTCAGTGGTAATATATTTTTTTTTATTGGTGCCCCTTTTTACCCATTTAAAGCACGCCTCAGCGTGTTTAAATCGAACTTTAAAAAACGCGCGTTTTTTAAAGGTAACCATGACAACATCAACAAATCGAGAAACGTGAAGTCTAAATGACAAATTTTTGATTATTGATCTGACAGGAGTACCTTGTAACGTCAGATAAAATATTACTAACAATTCGTTCATTTATATGTGCTCCTCCATCCATTTGATGAACTTTTCATATTCTTTTTTATATATATCACTGGATTTTCGCGGTATTAACCGCGATTCTGTCTCACTATTCAAAAAATCGATATTAGAATCATTCATTTCTGAGCTCTGGTGACAACAAATATTGATCTTTGGTAACAAATTGCAAATGAATGTTTTTCTCATTTCCATGACAACGAAAGGTATACTGATGTCACATCACGAATTCAACCTTCTTGCATTATTAGTTCTTATTTCTATTTTTTGTAGTAATAATACCAGTATATATGATTTCAAAGTGCACCAATAAAAATAACGTAAGTATTCGTGGATAACTGGTCTTAAAACACTTGCTCTATTTCGAGCACTCCGGCTGCGCCGTCGTGCTCGAAAAATCGCGCGTGTTTTAGAGCCCTTTTTATCCACTTATACTTTAATATACTATTTTTTTATTGGTGCCCCTTTTTACCCATTTAAAGCACGCCTCAGCGTGTTTAAATCGAACTTTAAAAAACGCGCGTTTTTTAAAGATAACCATGACAACATCAACAAATCGAGAAACGTGAAGTCTAAATGACAAATTTTTGATTATTGATCTGACAGGAGTACCTTGTAACGTCACATAAAATATTACTCACAATTCGGTCATTTATATGTGCTCCTCCATCCATTTGATGAACTTTTCATATTCTTTTTTATATATATCACTGGATTTCCGCGGTATTTACCGCGATTCTGCCTCACTATTCAAAAAAATCGATATTAGACTCATTCATTTTGAGCTCTGGTGACAACAAATATTGATCTTTGGTAACAAATTGCAAATGAATGTTTTTCTCATTTCCATGACAACGAAAGGTATACTGATGTCATATCACGAATTCAACCTTCTTGCATTATTAGTTCTTAGTTCTATTTTTTGTAGTAATAATACCAGTATATATGATTCCAAAGTGCACCAATAAAAAAAAATAACGTAAAGTATTCGTGGATAACTGGTCTTAAAAACACTTGCTCTATTTCGAGCACTCCGGCTGCGCCGTCGTGCTCGAAAAATCGCGCGTGTTTTAAAGCCCTTTTCATCCACTTATACTTTAATATACTATTTGAACGCTACTGTGAAGTAAGAAATTTTGAATTTTTTTTTTTGAGTTTGTGATTCAATGTTTGAATGTGAGTTCAGGAAAAAACATTTTTCCCCAGGAATTTGATTTGGGGCGGGTTGACAATCATATGGAGGATCTACTGAACAATAATTTATGAATTAATTTATTAGGGTTACCACTATTAATGAAGAGATTTGCAAGTTTATTGCGGTTTACAGTGCGTCCTGAAGTGTGACAAGTTTTAGTCACTCAATTTTTCATGCCTAATACGAGGTTGATTTTTTTATTTTGTTGATGGTAAGATTAATAATGTAGGAATCTTCCTGAAGCACCTGGTTCAGTGTGCCAACTGGTAACTAACAGTGTTATCAACCCTCCTGATCAACTTTGTGTCTAGGAAGGGGACGATGCAATGTTCATCTTCTTCTTTGATCGTAAATTGTATGGCTCCAAGACAAGAATTGAAAACGAATAACACTTGTTGTACTTTGTCTTCAGGTACACTAAGAATTATGTCATCAACATATTCAAAAAATAGAATATTGAATTGGATTTTATTGATGCAATTGTTGATTAGATCATCCATGACATATTGAGCAATGATTGGAGAAACGGGGCTACCCATAGGTAAGCCAAATGTTTGTTTGTAAATAATATTTTCATTTATAATTGCACGAGAGGTTTGTATTTTTAACCGACGAAACCAAAAAGGAGGAGGTTCACTAGTCGACGCGTATATTTTTTTTTATAATTTTTTTATGTATGATCACGCATAACTTTTTACTGAGGCGTCCGATTCCGATCATTCTTTTTTCAGTGGATAGGGTGTACTTCGAAATTGGTCCCATTTGGATTTAAGATGAAATCCATCCCTAAAAAAAGATATTGTATCACCCTTTGGCCGTTAACCGATTCTATCAGGCATAACTTTGTACTAGGATCTTCGATTTGGATGATTCTCCTTTTATCAGATAGGGTATACCTCATAGTTGATCATATTTGGATTTCGAATGGAATTATCCACCCTTACGGGTAGAAAAATGGGGGATAAATGATTTTCCACTTGTGAACATTGACCCACATATGTAGTTCATAATGACAGATCGCTAGTGTCATTATCACAATAATTATATTCTATGAGAGGATGGAATGATATACGAAGTAATGGAATAAACTAACCAGAACAACAAAAATAATTTATATTACAACAAATAGTAAGAGTAGATAATCATATTATTTAACTGATAATAGTTGAAGTAAGGTGGGTAAGTAAGTATTTTGGAAGTAATCAAAAAACAAGCAGTTAGTAATTAGTGGATTTCAGCCACAAAAAATTGAAAAATAAAAACTTTTTAACAAAAAATTAAACCGACGAAATACAGAACTGGAAAGTAAAAAATAAAATGAACTTTCTTAGTCTCAATAACTAAGCTCCTGAACGAATGTAAGCAACTAATTTCGAGTCGGCGCCAAACAAAAAATCAACAAAGATCATTAAATTACTTCAAAAAAATTATCAGAATGTCACCGCCCAACTCGATGCCATCATTTTACGCCTGACCTAATTAATTTGCTTGTTTGTTTGGCGCCGACTCAAAATTAGTTACCTACTTACATTAGTTTAGGAGCTTAGTTATTGAGACTAAGAAGGATTATTTTATTTTTTACTCTTCAGTTCCGTATTTCGTCGGTTTAATTTTTCGTTAAAAAGTTTTTTTAGATAGGGTATATTTCATAGTTGATCATATTTGGATTTCGAATGGAATTATCCACTCTTACGGGTAGAAAAATAGGGAATAATTGATTTTTCACTCGTGAACATTGGCACACATATGTAGTTGACAATGACAGATCGCTAATGTCATTATTTTTGTTCTCCTACATCCGTCACAATCATTATATTCTATGAGAGGATGGAATGATATACAAAGTAATGAAATAGACTAACCAGAAAAACAAAAATAATTCATATTACAACAAATAGTAAAAGTAGATAATCATATTATTTAACTGGTAATAGTTGAAGTAAGGTGGGTAAGTAAGTATTTTGGAAGTAATCAAAAAACAAATAGGTAATAATTAGTAGATTTCAGCTACAAAAAATTGAAAAATACAAACTTTTTAACAAAAAATTAAACCAACGAAATACGGAATTGAAGAGTAAAAAATAAAATAAACCTTCTTAGTCTCAATAACTAAGCTCCTAAACTAATGTAAGTAACTAATTTTGAGTCGGCGCCAAACAAACAATCAACGAATATCATTGAATTACTTCAAAAAAATTATCAGAATGTCACCGCGCAACTCGATGCCATCATTTTACGCCTTATCTAATTCATTTGCTTGTTTGATTGGCGCCGACTCAAAATTAGTTACTTACATTAGTTTAGGAGCTTAGTTATTGAGACTAAGAAGGTTTATTTTATTTTTTACTTTTCAGTTCCGTATTTCGTCGGTTTAATTTTTTGTAAAAAAGTTTTTATTTCTTCAGGATTCGAAGCGAGTGATCCATCGCTTTTGATTCAATGGGGAGGCGAACTGTTGATTGTCGCAAATTCTGAGGTAGATATTATTCTAGCATTGTGCGCTTCTTTTGAGTTTGTATTCTCATGCAACAAACATTCAGAGGAAATATTTGTACCATAATATAATTTTATCGAATCATATCGATTAAAACTATTATATAAAGGTGACTGAGGGGTGTTTCATACCTCCATTGAACCAATCAGCATTCCTCAGATGTCGCCTTGAAACATAAAGAAAACACCAATCTCGTCTATCATATGTTCGCACGTTATATAGACAAAGTTACGTTTCGGTCATTAGTATTTATAATTAATGATTATTCATATTCGAATGGTGATATAACATCGATAAAAGCAATCTTATATGATTTTACGACCGTCAATTTGCAATATTTCACGAATCAATAATGCAAAAATAGTCATTCTATCAACACCCAGGTAGAAACTCAATTAAAATTTGATTTATTTGGAAACGATATATCCTCGGATTATATTTATAGAAACTCCTTAACAGAACTTGATTTCGCAAACTGGTATTTTTCTCTACCAAAAATTACAGCGTTGATAACCATGTTACTAATTAGCACTCAACGTATCATCAGCAAGGATAATACCCAGTAATCATAAATCATTCCTATCCGCAATTGTTTGGTAGAAAGGATCAATTTGCAAGATACAATTTTTACAGAAAAATATGAATAAGGAACGAATGATCATTTTGTAGTAAAGGATCATTACGTTCAGAAAGCAGGTCCTCTATATTTTAATAGATGTCAAAAACGCCTCCAATACGGCCAAATGGCCCAAGATAACGATAAGACCCCGAGACCTGGGGGTTAGCGGATACCTCCTTCGTGTTATTGCAAATTACCTCTCCGAGAGAACCCTGAAGAGCGGAACCTATAAACAGGACATGGCCCAAGGGGTCTCACAGGGCTCGATAATCAGCCGCACCCTATGGAATTCCATAGGGGGGGGGGCAAACAATCCTCCGCGGTGCCGTACTGCCGCATATGCGGACGTCCTTGCGCTGGTGATTAGGGCAGGAAATAAAGAGGATCTGATACGAAGAGCAAATCAAGTCCTCAGTCTCATCGAGGGCTGGATGAACGAGACTGGTCTGGAAGTAGCACCTAGCAAAACAGAAGCCATCATTCTTAGAGGACCTAGAAACAGAGCGGATATCCACTTCGATTTTGCGGGCACTAGTATTGTTCCGTCGAAGTACGTTGAATACCTTTGAGTATGGCTGGACGACAAACTTGCCTATAACGAACATATTCGGAGGCAATGCGAGAAAGCGAATAGGCAGAAAACTGCGTTGACAAAGATTCTACCGATCATAAGAGGTGCAACTGCACAAAAGAGAAGACTCATGTACGAGGTGGTACAATCAATTTTACTCTATGCCGTGCCGGTCTGGAACCGAGTCCTCGAAGTGGAGAAATATTGGAAGATGCTGACAGCTTCCCAAAGAAAGATGCTGCTGAGGACACTGTCCGCCTATTGGACAGCGTCAGCAGACGCTGTGTGTGTGATTGCCGGAGTACCACCGCTAGACCTTTTGGTCAGAGAACGAAACACTCTCGACAGCCTAGAGACAATCACGGACGAGCCTAAACGACGGGTAAGAGCAGGAACCACTGAGCAATGGCAAGCACGGTGTGAGAACAACAGCACTACTGCCCAGTGGACGAAAAAACTATACCAAATAGCACTATGAATTGACTCATAGAAGTAATCAGTTTATTTCCTCACGTGAGCCTTGGCTGGCCATGGTTCCTTCAGAACCTTCACCCACATGACTGCCGCAACCTAGATGACCCCGAGCATACGCTTTTCACTTGTGAAAGATGGCATTCAGTCCCTTGGAATAGATCTCACGCCAGGTAATTCAACTACATTGTTGGCCACCTCAGCCCAAAACTGGAGCAAGATAGCTATCCACATCAGGTCCATAATGAGAAGGAAGGAGGAGGAAGAGAGGAAACCTCAAAGACGGAAGAGACTTGCCGCAGTGAACGTATAACCCGAATTACGAGGCCTGTACCCGATGAAATGTCCTCAGGATGGTTCCAGGTAGAGGAGGGGCCCACAGGGGGGGTTTTAGTCGGAGTAGCGCCCGACATTACTAGAGTCGATAGACTTTCATGCAGGAGACTCTGGTGCCATGCGGTTTCCCCCTCTCCAAAAAAAAGGCCTTTATATTTGGTTCAGAGCTGACTTACGAACCTCTGAATATAGCCTTCTTGTAGGTGATGGAACTATTCAGCCTAAGCTACGCAAAAAATATTTTTTTGAGAATAATACAAAAAAAAATGGAATGTTCTTTGAAGAGGAGATATGAAATTGGTTCCAGAATTAGTCCATGAAAACTTTTTCAATTATAACCTACAATGCAGTACTCCCGGTTGAACCGGAAGGAAAATATTGTAGAGTCGAGATGTGTTTTGCTGTTCTATTGTTCTAATAACTTGTTGTTCTCCAAAACTAACGAATAATTCTTTCTAGGAGTCTCCAATCTTGTTTTCATAGTTCAATACTTGATTAAACAATTGCAGAGTTTACTGGAGTTATAAACAAGATATCGGTTGAATATAGCCGTTTTGTGTTTCGGTAGATCAAGGAGTTATTATTATTGCCCTCCAAAAGTTTGAAGTTTTGCCGATTTTCAATATTACTTACTTACTTGTTAGGGCCACATATGGAGGTGTCTGACCATGTAACAAATCTCAAATAAACATTTTCCCCTCATCCTAGTTTCATTGAATCGGCCTGTGAAAAAGTCGGGCCATATACATTTCCAGAGAAAGAAATCAGGGTAATATGAAATTTTCTCAGGGTTGATACTTATTACAGGATGCCTGGCGGGGGTAGCCCCGCCTGCTGCCCGAAGAGGAGCTGCAGCCTATAAGGAAAGACTTAAATCGTCAACTTCCGAGCGGCACTCTCTATATGGCCTGCAACTAGCATACCAGAGACTAAAGTCAAGAAATAGCTTCCTAACAACCACCGCAGATTTCCAGGAACAAACGAACAAGTCTAGGATCGATTTTTGGAAAGCCACCAAAGACCAACATTGGATGACTCCATCCGAAAACCTGAACAAATGGGGATACCCAGTGAGCTCCACCCTATGCGATTGTGGCGCCCCCCAGACGACTTCACACATGTACGAATGCCCGCTGTGCCCCACCAAATGCACTCACAAAGATCTGATGTCAGCTCTACTAAACGCAATCGACGTCGCCCAATACTGGGCAAGACATACTTAGTTTAATTAATTTAACAATATCTGTATACCTAACTGCTTATTTACCTTCATGGACTGTTAGTTATATATTATGTAAGATGCTTCTGACTCAAATAAATAAATGAAGGGTTGAGCTTTCATAATTTCTTTTTTTTCTCCCAAGCACAGGTGAGCTGGTTCTAGGAAAACTTATTTACGTTGTACACCCACATGTTTTGGTATTTAGCTGGGCATATCAACTCAATAGCTTCCTCTCTTCCTCAGCTGGATATCCTCTTGGTTCAGGATGACATTCCCGGTATTTCCTATGAGTTCCATATGCCTATTCAAGTGATTTCGTCCCGTCAGGAGCCCAGTCATCTTCCACAGATCTCTATCGACTGACAGAATATCTCTAGTTAATTTTTTTGAAGACTTTGATCGTCTCATGCATGGCATGTCTTGCCATGTTTTGATTGCTTTCGTAGCAGTGGAGGCAGCTATACTGTTGCATATTCCCAAGAATGGTTCAGGTTCGAGTCTTTCCAATTCTCTCTTGATTAATTTCCGTGCATCCACAATATCAGGAACATCGAAGTGTTCTGGAAGACACGAACATTGGTCCCTCATCCTGCTTTGCCAGGCATGTTAAGGCGACTCTATATCCGAATACCATAAATGTTGCTTCACTGTTCGAGTACATAACTACGTTTATTTTTGAGGTATCACTGGACACAGATGAGTATGACATACTCCAGCCAGAAACACTAAAGCCGATTTACCTGAGAGTTGATGTTGAAAAATGTACCAAAAAACATAAGTTCGTGCCATCAAAACTTCGTCAAATAGCTTACATTCCATGAACTCAATCCAGGCCGGTAATTAATAACATTTGTCCAATTATCAAAATATAAGTTTTCACAAAGAAGATCGATTCAGAATATAAATCTGACAAAGCGTAACCGTAATGTTGTTGAGTACACGGGAGCGGCAGTCAGTAGTGGTCATTATTAAAGTGAGTTTTAAAGTGGTTTTGGAGAAAATGTCTCCTGAAGTGAAATGGTCTTCTGAACTATGATGGTTTCCATTGTGTAAGCCTCTATTCTATATATCTATGGAATATATGTTCCCCTAGTATCACATTTCAAATCTCTAGTTCTATTATTGAGTTAATATTTTCTTGAATAAAGTGTTTCTGTTCTTTTTGTACCTTCAGTAGTTCCAAATGTTGAGATTTCGACGAAAGAGAACCCATCTCATGTAGCAGCCTTATCCGTAGCTGCAACCCTCGTTTGGTATGGGATGAAGGGACCATCCCCCAAGCTACAATATTTGAATCTTTTCTCCTACTACACATATCTCTGTATCGGGCATGCTCCCAAACCTTGATCCATCTGTATACCAGACTGATCCATAGGGCCGCATCTGTTGCTGCGTCTTTCCATCCTTCTTTCGTGTGGGTGACGGTATCAGTAAATTGCCTTTTTCCAAATACCAGAATATCCATAGCCTACTTCAGTTCTGATGCTTCGACTTGCGTGTGATATCGAAGGCTCTCCTGTCTGCCCAGGGAGAGCATATACTCATTCCAAGAATAGAACTTGAGGTATTCAATTGACTCTTCATATGGGAAGCACCTTTTCGAAGTAATTATTTCTAAAAGATGTGTTGTTTGCGTTTTTTGAACAAAACACCAAGTAAGTCTTTCTCGAATTGACCCTCAACCTCCCAATGAAACTTTGTCAAAAGGCGGTTCTAGTAGATTCATCGATTTGTCTTGTGCTAGAATGATTGAGTCATATGCATCCTACAGCCTTGACTCATTCCACCTCGAGGAGTCCGTTGACTATCGAGCACCGCAATAGAAACGATATATCAGTTCTGTATTGGCCTGAGAATCGTTAGTTTCCTCAGGTTTTATGTATCTATTATATTCTGACTGATCTTCATGCCTTTCGTATGTAGCTCAGAGTCAGACAAGATCTAATTACCGTTATAAACAGGGATATAATAATTTTCACAGCCTCCTAGAGAAATGCAGAAAGTAGTAATTCGATTGGCGAGAAGGACTTCTCCACTCTTGAGGCTGTATCATACTCCATGTGAGTTTTCCGCGATGAACTCGTTCTCAATAGTGAGTGACCCGGGAAGTGTATGATTAGGTGTTGCAACGAATGCAAAATGCAATTTTTTTAAGGTAATTGACATGTCCACTGAATATTCGGCTAGAATCCTTCCGTAGCGACAGTCTCTTGCAAAATTTTGGAGGGAAGAACAATATTGACTAGTGCTGTCCTTTCACAGCTGTTCAATGCAGCATCAACATGGTATATGATCACTGAGAAGAAGGAGCTCACACTAAGGCTTTCCAGAATACAGGCAGATGTGCAATTCTTATAGAACACTATAGAGGATAGGTAGGATTCATACCTCCCATGGAGCTACAAAATCAAGAGAGATATGAACTGTACAACAAAGTTCCGGAAAAACTGCCATGACCACAGGAAAAATGGGATCAGGAAAGGAATGGGAGCTGGCCTGGAGTCTCTTTCATGATATACAGAGATGGGTCGACAGATCTTATGATTAAGTCAACTATTTCCTGATACAAGCACTCTCAGGGCACTTGGGTTTCAAAAAATATATATTCGAGACAAAAAAGACAAAGTCCAGTAAAGGTTTTTATCATTCAGAAGTTGATAGCGTGGAACATACACTTTATCGATATCCCAGATGGAAAGAAACAAGAGCACAATACGAGCAGAGGAATTATAAGGCTTCCAATGCGCTAAATATGATGGTAAGTCTAATAATGATATATTCATTCACATCCACTTGAGAGGCTGCAGATGAATATGGAAGATCCACAGAAGGACTAGCCTGGTTATGAACTAGCTTGAATAATTAACAAGGAAAAGAACAATGATTTTATAGATAGTTACATACATAATTCTCAATGGAATTATCAGTAAATTTCCGATTAAATAATCTACATATTATTTCATATCTTACATATTGGCTAATTCCTATCAAGGTTGATTTGTGTCTTGGATATTAGTAAAGGAAAAACAAAAAAATATATTTCGGCCGTTTTGGCAAGCATTCACCGCACATGTCTATGTGGCTGACGTGGTATCCGTTCAGACCATTGGCGACTAATTTTTTTTGGAAATCAGTTCTACGCTTTTCCCATTTTTAGGTACCATCACATAATTGAGAATTTCGAGTGGACTAGCGCTTACCTCACAGTACCAGGGGATTATTCTAAGGAATCCGAGTGCAAAGGGTGCATTCGACTATTCTGGGACAGTTATACAGTTACCTTATAGGACAGCCCTCCGGAAAGCAATTTTTTTCATTTCATAACTATACGTTTATGAGATTATTTTGGTTTTCTCTTGAGAAAAAAACTGCTTCTGGAGAGGATTATACCTCTGGCTCAACTACTTCATTCAATTCACAGTGAGGGTAATTTTTTTTCGATCGTTGTAGAATCAATTCATTTCAGTCACTACTTCGTCACCAAGAGCAGGGAAATTCATAAAAAAATTTGAGAATTACATGGCCTATCGATTTGAAAAGGGAAATTGCCGCCCTATTTCGAAATATCTCTGGAAATTCTTCGATAGAAAGCATTATTCAACTCTATCTTTATCTAAGAGAGTTGTGAACACGGGAAGACGTGTGGTCTCCCTCTTCTGTTCTTAACCGAATAGTATACTTTTGCTCTAGTGCCTGATTAGTATTTTGGTTCAAAACGCTATATTTTCCTTTGGTACTTGCTTCAAAATAGTATATTTTTACTCTGGAAACATTTAAGTATATTGCTTTAAAATACTATATTTTTTCTCTGGCAACCATTGGAGTATTTTTTCCTTAAAATACTATATTTAATTTGTCCTGGTAAAGTCTCAAGGACATTTTTATATTACCTTTTGAATACATTTACTTATTCAAAATTTTTTTTGGACCCTTCTGGTACATTTATTTACCTTATCAAAGCTTACTTTGTTTCAAAATTCAACTGAATTTTAAAAATAACGTTTTGGGTGAGGTTTGTTTAGTTCCGTTTTGAATTTTGCTCATTGTTAATTTTTTTAAATGATTAAAATTAACTTGGAAATTTAAATCCAGAATAGCAGATTTGATTGCTATTATATTCGTTCCTTCACTGTAATCTTCCGGTATTATATATGGACTGAGGCATTTTCATTGTATGCTATCATTTGCATCTATCTTCTGACTCTAGATTAAAATTTGAATCATAAAAACTTGAGGTTCAAAGGATATCCTTCGTTCTTCCCCATTTTCTAAATTTTTTATTCCTATTCTATTCTTCGCATGATATATACCACGGAGTGAAGCCACCTACTGATACAGAAGGACTGGTACTCTAGAAGGTCATACAGCACGTCAAATTCAGCCTGGTCCGTGAAGATAAAACCAATTCACGCCAACAAGGGGGTCTAAAAACCAATAGATAACCACCCACGACCAGATTCATCGCCGTACCGCTGAGACCAGATTCGTCGTCGTACCGCTGAGACCATTTTCGTCTAAACCAGCCTTCTTCATCTCCCTCCATTGAAGACATTCTCCGCAGGTATATACGTATCACCATCATTCAGAGGAATCTTTGTGAATGGTCAAATTTTATCGGAGTCAAAATTGGCTGTGTACATTTAATTTTTCTATTTTTCCAACGAATTTTTTTTTACTCTCCAAGCAACATCGTTCAAAGTTTTTCATAAATTCATACTATCCAGTCACTGTGAAGATTCCTTGTCTGGAATAAATTTGTTAAGTTGATATCCTGCATATTTATTTGCCTTCCCATACAAGCTAGGTGACATTTATTTGGTGAATTTTTGTTTATCTTTGGCTTTTGTCTTTAGCAAGCCTGGCGCCCAACTCTTGAACTAGTCAAGTTAGTTGATGTATTATTTTTTTTTAGTAGCCCAATTTGACAAACTAGGAAAAGTCATTAATTGAACCTTACCCACGGCCTAACCGTATCAATCTGAGCAGCCTATCAGCAAAGTGATTTCACCTTCTTAAATTCGAATCAGATACTTCAAATTTGGGGTTCAAAAATAAAGGGTGTTACACAATGAAGAAGTGCATACACCGACATATCAAAGAGACCAAAGAAGGCCGAAATGAAATTGTCAGCCCTTACATCGAAGAAATGCAAATGCGGATGCCGGGTGAACAGCGACTCGTAAAGTTGAAGGGGTTTCAGTCGGTAGAAATCCGACACAATCAGGTGCCGTCTTTTCCTCCTAAAAAAATACAGATTGGTGAATTGGATGGAATAACCATTTCCCAAGGAGTAAATGTTAAGTGGGATACCTAATTTTCAGATTTGATTGTAGAAAGCTGTATCAATCTGGTCTTGCATAGTAATTAAAATTCCAGGCTCACTGCAATCTTGAACAATGTTATTTCTTTAATGATTTCCACTCCTGGAGTTCTATTGATGGGAATATATTGCGACAGAAACTGTTTCATTCTACAGAAAATCAGCATAGAGACAGTTGAGAATAATATATATACAAAAGCGAAGCAACTTCATACTAATTTACGGTAACCGGATTTCAATATTTCACATTTAGTCAATGAGAGAAGAAATCATTCTGTCTTCACCCAAATAAAAACTCAATTAATAGATCGCTGATTCATTCGAAGATTAACGAAATGTATATGTTCACGATTCTGCAAACTGGTTCCTTTCTGCCCATTACAACGTCGATAACTATCTTATTACTTATTCTGGAGCGTTCATCAATATAAAATCGCAGAGGCGTCACAAGTAATTAGAAATAATGCGTTATGCTAGTCATACTCTAATACTTGTATACAATTTCATTTTTAATGATTCATTTGGAGTCGGGTTATGGGAAAAAAGTTTTGATTCAATTCCTAGATAGTCACCATCCGCCTACAGCTGTTTCATGATTTTCCACTCATCAAGACGCTATGTAGTCTTTTTCGAAATCAAACAAAAACACAAATTATGGATACCTCATCTATAATTTACGAAGAATAACTCAACCTAGTGCCGTGAAATTCAATATCCTAGTTTTCAAAATATATGAGGAAAAAATATAGAATTTTTGCAGTTACTTAGTGGTATGGACTAATAGTCTTTCTTTTCTTATAAATAATTTTAATATTTTCACATTGTAGAAGGTTACCATACCTAGCAAAGATCGGTTGCAAATAGAATAGAAAGTTCTGTGAATTGTGGTACTGATTGTTTCACTAACATTATTCTGCATCAACTCAGGGTAAATCACTTTCGGACATATCCAATATTGAACCTGAGTTAAATGATAATGATTTTATTCAACCAGGTGATCTATTTTTTATGCGATATAATAAATGATAATGAGAACCTTCTTTCTTTTTGCATTACATTTTATATTCCATAAACTTCAAAGGAGGTGTGGGTAACACCAAGATGTCTAAAAACCCTGGTGCTTGAACTGGTTCGATATTGTTTAGATTTTCGAGGGGACACCACCTTTAGCTTCGATAGAGCTTCAATATCTGTGGTAGATGGCGCCGTCTAAAAATGTATGTTTATATCCCCGCTTAATGTTTTTCTTCTCGTTGATTCAAAATCTGTCCTATCTCATTTTTAAATTAGTTCTTTCAAAAATTGTTCACTGGTGCGTAAGGAAGTGTTAAATTTTGAGCAGTGTAGTGTGTAAGGGTATTTTTTGTAAAATGGGCCCATTTTGCATTTTGTGTGGACAGTCTGAAGCCGCAGATTCGAATATACACCAGTACCAAAGGCAAGTACAAATATTGACAAATTAACTAATAATGATATCCTGTGGTAGAAGTCCATTGTATCTCAAAGTGGAGTGGTATGATTTTACGAAATAGAAAAACTCAAAGTCATCTCCACAATTTAATATCGCAATCGATTAGTTATGTGATGGTGGATAGGTAGAAAACCATCGATTAGTACATGTTTCGAACCTCTATAGGTTCATCATCAGCGGAGTGTAAAATTATACAATAAAAGACGAGAAAAGAAGTAAAACCATAGGTAGTGGAGTACAATATGTGTTACTTACATGGAGAAGAGAAAATGATGGGTAAAAAATTATTATTAATTATAAGTCAAGAGTTCATATTTGGAACATGTGACAAAATGAAGGTTCGCCTTTAAAAATTATATATCCCTTTTTTTAAATCTAGGGAAACTAAATACATTAGTCGATATAAAATAAATTGACGACATGTGGAACGTGGAACAATGGTAGCAATGAGTGGTGAATGACAGCACACAAAGAGCTATCCATCAAGCAAACTGAATTGTCAAAACACCACCATGGAGCGATGACAGAAGAACAACATGCACAGAACAATGATGAAATAGAAGGTTGGATTTGCTTCTATTTCAGATCAAGATGGCCATCCCTTGATGATTTGCTCAACTTCACGAAATAATTAACAGAAATATTTCTTGTAGATTTATTGCAGTGACCAACCACTCGGTGGATTTATGCCGGTTCGTTTAGTCAAACAGCGGATTTATATCATTTTGCTTGGTTCTGCATTTTTGATATGGCAACTATCAACGGATTTAAAGCGGATTGCTCGAGTTGAAAACAGTGGGTGGTGTATTGACCAAAATAATTTGCTGCACTAGTATTCACTTGGAATATGTTGGAAACCGACTGAATGCGTTTTGCTCAGTTGCTCCTCATATGTAGTTGACATTGACAGACCCTCCTACATCCTTCAAAATTATTACATTCTATGAAAGGATGGAATTAAATACAAAGTGATGAAATCAAATAACCAGAACTCTAAAAATTCATTAATTTATATTACAATAAATAGTTAAAATAGAAAATCATATTACTCAATAGTTAATAGTTGAAGTAAGCTAGGTAAGTAAGTATTTTGGAAGTAATAAGAAACTAAGTAGGTAGTAATTAGTAGATATCAGCAACAAAAAATTGAAAAATAGAAACTTTCCAACAAAAAATTAAACAGACGAAAAAATCAACTGAAAAGCAAAAAATAAAATAAACCTTTTTAGTCTAAATGATAATTGAGCTCCTAAACGAATGTAACTGATTTTGAGTCGGCGCCAAACAAACTAGCAATTGAATTAGGTAAAGCGTAAAATGATGTACGGCTGCGTTTTGATTACTTCTTTCAAAGTAATATAATGATCTTCGATAATTGTTTGTTTGGCGCCGACTCAATATTTGTTACTCACATTAGTTTAGGAACTCAATCATCATTTAGACTAGAAAGGTTTATTTTATATTTCACTTTTCAGTTGATTTTTTCGTCGGTTTAATTTTTTTTTTAAGTTTTTATTCTACTGAATTAATATGGAGATCTAAACGCAAATCAGTATTGTCTACATCTATGTATGCTTTTATTTAATAGATGAGTGGACTTTTGATTTTTCAGAAGTGTTGAAACCAACAACTTTAATAGATTGAGGCTTGTGATTTCCAATTGAAAATTTGTCCCATTGTATGTCAACTTGATTGATGATAATTTTAGAATCAATAAGTACATTGTGAAATCTAACTTTTCGACTGGTCGCGCCATCAGTATTTGTTGTTGTGTAATCAGTGATTTCTGTCGGATTCCGGAAAATATTCCGATAATTTCACATCCTGTTAGTTTTCAGAATGTTAATAATATCCATCACATGCACTTTTGAAGTATGATGTTTCACGATAGCAATTTTTATTTCGCATTCTATGATTTTGGTGATACCATAGGAAAGGAAATCGACGGCTGAGGGTGCCACCGTTTTCTACAAATGGCGGCAAATAGAGGGTATAAGCATTATCTGAAGACAATTGTATAAGTAATATTTTTGTGTTTACATTTTCAGTTGTGCGTTTAATAACACTCGGTATCATTAAATGAAGTGGTAGATAATTGTGACTGGGAAACTTTGTGACTTAGAAACTATTTTTGCGATTGAAGACGTAAGAATGCCCTTAATTGTTGAAATTTTCAATTTTTCCAATCTGTTCATTTTGGGTTTTACATTTGTTCTGAAGTTTTGGCGGATTTATTTTGATATTCATTTTCTGTTGAGTTTTCTCTAAATATTTAACTGATCGATTACAATCTTATTTACTGACTTTTTAATTTTTTGGATACATTAACATGAATTTCTACCTAAGAATAGACAAGTTGTTCATGTATTTGTAATCTGATATTGTCAATACCTTTATTTGATTCATATATGAAGAGGTAGAAAAACATAATAAGATTTCTCTAGGTGACTGCTGTCAATTATATGCAATAAAAAACTATTTTTAGACTTGTCTACAAAAATACATACACTATTTCAGACAGTGACAAAAGTTACAAGGGAAGTGTGGAGAAAAAAATATAGTTCACAACACTATGTTATTCTAATCATATTACTTGTATCTGTTGACAAAAATTAAATATTCCACAAAGTATACAATTAATATATAGGCATACTGGCAATTTGATTTCGTTGTACTCACATGATGAAATCATCCCTTGTGAAATGAAGAGAATGCTCTCGAGCCTGATTTTATGAGTTTAATATTATTTATCTTTCCCGAATCCCAAGTTTGGTGACCCTATATACGGAGTACGTATTCTTTCCAGGAAACTTGTGAAAGGAGAGGTTTAAGAGGTGCTTTGTCTTGCTATTACAACCAAACACACAACAGTATGATTCAGCGAACGAACTTTCGACATTGTCTTTGGTATAAAAAAATCGCAATTTGTTATTAGATAGTATTCCCACATATAGTGGAAATAACACAACAGTCATATGGCGGTAATATAAATAAACCTTTTCTCATCTCCGATAGGGATCAGGATGATTAATTCTCCTATTTGATTAAAATTATTAGTAAATAGTGGAATGGTTCTCTCTGAATTCAAATGAGCAACTTTACTTATTTCTCCTGGTATCATGGTTATTTCCACTTCCTTTTATATGGCATGTAGTTATTTGAGTTATTGAGTTACATAACTATACAGTTCCAGGCGATGATATCGGACGCTGATGTTTTTTGAGGTTAAGATCCATTTTAGCTTACCAAATTTTCATGAGGCGATTATTCGGAGACATCATTCGTCCTTTCCTCTAGGATAGTATAGGCGTTTATAATCTTGTGGTTTGATACTGAAATATTCATATTATGGTACAAGAATCCTCTGAGAATCATTAACATTCGACGTACTCTTTCATTTATCTAGAACTAGAACACTGTAAACTGGTATTTATTTTTCTGAATAATATAATCTTTGATCCAGCAAACTTGTTGGTAAGGTATCATCAATCTTCTTGATAGATCAGTTGCCCAATCAATTAATCACTCAGCCTTGCACAACATTGGAATAAAGCATACTTCCTTCATATCTTCATGTCAAGAGTACGTTATCATAGAAAGGAACATTCGAATAATTGTCTCAATTTAGAGAAAAATTGGAACGTTGGAATAATAAGCCAGGTGGCAGTAACAAATACGGTCATGAATACATTATTAGCCATATACGGTAAGTTAGGGTTTTAGTAGATAATTAGATATACCGAGAGGCAACTGTACTAGCCTCACACTAAAAGTATAAAAATGGATACATGGAAGACAGAATCTTCAATTAACCGCCGTATACAGTCAAAATGACCGACTTCCGATTGCATAAAATTCAACATCGTAATTTATTTACAAAATATGGAAAAAAATACAAATTAATTCCATATGAGCCAGTAAAAAAACCTTGCAAAATCCATTTAGTACTGTAAAGCACAGTCTATGGACTTGGAGCACCTTTGTAAGTGGCGATTGGAGCACCTTTGTAAGTGGCGCCGCAGTGGTGGAATCGGGCAAATTACTCCAGATAGCACGAATTATCCGTATTTGCCCCTTTGATTAATATAGTGTTTTAAAGACCAACAGTTCGAATATGTTTGTTACAAACGTGAAAACTGTGGTTGCGTTATGATTTGGCATGTGTAACCTTTGGATTGAATTGAGCCCCGGTTTCGGAAATTGCCCTTGTGATGAATAAAATGTTGAACACGTGCACTGCGAATACGTAATTCGCCTGCCATCGTAGTGTTTACATGTAATTTATTGTCAAGTTGAGAAGTGTCTTATATTCGCGATGGATCAAGAGGTTACAACTGGGTTTTTACCCATTTCAAGCCTCATCGATTTCGAGAATCAGTCTGTGGAAAAAGGAGCTGCATTGGTGCGATCGGTTCATGTGGGCTAGGTGCGGGAAGTAAATGAATATGATTATTCCAGCATGTTTGATGTAGGAGTAAATCATACGAATAAAAAAATATTACAGAAATATTAATGAATAGAAGGAAATGTAAAAAAAAATTAATATTGTTTTTTTTTCTACGTACATACAATTTCACATAGTTTTCATATTGTTCGTTTGCTGTCAGAATTTGAATAAATACAAATTTTGAATGTGTATTACATAAATGAAAAACCTTCGAACAAGAAATTTAACCGACGAAAAAAGAAACTGAAAAGCAAAAATAAAATGAACCTGTTTAGTCTCAATAACTAATTCAAACAAAAAAACAATCAAATTCATTATGTAAAGCGTAAAATAAAGGCAGCGGGTTGCGCGGCGCGTCGCTTGGCCGAAAATTGCCGAGCGTTCTCGACGTTAATATCAGTGAGACAGCTACTCGAAAGGGCACCCACGTGAGGGCACTCGTCGTTGGAAGTGGTCTTCGATTAATTTAATGATCTTCGTTGATTGTTTGTTTGACGTCGACGCAAAATTAGTTACTTACATTAGTTTTGGAGCTTTGTTATTAAGACTAAACAGGTTCTGTTATTTTTTGGTTTTCAGTTTATTTTTTCGTCGGTTCAATTTTTTGTTAAGAAGTTTCAATTTTTTGTGGCTAAAATCTACGAATTGCTATCTACTCAATTTGTATTACTTTCGAAATATTCACTCACTCACCTTACTTTAACTATTAACTGTTATATACTATAATTAGCTGGTACCATCGACTCCATCTGCGTTAAACTTCATATTTTTTGTGTCGACTATGACAAATCAACCCATTCCTTTAGGAACGGAATTTATAAAAATACTGAAAAATCTATTCCTTTATCCCTTACAAATACTTCAAATACCAATTTTTATGACCCTACCTTGAAAGCTAACGGAACCCCCATGCGAACTTTCACCCCCTTTTCACCCCTTTAGGGGTTGAATTAAAAAAAAATGGTCCCAACTTGAAAACTAACGGAATTCCTATACAAACTTCCATTCCATTCAACCCTCATTTTATCCCTTTAGGTTTGAATTCCCAAAGACACCGAAACACATCTTCTTTATTTGTAAAAAGACCCTCAAATACAAATTTTCATGATCCTAACTATGAAACTTACTATACAGACTTTCAACCCACATGTCACCGCCTTAGGGTTGAATTTTCAAAAACCCTGAAACACATTTATCTTTATTCGTGAAGAAGAGGTCGAATACTGATTTCAATGACTCTATTATTTTTAAATTAATAAATCATCCCCTATTTTTGTACCCTCAGAGGTGTAATTTTTCAAATTCAAATGTGGCCTACTCTGAAGTATACCCTATACAATGAAAAAGAAATCATCTGAATCGGATAACCCAGTACAAAGTTATGCGTGTTAGAATCGGTTGAGAAGTGAAAATTCAGTGGGTGAACCAACAATCATCCCCTATTTTCCTACCCTTAGGAGTGTTTTTTTTCCAAATGGGATTAACTTCGTGGTATACCCTACCCATTTAAAAAAGAATCATCAGAATTGGACTACTCTGTAAAAAGTTATGCGTGATCATACATAAAAAAAACATACGCGTCAACTAGAGAATCTCCTTCTTTTTTTTTCGTCGGTTAAAAATTTGTTTTATGCATGTTTTTTAGATAACTGTAATAAGTTTGGAAACATTTGATTGTTTATATCAATGTGAAAATTGAACCTTCAAAATGTGTGTTGATCTTTTTTCCTTTCGTAGATTGTTACAAAAACTTCCTGCACTTGCAGAGCGAATGCTTATGGCGACTGTAAACACGCCTACGCAGTGTTTTCATACATAAACGCTCACCGAGGGACGTCCAAACATTCAATTTGAGGTTACCTGCGGCCGAATCGTTCATTGTCGTACATTTATTATACGCGCACTCTCGACAGTGGGCCTCTCTTTAACACGAAGCTTTTCTGAATCACAATACAAATGCCCTTTTGATGTTTGCGACCAAAAAATTCAAGCTATCGCACTTTGTAGACACCCTTTTTATCACAGCGGAAAATGGGGATAAGTGATACTGCCTGGACCAATTTGTCCAATTCCGTCACTGCGGCGCTGCACGTTAAACTCCTTTCCCATAGATAGTACATATTTCATTTATATGAGGATACATAAATTATCAGAACTGTATGGATATGTATGTTTTGCAGTGGGCATCCATTATCCATTCCTTAACATGTTTTCTGTAGACGAATTTTATTTTCAGATTTTCATTTTTTCAGGTAGATAATTGCACTTTCCTGGACTTATAATTTAGCGTTTGATGACCAATCAATCCATGATTTCTTAGTCTCAGTAACTAAGCTCCTAAACTAATGTAAGTAACTAATTTTGAGTCGGCGCCAAACAAACAATCAATGAACACCATTAAATTACTCCAAAAACATTATCACAATGTCACCGCGCAACTCGATGCCATCATTTTACGCCTTACCTAATTCATTTGCTTGTTTGTTTGGCTCCGACTCAAAATTAGTTACTTACATTATTTTGGGAGCTTAGTTACTGAGACTAAGAAGGTTTATTTTATTTTTTACTTTTCAGTTCCGTATTTCGTCGGTTTTATTTTTTGTTAAATAGTTTTTATTGATTACTTCCAAAATACTTACTCACCCACCTTACTTCAACTATTACCAGTTAAATAATATGATTATCTATGTTGAAAAAGGAAACATTCTCAATTGAATATTGATAGAAAGATTTTTCTGTGAATTGAAAAATCCACGATTAAAATGAAGTTTATCTTTCAGTCGCAGATGATTCCACATCTGATTTTATGAACATCCTGTTTATATTTTCAACAAATCAATGATTATGGACTTTTACTATTTGTTGTAATATAAATTATTTTTGTTGTTGTGGTTAGATTATTTCATTACTTTGTATATCATTCCATCCTCTCATAGAATATAATGGTTTTGACGGATGTGGAACAGAAATAATGTCAGTGGCGATCTGTCATTGTCAACTACTTATGTGTGTGCCAATGTTCATGAGTGAAAAATCAATTATCCCCTATTTTTCTACCCGTAAGGGTATATAATTCCATTCGAAATCTAAATATAAGGTATACCCTATCTATTAAAAAAAGAATCATCCAAATCGAAGAACCCAGTACAAAGTTATGCCTGATAGAATCGGTTAACGGACCAGAATTCAGAGGGTGAGTGATCAATATCCTTCATTTTGCAACTCTTAGGGGTGGATTTCATCTTTCAAATTCGAATGGGACCACCTTCGAAGTACACCCTATCCACTGAAAAGAATTATTGGAATCGGACGCCTCAGTAAAAAGTTATGCGTGATCATACATAAAAAAAATGATGGAAAAAAAATATATGGGTCGACTAGAGAACCTCCTCCTTTTTGGTTTCGTCGGTTAAAAATCAATATTCATCCGTTATTCTGAGTGTTTGGAAGAGATCATCACGAGAAAATGTGGGAGTTTGGAAGTATTGTCGATATTATGTTTTAACCGACCAAAAAAGGAGGAGTTTTTCTAGTAGACGCGTATATTTTTTGATTATTTTTTTTATGTATGTCCATGTATAGCTTTTTACAGAGTAGTCCAATTTCAATAATTTTTATTGGATACGGTATACCGGAGTTGGTGCATTTTAATTTGAAAAAAAAACTCCACGCCTAAGGGTAGGAAAATAGGGGATTGATTGTTCAGCCACCAAATTTTTACCTGTTAACCTATTCCACCACGCATAACTTTGAACTGGGTTAACCTATTCAGATGATTATTTTTCTATTGAATGGGATATATCTCGAAGGTTAATCCCATTTGAATTTGAAACATAATTCAAATATAATCAAATAATAATGGTAGAAAAATAGGGGATAATTGATTGATGAAATAATAAAAGTGATTGTCGCGATAAATAATATCAAAAGTATATGCGTGTACTTTCCAATAAAACGACTACTTCTGGTACAAATGAGCGCATTAATAATTAACGTTATGTTGTATGAAACTACAGTACAGTAGTAGCTGAAATGATAAATATTGTGGAAGAACGCCTTCTTTATTATATATAATATTATGAGTACTTCCCAAGGAAACACTGCCTCCGGGTCAAATTATAGCACCTTGTATGTTTGACCTTCAATGTGATACCGTGCACCTTTATTCGTATTATTAATATGGTGTATCATCAAATCGAGATTTTGAAAAAGAAAACAGGGTTCCAAAATTATAGTCTTACCAAGGCCAAATTCCATCCAATTATATTTATCACGCGAACTTTTGAACCAAAGGCGTTGAACGCCTCGTTTATTCGCTTCTTCGGTGGGATTCTCACCTTTGTGTACTGGGTGTTTTGCAAATAGTGTATTTCTCGAATAAAAAAATGCACATAGCAGAAAATAGTCAAATCATTCTTACTTTTTCCATAAATAAATGAGTTTTACCATATTTTTATTTGATAGCCTTGACAGTTAGTCTTGAATAATATTATTTTTGTAGCCCAATTGATTATCTATACTGATATGAAGATGAATGTTGATTGAACGTTTCTTCTGTGAAGTGAAAACGTTACTTGGCATTCATAGAAAGCGAAAGTTCTTTATAACAGAACCAAATAAGTAGGCAATTCAATTCAAATGTTCAATAGAGAATTGAATGTCATTTCATTACATTGTCCAACAACAATGTAGCAAATACAACAACCCACGCATGTCACGAGTAATATTATCCCTATTTCTTCAGATTATCGGAAATGATAAATTCATAAACAGACTGATACGAACTGAACTAGAAAACACATAAAAAAATTGCATTTGTAATATATCCCGTTCTTATGGCAGAAGTTACATTGGGAAAATTTCAAGTCCATTGCAAATCGCCACAATGAACATAAGAAAAGAACTTTGATCCAAAGTTTCAGGAGGATGTGTATATTCGTCTTAGACGGCATCTGTTTTTTTTTTCATTGTACACCACCCAACAGAAATCCATTTACAGGGTGGGAAAATCACAGGTACAAAAAAAAAATAATTTGAGAAGATACAACAATAGTGTAGAAATGAGACATGATACAAAAACTAGAGAAAAGGAAAATTAATATCAAAAACTGATTTTTTCCAATGAAGCAATGCTTCAAGAGAAAATGTCACAACTGTCATTGACAGCATTGAAGTTGTTGCAAATTCATTTGTTCTAGAGGATTCGAGGTAAAATAGAGTGTTCTGTCTTGAATTTACTCTTGGAACATGAAAATTCAGCATACTCAAAATAGCACTACAGTTGATTTGGCCATGGATCACCTTATAAAGAAAAATCAGAGCAGATGTATTCCTTCTACTTGCAAGAGAGGCAAAGTTATGTCTATCTAGTAAAGCGGTATTACATATTCCTGTAGCAGGGTACGCATCATCTTCTTTGAAAGAGAGATATTTCATAAAGCGTCTATGGATTCGTTCAAGATTATTTGAATGGACATTATAATATGGACACCAAATGATAGATGCATACTCTGTTTTAGAACGGACATAGGAATTATATAACAGTAGCAGTGTGTTCTTATTCGAGAAATCACGAGTATTTCTGACAATGAAACCTAAAGCCCTTGAACATTCATTGGTCATTTTATTTATGTGTGTTGAAAAATATAATTTTTGGTCGAAGGTGACACCAAGGTCACGAACAGAATTGGATCTAGGGAGCACGTCATTGCCAATTGAGTAGTTATAGGTGATATTGTTCTGTTTCCGAGTGAATGTTACAATTGAGCACTTATTAGCATTTAATAGAAGGCGATTGCTTCCAGCTCGTTAAAAACGGATCTTACATAATAACATGACTGAAACGAAAGTAACAATGAGAAAACGTTTGAAAGTAAAGGCTCTTCTTCTTGGGTAATAGTTATGACCGCAGATAAATCAATGAGCTGTCAATATACAACAATGGGCGAGGTTTATAATCGTACGTGGTGTAGCTATAATTTGCAAGTCATCGGTTGCCATTATGACTTGATGAAAAATTGGTCATGTGTGAGTTTGACTCGCAGACCAAGAGTTCCGTATCATGTACAATTTCGTTTGTGTATTATTTTCAGATTTATACAAAATGAATAGTTCATTCATTTTCTCTCAGATACTGAAAGGTTGAACATGATTGGCGTAAGTTTGTATCTTTGCAGTATCACAATTACGTGCATAGTGTCAATGAATGAATTTTCATAATTCTATATCAGTTGATTGCAATCGAATCGATATCAATCATAAAGAAGAGTTCGCAACCTAACCTAGTTACTCGTAATCCCATCAATATCTGGCCATATATTTAGCATTGAGTCTGATTTTTTTATATCATTCCTTGAGGTAAACTACCGACGGAATCGATACTAGAAAATTATTATAACTTTTTAACTTGAAAAAACTTGAATATTTCCAAAATGTTCATCAGGTGACTTTTTGGAAATATTCGCAATAAACTCTTCCTTAAGGGACCCTCTAACACTATCTTTGAATGATCAGATAATTCCGATTGTTTACAATTCTTCAACTCTTTACAATTCTTATAATAGATATTTCCACCCTATTAACGTGATAGTTAATGTCAAATTTGATGTTTCTCCCTCCCCTTGTCCTTTCATCCATAATAAACTTATTTTCATTCTTCAAACAAATCACCGTCCAACTAGTACGTCAATCTGAAAACAGAGGTCGCTAGTTTCATTTTTCATATTTCGAGTAATACTAGTAATAACATAATAGAGGGCTAATAACTTGGTAGAATTCAATGCAAACAAAACACAAGCTTGTCTTTTCTCTAGAAAAGCCGATCTCACTGTGCCTAACATAACTTTGTCAGGAGTAACCATACCACTGAAGCCATCCATATCGATGCTTGGTATTACTATCAGCAATAACCTTTCCTGGGAAAATCACGTGAGGTCCATTGCCAAAAGTGCATCCCAAAAACTTGGATTTTTGTTTCGTGCCAAGAGCTATTTCACCCCCAGTCAGCTGCTTATGATCTATAAGGCACAGATCCGACCTGTCCTGGAATACTGTTCCCATATTTGGAATGCGGCACCTAAACATATCCTGAGGCTATTGGATTCTGTCCAAAAAAGGGCAATTCGTCTCGTCGGTGATGCCTCGCTTACAAACTCGCTCACTTGTCTGGAACACCGTAGAAAAGTTGGCGATTTGTCTCTATTTTATAGATATTTTCATGGGCGATGCTCTTCTGAAATATCAACAATCGTTCCTGCTTTGGCAGTCTCTTCGAGATTAACCCGTCAAGTTCAGTCATCACACCCCTCCGTGGTCACTTTGGAGACCTGCTGAACATCACTTTTTAAAGACTCGTTCATCCAACGAACACCGAGGCTTTGGAACTCATTGCCTAGGGAGGTGTTCCCCGAGGCATACAACCTTCAGAAATTTAAGAAGAACACCAACTCCTACCTTCTTTCTCAAGGTTCCCACGATGTTCTCTGAACATTACAGGATATCCCTTTTCGTGGGAACCAGAACATAAAAAAAAATAAAAAATTTGATAATGTCAAATGTCTCAGTATCCGCTAAAATGTCGAAAAACCCTTGCACTTACACCTGTTGAAGTTTGGGATCAACTTGGCGACACTTGGCCTACTTGATAATAGAGATTACTAGCATGTCAGATGGCGCCAATTCCGTTTCAGTTTTAATTCAGTAAAAGGGTATATTTATTTACTCAGCTTTCTTTTTGAGGCGAACTGTTCGCAGGTTCTAATTTTAGTTTTGTTATTGGTTGAAAATAGACATCTGTCAAACTTCACCAATAGCCAAGCTACAATTAGAAGCCCCGAACGTTGCACAAAGCAAGCACTGTGTTGTTTTTCGTATTTTGTACCATTTGAATTTGAGGTTAAGTGAATGTTGAAGATGGAGAATAGGAGATGAAAATGTTATTAAATTGCAGAAAATATAAAATTCAATGCATACAATATGACTAACCATGAAAATATCATGATCAGTCAATTCGTCAAGATTTGTACCTGCTTTTGGTTCTGAATACAGGTGAATATTCGAATCTGCGGCTTTATACTTTCCACACAAAATACAAATATGGTCCCTTCTACAAAAAGTATCTTTACACACTACACTATCTGAAAATAAACAATTCCTCACGTACTAATGAACTGATGAACGAGTGATTTTCTAAAAAGAAATTCAGGAATAAGCTAAGCAAGATTTCAAATCAAAGAGTTGGAAAACTTATAGACACCGACGAAACACTGGAAATAATTTCATATAAGATGCTGCAGATGTCGAAATATAAGTTGTGACATTAAGCGATATAAACAAACATTTTTGGGCGGCGCTATCTAGTGATGTAACGAATATTCGCATTCGCATTCGCGGATATTCGCATATTTTTGGATATTCGTATTTGCATTCGCATCCGCAAAATTTCTGCGAATGTTAATAGAATCAAAATCCATTCATTTCTTATGTTTTTAATGGAAGAAAAAGTAACTTAACCTCATAAGCACATTAACAGTCTTCACTAAAATGAGTTGCCATCTTCTTGCATTTAGTTATGGCAACCATGACAGTATTTTGAGCTTTCATCCCTTCTTTTAACACATTTTGAATCTTATGTGAAGCACAGTCAATATGTTTAACATTTAATAAGTTAACGCCTTTTTTCATGCTAGCCCCTGCATCGCGAACTACACATTTCACTTTTTCTTTAGGTATCTCCCATAACGACAAGATTTCTTCAAGTTCATAAGCAATATTTTCTCCGGTATGGCGGCTCTCATTGAACACTTCTGCTTTTAACACAATCATTTTCCTTTCAAATCCTTCTGTAATCCCATGACAAGTTAAACTCAGCAGTAAAACTCCAGAACAAGTATCAGACCAAATATCGCTAGTAAATGACAATTTTTTTAAGGATTTCAGTAATTCGAGTATTTTCTGACTTACTTTGCCATATAATTTATCGCAGATAAATGAAGTGAAATACGGGCGAGACTTTAAATCATAAGATGGACACAAATGCTTCATAAGTCTTATAAATCCAACACTTTCCACGAAACTAAATGGCAAGTCCTCCAACGCAACCATTTCACTCATTAAATTATCAACTGCCAATGACTTCAAAGATTTATTATCCCACTGTTTCGTTTTATCTACACATTCTTGAAGTGATATCTGTTTCATGTCGGATTTAGTACTTTGATGGGAAGATGATGCCAGTTCAAGTGTTTTAGATTCGTGTTTTCGTTTTTCACATTTCTCTAATTCGGAAAACTCGGTTTTATGCATTGCCTTCAAATGATTTCGCATAGCAGTTGTAGTTCTTCCTTTTCTGGAATATTCATTGTTACACAGCTTGCATTTGGCTCGTTTAGCATCGCAAAGTGTAAAATAAGTCCATATTCCACTAGAAGTTGATTTATTCATGTTGATAAATAAATAACTATTCAAACTCCAACCTCAAAATTCACTTGTTTTGTTTACGAAAGACCGGCGCGAGCGGAATGACACTTCAGTCGGATGAGTTCGTATCAACTCGGCAACTCTCGGAACGCACCTCGTCAATTGGCGCCAAATTTGAACACTTCTACATTCGCATTCGCATTCACATTCGCATCCGCGAATGTCAGTAGCAGACATTTGCATTCGCATTCGCGAATGTTTAAAAAATGACATTCGTTACATCACTACCACAGACTACCACGGAGAGAAGCTCTGTTGAAGTAACAGGTGGTGTCCCCTCGAAGATCTAAACAATATCGAATCAGTTCAAGCACCAGGGTTTTAGACATCTTAGTCTCCGCCCCCCGTTGATGATGATGTTTTTCTCTCATCATTAATTTGATTCTACAGTCCATTTATGTGATTGTGAAAGCCAAATTATGCATTTACATAATCTTTTTGCACCGTTTATCATGGTTTAAATCTTTAAAAATGGGCAATCACTCCCCTTTCAGTTCCTACCATCCAAGGTTGAACTTTCGCTCAATATGTAGTTTTTTCTTCCCCACATGAAGTTATATAACACATTCCCTTATACATATTTTACATTCTCACAGTTAGACTGAAGATGGACCTATAGTGGTGCGAAACATGTTTCTTTTTCAAAATAAAACATATACGTGGAGACGTCATTTCAAGTTAGAGATTAGTTACTCCACTTTGAGCAACCATGGACCTAATTCTTCGTTTATTATAACTTTATTCCAGGTCGGCAACATTTTGAAAAGGGAAACATTCTCAATTGAATATTGAATAGAAGGATTTTTCTGTGAATTAGAAAATCCACGATGAAAATAAAGTATTTTTTTTTCTATCTTCCCAAAGTTAGATTGCTTCTTCATCCACTCCTATTAGCAACCGATGATTTGCAAATTATAGCTACACCACGCATGATTATCAACCGCGCCCAATGTTGTATATTGACAGTTCATTGATTTATCAGCGGTCATAACTATTACCCAAGAAGAGGAGCCTGTACTTGCAAACGTTTTCTCATTGTTACTTTCGTTCCAGTCATGTTATTATGTAAGATCCGTTTTTAACGAGCTGGCACTCTCTAGAAACAATAGACGTCGTCTAAGACGAATATACACATCCTCCTTAAACGGTGGGATGAAGTTCTAAAAATGTGCAGCTACATTTAATATTTCCTTTGTTTTCATTATCCCGACACTGTAATTCTTCAGCAGTATATTAGGCCCGTAGATATAAACAATCAATTGAAATTAATTCCAAAAGTTTTCAAACTTCAATGGAATGTTAGTGCATTAATGAAAATTTTGCAGAAGTCTACGATGAACGGAACATTGTTGTAATTGCAAAAAATGTTTCCATGCTTTATTTTCACACTGAAAATTGCCAAAGTTCTGCAAACTAGGCATACCTCTAGAAATGATGTTTTACACCATGCATTGAGTTTGCAACCTTGTAAAAGTTACGGATCCTTGTTCTTTGTCATTTGTTTAAGTTTTCCATTGTAATTTGTTTAAAAAAGTTCTGAAAATTGAATAAGTGAACGAAAAAAAAATCAACATATTCTAGTAAATTTGCAACCATTTCTGAAAAACGCATCATTTATTTATCAAACTTTTCTATTGACGCTACCATTTTCAATACACACAAACATTGAAATTATTACAAAGTTTTTTATTGTGGTTGCAAATGAAGATGATATCGGTCTCAGTGGATATGTAACTTTGTAACCTCATACGAAAAACGGAACCTATTTATTAATTTTTATACGTTTTTTGGATTTTTTCAACTGCTGAAATAATTGCAAAAGTTCTGCAAATTGGAGTTATAATTACGACTAATATTTCACGTGACGCAAGAGATTTGCAACCGTCATTGTTCATAAAACATTTTTTTTATATAATTGATTTGTTTTTTTTATAATTTGATCATAAATTGTAGACATTGTGCAAATAGGCTTAGGATATATATATATATATATATATATATATATATATGTGGTCCACTTAAATACTTGATTATCCATCGTTATATTTTGTACTGGTTGATTGAAATTGCATCCGAAGAATGATACGGTTACGTAGTCAACCACTACGAAATTTGAAACTTATTATCAATATTAGAAGCAAATTATTCTGTTTTGTCACAATGTATTCGCCTGTTTGCATTTCGCACCAAATTGGCCATGTAAGTTGTTGTTTTCTTTTTGAATCTAGTAGCTAAGCGACCCTCTAAAAAAACATGAATGAAAATTGACGAGTTAGTCAAAAATTCATTTTTATCTTGAGTTTTCATATTCAATCATATCAGAGAAAAGTACATAATAGCAGCAAACACACAAACAATCACTGTTTTCGACTAATCAGCGAAATAAATTTAATGTAACATATTCGAATGCAACAATCGAAGGAGTAAAAAATTTTGCTAAATTCTGCTAAAAGACTATTGGATTAATTTTTTATCGCATTAGAAACGACATGCAATCATTCCTCATTTGAAATGTTCACTTGTCACAACCTGACTTTATAGCAATCGAAGAGATTTCAAAATGAACAATCGATGCTTTATGGAAGAAAGGATATCAAAACGTAAGTATATAATTTTCATCATCAAACAGAAACGTTGCTGAAAAATAAAAATGTATGAGATAATTTTCTTAAATTTAATAAAATTGTAATTTACCTTTCCACTCGACTTTCTTACTCCAATTGTGGTTTAGCGTGAAAAATTCCATTGAATCCGAATGGAGGACTGAAATGTTATCGACATGTAAGAATAATTTTCTTGATTTAAAAAAATATTGAAAATAAAGAGGGGAAAAACTCTCTGTGACGTAACACAATTGTAGGTTAATCACACTTATGTTTTTTAAATCTCAATATCTCTTCCATTCTTTAATGAATCAAAAAAATTATTAAGACGTGTCGAGAGATTCTTGATCCTCCATTAAACGTACTTATAGGATTTGTTTATGCAAATTCCTAGTTGTAATATGATGTTTTGAATTTAAAGACCTTGGCATTACATTTGATCCTAAGTTAACGTTTTCGAAACACATTGATAATACCATCTCAAGTGCCACCAGGTCATTGGGATTCCTGATAAGGAACTGCAAGGAATTCACCTCAATAGACACTCTACGTACTTTGTACTATTCTCATGTTAGAAGTAAGCTCGAATACTGTAGCCCAGTGTGGAATCCCAGTCACTTGAAATTCATCTCAAATATTGAAAGTATCCAAAAGAAATTTCTAAAATTCTGCTACCTGAAAAAACACGGAATATATCCTGAAAGAGGATACAGCTACAACTTGCTTCTCGAAGAATTTGATCTGTGCTCGTTAAGAAAGCACCGTGAAAAAGGCAACTTGATATTTATGTATAAAATTGTCAATAACCTAGTAGACTCATCAACCTTACTATCTTTTTTTAATTTCAATGTTCCGCGTGTGACATCTAGATCTCGACTACTATTCAACATTGGGGTTCCGCACACGCTTCATCATTTTCACTGTCCCATCTCGACAATGTGTCGAAGCTATAATAACTTAAGCAACGTAGATATTTTCTTTTCGAGCCTATCAAATTTCAAACATACAATAAATCGCCTATTACCAAATTTTCTTTTCTTTTAATTTTTCTTTTTGTAATTCCTACCTAATTATGAAATCATGTTCGCAATAGACATTGTGTACACCTGTAATTGGGTTTTCGAACCTGCTGGATGTATTCAATAAATAAATAAATAAATAAATATCGAAAACGTTAGCTTTCAATATTGAATGAATTCACCTACCGTTCACGAACTTCTTCTTGGTCAATAGTTAATTTGGTAGCACAATGAATGTCATTTATTAGGTTTATAAAAATATTTATTATTAAGATAACACGGGTGTTGCAAAATATTTTATTTTTTTTCCTAATGTTCCGCATTGTAACATAGTTTGCAAATTATTATACTGCCACCAATTGGTAAAATGAGTTTTCTGCCCGATTTGAAGAACTTTTGCTTTTTTTGGTAGAGTACAAAGACGAATTTTTTTATTTTACCCTCATTTCCGTGTTGCGAGGTTGCAAATTAATGAAAACATTGTACGTCAGGGCATCTTGCAACCATTATTTGGATCTTTTGTAAAAAATTCCGATTCTTATTTTAATAAAAAAAATAATAAGAAAAAATTTTTTGAACTTTTGGAATTTTCATCAAAAAATTAGAATTAACAACACATTTTTTTCGATAAAATAAACATTTCCGTTTAGTTTGAATGGTTGCAAATTCATCAGAGGATGTAAATTGCTATTTTTCGAAACCTCGAAAGTTTGCAGAACTTTTGCAAATGTTTCCGATCTAATAATGTGAAAATTCATTAAATCCTGATTTTCAATATCTTCCGTTCAGAAAAAAAGGTTGCAAAATTAGACTAAATATCATTTGAATGTACTCTTCATCTACTGAAGTTTCACAACTTTTGTAATTATTATTTAATTTTGGGAAAATCATGTCTAGATCTACCGGCCTATATGGAAATCATTGCATCAATGGGATGGCGCTGCAATATAAGATTTCATTTTGGCAAGTTAGTGATGTGACCAGTAGCTTTTCGGTGTTCTTATTTCTATTGCGGAATTGTCTATAGAAAAGCAATTAGCAATAATTGTTGGAAAGAAAATCATTCCAAATTGAATTTTGTAGAGAAATCTATTTCTAGAAATATAATATAATATAAAAATGAAGCAATTATTATAACTACTTTCCTAGCTGAAAAACACGCTGGACGTTCCAATTTCCAGAAAAATATTTCCTTTCAATATTCAATCAAGGATTTTTTCCTTTTCAACATGAATACCTTCCAGGAGATTATCTTGAAGGATGAGAAGTAGTTCATCTTTCAGTCACAAATGATTCCATATCTGATTTCATTCATTTATTTATGATACAATAAGGGCAGAGGCCTATTATGCGAAAAAAAAAACAATGAGGTATATAAAAATATACAAACATAAGTATTTCCAGGAAGGCAGGAAGGAAAAAAAAATTGACAACAGTGGCCGCAATGAAGGAAAAACATATATGAAGTATCTTCAAACATTTCTCTCTCTCTTTCAGTATATTGGTCTTTTTTCATTAAAAAGTTGACCATGTCCGAGGGCCTCATGGTACTAACCTCACTCACTCCCCCTTCGTAGGGCAACCTGGATGCCTCACTCGAAATGGTACCATGAGTGCCCGAGTTTTTCACATCAAATATCATTTGCAATGCACGTTAAACGGCAATATGACTGTTACAATTTTTCTCTTTGTTAACGTTCCCCTTGTTCCGACAAATCCGTTCTCATCCGGCCTGGCTACCGGCGCGTAGAGAACATAGAGCCTGATATTTTTACATACAATTATTGAACTTCACAAACATTTGTATATTTTTGCAGTGCACGTTATCAACGGCAGGCAATCACAAACATTAACTTGACTTCCAGCCCCAAGGATGTCGCCTATCCTCAACCAAGGCTAGAAGGCGAATGAAGGAGTCGTAGCGATTTTCAGAACTATTCACACTTGGCGATTTTACGACATCTGGCGGTAAGGAATTCGACTTAGCGAAGATTCTGTTGTAGAATTTTTTTGGCGTGCTGTTTGATTCTTGTTTAATTTTCAAAGGATGACCACGCATTCTATGGTCATTTTGTAGGTGAAATAGGCCGGTGAGATCTTCGGAGAAGTCGTTATGCAATATGCGGTATGTGAGTATTGCATCGCCCCTCACACCTCACCCTCAAATAGGGTAGATTGAGGCGAGATAGCCGGTGGTTGTAGGAGAGTTGTTGGATCATCTTGTCATCCTGGTTCAACTGCGTTCAACTCTTCCAAGCATTTGAATGTCTTTCCTTAGGTAAGGCGACTAAATTTGGTGAGGTGGGATGGAAGATTTATAGGTTTGTTCGAAGACTCTTGGATGTGGGTGGTCGAAGCATTTATTTAGCAGGTAAATACGACTGTTAGCCTTGTGAACGACAGCCGTCACTTGGTTTGTGCAATATAACTCCAAGATCATTATAATTGTCCACCTCAGGAATTGTTCTGTTGTTCAGGTGGTAATTCAAGGTTGGGTTATTCGATCCGTTATGTAACAGGTAACTAACACTTTCAATATTCAGAGGTATATTCCTAGTTTCCTACCACTCTTGCACAAAAGTGAAATCATACTGGAGTTCGGCATGGCTCATCATACCAAAGAATTTGCTATCATCACCATAGTCTGAATGGAGTACGGCAGGCATATCAGATATGTAGGTTTAAAAGGGGTGGGTCCCAAACAGAACCTTGGGGAACATCGGAAATGACTTGATGAAGGTCTGAATAACTGGAACCTACTCTTACTCTAATGACTATATCAGAAAGAAATTCTGCGATCCAGTTGAGGAGCTTTTCTGTTATACCGGAGTATTCAAGTTTATGAAGCAGTTTGTTCTGCGGTACCTTATAATAGGTTAAGAGGAGTCAGGTCCGTTGTTGTTGATCTTTCAAGTATGAAGCCATGTTGCGTTGGGGGAATTACACCATTTTTAAGCAGGAAGGGTAAGATATTATTCTCTCCATGATTTTAGCACACGCAGATATCAAACTGATGGGTCTGTAATTTCCAGGATCAAGTTTGTCTCCATTTTTGTAGATAGTGGTAACAGAGATGAGAGAAATATTATTCAAAAATATGGCTCAGAGGATTATATAGAACGTATCTCTCCAATATGAATGCTGGTATATTATCCGGCCCGGGTGATATAACTCTTTTAATATTTTTGAATTAATCCTCAACCATATACACAGAAAAATTCACGTTGTTCAGAGAGTTAACGCATCTTGGTGACATAATGGGAGGAACTGCTGAGTTTACTACTGGCAAAAAAATTGCAACATTCATGAACACCCCGCTCAAATTTCTTAACAAATCAGCGATTATTGTAATTTCTGATTTTGGCAAGACTCTTTTACGAAGTATCTAGGTAGATTATTGGGCTACGTTTAAAAAAATAGTAGAAATCATATAGGATATACCCGAATACATATGTAACATTTCATCAGTTGCGGTATATGATTTTATTTCGTTAGATGAAACTATAATAGAATTAGGGAACAAAATCCATGGTTTTTCTACGAAATGGAATGATCAACAAAATTACATGATTTTATCAATATCACATATTCACAAATCACTCGCAATTACTATACATTTCATAATTCAGAAATTTCAGAGGCTGCTCGTAGCAAATGAGAAAAAAACTATAAAGTAGCGGCTACTTTGATTATTCAAATGGAACACCCTGTATATAATATCATATTATGATTTCTTATCACTTTGTCAGCAACTTCATGTACTATTTTCCTATACCTATCTGTTACCGCTTAGAAGATATAATTTAATTTCGATTTTTTTTTTCACCAAACGTACTTTTAAAAACGCTGATAATCTTGAACTCTCTGGTACTAAGATAATCAAATTCGAAATGGAGTGGAGTGATACCATGATGATCTTCACTTCGAGTCATATTTTCATTTGCCTCATACAGGGTCTTTAAAAAATGCAGATACTTTGTTCACATGAAAAAGTGAGTGGAAGTCAATTTTTCAAATAGAACACCCTGTATATTCCCACATTTTTGAGCTCTACGTCCAATTTTAGATTGATTTTGTTCAGATAATCCTATTTCGATTTCGAACCGTTTTCGAGATAAACTGTTTCAAACAGAAACTGGTTTCCTTGTATTCATCACTTATTTTTGTAATTTAACAGATTTCGTTCGATGTTCCTTCATCAGTCACAGATAATACAATGAATAAATGATTACTAAAATACTCTTCAACCATCGAATGAAACTTCTCTTCAAACAATAGTTTTATTAACGCTGACACACGAACTGATTTTTTTTTTATGAATTAGGAAGTTAACTCAATTGTCAGTGTATTTCAGAATATGTTCGAACACATCTCCACCTATACTTAAACAAACATGCAATCTCTTCAGAAGATTTTCATGTGTAGCGCTTTTGAATGAGTCTGGAGTTAAACTATTGAAAGCAGTTCTAACTCTCGATTTCATATCTTCCATTGTTGTTACTAGGTTGGAGTAAACCATATTTTTAATGAAACCCCACACAAAATAATCTAATGGATTGCCATCTGGTGTTCTAGGAGGCCAACGAAAAGGTCCATTATTATTATTTCGGTTAAAGCTTCGCTTACTGAACGAGAATTATGGGGTGAAGCACCACCCATTTGGTACCATACACGTTCTCTTCCTGGCCTATTATTTAAAATCATTTAAATTCCATTTCTCAGTAAATCTTCATATTTTGTTGAATTCAAATTATCATCATGAAATTCGATATAAAAAA
Source organism: Gonioctena quinquepunctata (assembly GCA_018342105.1). NCBI lineage: Eukaryota > Metazoa > Arthropoda > Insecta > Coleoptera > Chrysomelidae > Gonioctena > Gonioctena quinquepunctata. The sequence goes on from JAFIRS010001055.1 coordinate 76,261, forward strand.
TTGACCCATTCTTTATGGCACAAAATACATTAAATTGACATATTTCTTGAAAACCCCTTTGGCGAACGACATAGGGATTTTCTGGCGCCCAAAAATGACTGTTGTGTCTATTGAAAACTCCATTTTTTGTAAACTGTCTCTGTCTGTCATCTGTCCATATGATATTGTCAAGGAAATGTTCATCCTCTTGAGTCTTGACAAGTAACCATTCAAAGAATTCCACTATACGAGGCAAATCAGTCTCTTTCAGATGTTGGACCCAGTAGAATTTATAGGGACGACATTTGTGCTTATTAAGAATGCGATGAATTGTCACGTAGGGTATACCTATCTACCTATCAGCCTCGTGTAAAAAAGCATTTGGAAATGCATGAAAAAATCCCAAAACTGTTATGCCATTGTCATCATCATCCACTTCAGGCTTTCTACGAATGATTTTTGGACGAAAGGTTCCATTCAACCTACAGTTTTTTAGTAGTCGATTTATCACATTATTATTCGGCTTCGGAAGTTGTGGATATCTTTCATGAAATACTCGGCATGTTTTACTTGCAATTCTATTGCACTCACCATGAATTATTAATGAATTCAAGAAATCTTCATTACTGTAATCTGATCTTGACATTTTTCTATTATAATTGGTATTACAATCCGTCAAAACCACCAACAAAAGTTTGACGTTTCAAAATTGGATCATTCATTTTTCCAAAGCACACCAAAATATTAATTTGCAATGTTGTATGGTAGAGACACTCAATACCTCAATGCATACAAATTGTAACTTTTTCCAAGGTACATATCAATTTCGAATTGACTGATTTGAGACTGTTGAAAAACTAAATCGAAAAGAAATATCACGTAGTATAAAATAGATGTTAAATTTCGAAAATAAGTGATGAATACAAGGAAACCGCGTCATTTTCTGGTTGAAACAGTTTATCTCGAAAACTGTTCGAAATTGAAATAGGATTACTGAACAAAGTCAATCTGAAATTGGATGTAGAGCTCAAAAATGTGGAAATATACAGGGTATTCCTTTTGAAAAAATTGACTTCCACTCATTTTCTCATGTGAACAAAGTATCTGCATTTTTTAAAGACCCAGTATGAGGCAAATATAAATATGACTCAAAGGGAAGATCCTCATGGTATCACTCCACTCCTTTTCGAATTTGATTGTCTTAGTACCAGAGAATTCAAGATTATCAGCGTTTATAAAAGTACATGTTTGGTAAAAAAAATCGAAATTAATTTATATCTTCTAAACGGTAAAAGGTAGGTATAGGAGAATAGTACATGAAGTTGTTGACAAAGTGATAGGAAATCATAATATGATATTATATACAGTGTGTTCCATTCGAAAAATTAAAGTAGCCGCTACTTTATAGTAGAAGCGGCAACGCCGCATCGTCTAAAATTTTAGGCGTGTAGATCATATTAATCTATGCATACTGTGGAATTTACAGGTGGATCCGTTGTCTGGTTTGCCAGAAACGTCTAATTAACGCTCATCGTGAAAAGCCCTGTATAAGTAGCAGTTTATATTTAGAGGAAAGAGCTTTCTATTTCTGAGATTTGTCCAGAATCTATTCTACTATCATACATATAGGGTGCCCAGGACTTCCTCTTTTCCTCTCGGAATTCTATAGATGGGTCAAAATATCACCAGTACTTCATATAACTTTTTTTTCTTAAATCCTTCAAAGTTATGGGCCATCGAAGTTACAAAATGAAAAATGTTTTTCTTCGATAACTTTCAGCTAAATATTGAAAATCAACCAAATTCTGGACATTGTAGAAACAAATGAATTCTTTTGATGAGGTTTCATGCATGAGTCAGTTGGTTTGCTACGAAGTCAGGACAGAACACTCCCGATTGTCCACACCCTAAAACTTTGAATTGACTGAGATTTTTCAATATTTTTCAACAAAACAAGGTTTCTGGAACAATTCCCTGAATAAAAGTACTCGTGTGTAAAATCGACCAGAGAATCTATTTTTGATAAAAATGCACTTTTATTCATCAAACATCCAACGACCATTATTTAAAAAAAAATTAATGACGATATAAATAATGGGTGAATGCTACATAATACCTCAACCATAGCGTAAATATCAATTGCAATCGTCATAAGCAAATATAAATGAAAAATTTACCAGAAAAACTGCTCGATAAAACTATGTCAATACATTTTTGAAGTCTGTACTTGAAGTAGCATTCCAGGATCGTTTCGTATGGCTTAACTATGTAATGTTATTCTATTCAACAAGTCATCTCTTTTGTGACAAGTCATCTCTTCGGCCCATATGTAGAGATTGTGAGAGTTGGTAACTCCTTCTCTAATAAAACCTGCTTCATCAGTGAATAAGACTAATGAACGTCATATCATCTTTTTGTTTACCCAGTGGTGCTGAAAAATCTTGAGGTGTGATGGCATGTACCTTCTGGATGTTATATGGGTGGAGCAGTTGTTTTTTAATGATTCTGTGAATACTGGATTGGTATGTATGGAACTGTTCTGAAAGATTTCTTATGCTCATGGAAGGATCATCAGCGACAGCCTCCGAAATATTTGTTCCTAATACAACGATACGTAGAGTCCTATGAGGGCCCTCACATGCTCAAAAGATTCATCCATTAGACATACCTGTCTCCCTCAATGCTTATTAAATCAATTTCCAGTAAAACTCCTCAACACTTGAGCTATGAAGAAGAATTTGAAACATTCAACTTTTGTGTTCCATGAGATAACCTCAGTTCATGATTCAGATAACAGACCAACACGAAACATGATTATTCGACATGTAAATTCAAAATATGGACTGAATTCGATATTTCAGTCAGTTTAAAAACACCACGAATGTAATGGATACATGTAATGCATATCTGCGAACTCAGAATTCGTAAAATGCACCATGTTTTTTTAATAATATTGTATATTTTGATGACTTAAATACGTGACAACGAGAGTATACTCATTTTCTTGAACCAGAAATATTTATGAATTTTGTTGATTCTTGGGAATTTGGTTCGTGTATTGAAAGTCTTCTTCAGGATTCATTCCACCTAAAACAGTTGACAACAAACAAACCATCATTTTGAATTGGTGATTTTTTTATCTTCTTCATGATGGAGCATAAGGTATTTATATGTATGTATATATATATATATATATATATATATATATATTATTTTGTGGCACACGTATAGTTTTTTTGTAAACAATATCAATCAAAACTATACGTGTGCCACCAAATAATATATATACATACGTATAAATACTTTGTGCTTCATCAAGAAGAAGGAAAAAAAATCACCAATTCTAAATGACGGTCCAGCTAAATATGTTTGTTGTCAACTGTTTCAGCTGAAATAAACCCTGAGGAAGACTGCAAATGAATTAAAGTACCTATTCGAAGAATCCTAACTTTCAATACACGAACCAGATTCCCAAGAATATATATATACAGTGTAACCCATTTAAAATGAAACCACCCCTGTAGAATACGCATTTTTCAGTCAATCTCAAAAAATTTTTTTTTGATATTAACCATCAAAAACTGTATCTTGACACAAATTTTCATAACTTTAGTTTCATTTCCAAGGCACTCTATGGTTTTTTTTCTTTGTCGAAAACGGCAAAAGTTTACTGGGCATGTTTTTTTTTCAAATTTGACTACACCACTGGATTTGTAGTCGTAATTGATGGAAACCATCAAAATTTCATGAAAAAATATTGGTTAACAACGAAGTTACAACAACTTTAACTTTGGAAACAAAGTATTTGATTATAATTTTTATTTAGATTGCAGACATATTTGAAATCTGGCAACACTGCCGAGACAAAGTAGAGCACACGTGAATTTGTACAACGAAAATCCGAAGTCAATAGCTCATTCCGTTCAACAGTTATAACTACTGAAAGTATGGTAATGTGAGCGATTTGTGGTGTACTAAATCACAGCCTACTATTGATTTAGTACAATACCTATGCCCAATGTATTAGTTCAGATTCCCTCGAATTATTGATACCTTCTCTAAAAGCTTGTTTCAGTTGAGTTTTGCAGAATAAAAAAGGAACATTTTTTGTCCTGCTTTCTGTTTTATTATTGAATAAATAATTTTGATACTTTAAAACTTGATTCGGTTCATTTTGTTTTTATCGGCTATTGAAAACTGCATAACTTGAAAATGAATTTTTAAATTTCTGTTATTTTCGAATACACTTATAACCCAAACTTAAATAAATGATTTTAAGGGAATATAATTCACAAATCCAGTGGCGTAGTTAGATTTTTATTACAAAATCGCTTCCACCAGATATCACTCACATTACCATACTTTCAGGAGTTATAACTGTACCTGAACGAAATGAGCTATTGAGTACATTGACTACATGAAAATTAATATCAATTACTTTGTTTCCACGATTTAAGTTGTTATAACTTCGTTGTTAACCAATATTTTTTATGAAATTCTCATGGTTTTCATTTATAACGACTACGAATCCAGTGGTGTAGTCAAATTTCAAAACAAAAATTGCCTTATAAACTTTTACCGTTTTCAACGAAGAAAAAAACCATAGAGTGCCTTAGAAATGAAACTAAAATATTTTTTTGAGAATGACTGAAAAATGCGTATTTTACAGGGGTGGTTCCATTTTAAATGGGTCACACTGTATATATATATATATTTTCTTCAAATTCTCGGAATAAAGGTCTGATTCAGTCAATTCATATAATTTTCCTTAACGACGTTTCGACATGGTATTTGTCATCATCAGGTTAAAACACTAAAATTAAAAATATGGAGTTTGAGACATTTAACTTAACACAATATTGAAATGTATGCACTAAAATAATTCTTGAAAAACATATGGTTCGAAATATAACATGTTATTTAACTCAATATAAATATTTGTAACATTTATGAGTATTCACTTACAAATTATTTTATTTGAGTTTTGTCGATCGCATTGAACGAAGGTTATTGTGGGAGGTGACCTGCGTCGAAGTGATCGGGAATGGTTTGTTTATTTTTCATGCATGTTTATCCTCTTCATAAGTAGGTACATGGGAATGTTTATATTGAGTTCTAATATATGGGCCGGACTGTATTTTTTTGGCAGCATGTAAAGATCAGTTTTCATTATGATTACTTTAAACGAAGTTAAAAGAGGTTGTTATAAATCTGGCTTAAGTTTTTGATATCATTTCTATTGTTAATGCTATTGGGGTCTTTTTTAATATGTATGTAACTGTTATATTGCGGATAACAGTTCCACAAAATCATATAATAATCTCTCTAGATATAGTTTCTTTATATACAAATATAGATACAAAATTAGCGATAGAGATCATAAGAGAAAAATGGCATGAAATACAAAATCACACAACACTAACCTTGGAAGAGTTTTTGAAAGGAATTGAACTATGTTCAACCTCAACATACTTTCAATATGAAAATAAATACTACTCACAAATATTCGGAATTGCAATGGGATCTCCAATTGCTGCAACAGTAGCAAATCTGGTTATGGAGTATGTTGAAGAAAAAATCATCAAATCACTAACATTCAAACCAATATTCTTCAAACGATATGTAGACGATTGTTTAACCTGTATCCCTATTGACAAAGTTGATGAAATTCTAGAAAAATTTAATAAATATCATCCTAGATTGAAATTTACAATAGAAAAAGAAATAGAAAAACAAATAAACTTTCTCGACACAACAATAATACACGACAATACTGGAAAAATTTTCACAAACTGGTTTATTAAACCAAATGCATCAAATCGTTACACAAACTATTTGTCAAACCACCCCTAGTTACAAAAAAAATGTTATTCAAAATTTAACAGACAGAGCTATAAAGCTTGCTCACCCAAAATTCAGGAAAAATAATATAGAAATAATCAAGAATATATTGAAAGAAAATCAAGTACCACACCCACTTTGCAGAAAAAACAATTAAAAAACGAATACATGCGATCTACAATAATAATAGATAATGAAGTAAATGAAAACAACAACATACATACCTTTACCATACATAGAAAAACTATCGAATAAAATTAATAAAACAATGAAAAACACAACATAACTATTGCACATCGACTGAAAAATACGAACAAAACCATTTATTCAAAATTAAAACCAGAAATACCAAAAAACAAACAAATAATAAAATAAATTAAAAAATACTTATCAAAACACGAAAAAGAAAATCAACATAAGTTTAACACCAACAACGTTGAAATTTTGACCAAAGAAAGGAATCCAAGAGTAAGAACATTCCTTGAAATGATACATATTAAAAAAGACCCCAATAGCATTAACAATAGAAATGATATCAAAAACTTAAGCCAGATTTATAACAACCTCTTTTAACTTCGTTTAAAGTAATCATAATGAAAACTGATCTTTACATGCTGCCAAAAAAATACAGTCCGGCCCATATATTAGAACTCAATATAAACATTCCCATGTACCTACTTATGAAGAGGATAAACATGCATGAAAAATAAACAAACCATTCCCGATCACTTCGACGCAGGTCACACTCCCACAATAACCTTCGTTCAATGGAACGCAAAACTCAAATAAAATAATTTGTAAGTGAATACTCATAAATGTTACAAATATTTATATTGAGTTAAGTTAAATGTCTCAAACTCCATATTTTTAATTTTAGTGTTTTAACCTGATGATGACAAATACCATGTCGAAACGTCGTTAAGGAAAATTATATGAATTGACTGAATCAGACCTTTATTCCGAGAATTTGAAGAACATATATATGTGGTCAAGAAACTAAAGAAAAAAAAAATATATATATATATATATATATATAGATATATACATATAAACTCTTGAGTTCTGATGTAAAATCACTCGAAAAACTTATATACCAATACGATTAATACCAATAGGAAAAGTGTCATGTCTTGTCAATTAATGTAAAAGTTTTACCAACCCGGACGCTAGTTAGGATGTATTTCTATCCTGACGTCAATGAAAATTTCCGCTTTCCCATATAGTATACATCTTAATTATTATTTATGTTCATGCGTTTCGATACGGCCATAAACACAAGAGTGGTTTTAAGCCTTTAAATATTGTGTACATATTTGAGTAACCCCTTGTTTGCTCAATATTACATCAAATGAATGATAAATATTTGTTCAATATTATACACAGATTGAAAACTACTCTGATTTTACAAATTTACGGCCCATGCATTGTATAAACTCACCTTGATTATTATGCAATGCAGTTTTCTTATCGTAGATAGGAAAAAATTATTATAATTCACGAGAATATAGAATGAAGCAGCCAGCGTACTATGATTTTCCAGAAGAATCTCAACAACACACAAGGAATCCTGTTATTTCTTCAGTATTTGTTTTCATATTTGTCACTGAGAAGATATTCCTCTGCGGTAAAGGTCAAAAGAATATGAGTCCAGATTTTCACAAAATTTCCACAGATGCTTCAAAATATCGAATTTTTGCTCGGAAAAAATAATTTTAGGAGATATGGGTCCATAAAGAGAGGTCAAGGAACGGAACTTAAGGAAACTGTATACCTTTTTACACCAAAACAGTAACTGCATACTCATTCAACTTTCTAGGTATGTTTTAATATCAATTTTCGATAATTTCTAGAAACAACACCAATTACTTTTCATTTAGTCTTTCATATGAAATGTCAAAAATCAAACATTGGTGGTTGCATTGATCTTGGCGTTTCATTGACATGCCAACTAGTCAAGTAAATAGGGCCAATACAGATTTTCACGAAATTTTCACTACTACTAAAATGATAAAAAATCTTCAGAAATCTAAATTTTTGTGTGATGAGATATATACCACTTTAGAGTTCCATGAAGTTGGGTTTCGCAATTTTAGCATATGCTTCAACTTGTTCTTTTTTTTTGTCAGCAGCTCATTTGTATTTTCATCCATCATTTCTCGGTTTTTTGCAGCCTATACGTTTGTGATGTGGTAAGTAAAAACAATCTTAACATTGACAATAACAAAATGTAGGATTATTGGAGAACGTTTACTTTAAAAACAAACCGCTCTTTTAAGAGTTACCAAAAGTTTTCAGAAGTATTCGAAAAACAGAAATGCTAGCGAATTGTGCGCGGGCGAAGCGTTACTTGTAAGGTTAATTGGCTTGCATTCAACTTGGATAGCAATATTAGCCAAGTTAGGTTAGGTTGTGTTCCTTCCTTTTACGTGAGAAAGTGGTTGGATGTTTTCCCGACATACGAGAAAACATCCAAGCCGGAATACAGTAAATTATAACAATATGATCTTCTGATGTCACATTATTTTGATGTGTTTGGAAACTTTCAAAATGCGGCACTGCAGAATGTCTTGTTTTCAAAAGCTACCCAACATTCTCAAGAAACGGAATAACATTTTGTTTGGGTTTGAAACTTATTTCAAAACATGTATACTTCAGGAATATCTTATCGTCTTTTCATATGCTGTAACGGTTATCATTTATATGCTCAATATGTATGTCGCATTAAATTTTTGTATTTTTTTTCTCTTTGGAGACATAGGCAACGTTGCATATCAATGAAATAACATGATTCATAAGAATCTAGAGTTTTTTCTTCAATTCATCGAAAATTAGTGAATGAAATATAACTGAAACGTTAAATGAGTGTGCAGTTACAGTTTCAGTGTAAAAAGGCAGTTTTTGTATCAATTTACAGTTTCCTGAAGTTACGTTCCATACCCTCTCTTTATGGACCTAGGGGGCATATCTCCCAAAATTATCTTTTTTGTACACGCTCCCCAAAATGCCCACTTTGGATACTGAAAAGAGTCCGCAAAATGCCACTTTAGCGGACCTGTACTTGAAATCGTCATGGCAACACTTTAGCGGACTAAAATTTGTTTATTCAGAAAACTTATAACTGATACCCTTAAAACCTTTCAGGAGACGCAATAAACTATAGAATATTTTAAATTTTGTAGTGTAAGCACCAGTTTCGTTCAAAATATTTTTTTGGAATGCTTATTTCAATAAAAATGAACACCAATATTTGACAAGTATTTGACAAACGTGTCATTGATAAACAATCGCTTGCTACATTTCTGCACAACTTCCTTACATTACCGTAACTGTAAATGTATGCACAACGAGAAAGTATGTGTGGCATTTCTGTTCTGTTTATTTGGAAAGCTAATACAAAAAAAAATTATATGCAACACGTACGCTAAGGCCTCACTTTGCGTACTTGTTACATAAACCACTATTATGTCATACTAATTCATTATTGTGATTGTATTGCTTAGTTACCAACTACATAAGAGCGCGAGCCATAAAGTGCACTGTATGGCCCGCGCGGGCATAAAGACACAAAAAACATTTTTTGATTAACTTATAGATAAGCTGCAATAATAAAATCTACTGAACATGATTCAGTCGAATTCACATAAAACTTGCAATTCTGGAAGGATCCGGTGAACGCTAGATTGCCTGCAGTAAACGTTGATTCATGTTTCATTGTCTTGATATCAAGTTTCTGTGGAATGTTTTGTGTAGCATTTTCCGCTTCGTTTTTGCAATTTCGTCAGCAATTTCAAAACATTCCTAAATTTTGACTCTTTAGGTTTGACAGTATTTCCCTATCAACGTTATGACAAAATGAACATGTTTTTACACGCTTTATATTAGCTTCACTTGTATGTTTGTTTGTTTGTTTGTAACCGACTCCTTTTGACCCACTTCCAGACGTCCGAATGATTTGAAATTTGGCAGGTGTACATAATTCCGGTGACAATGCATTGAGAAATTTTTGTGTGAAAAAAAACGAAATGGCGGCTCCAATATGGCGTACGAGTTTTGTGATTATGGTCTGATTCTTCAAAATGGTATTGGTTTTGGGTCGGAGATTATGATTCTTTGTAAAATTGAAAAATCAAGATGGCGGCTCCAAAATGGGGCATTTTGTGATTATGGTCTGATTCTATTCAAAATTGGTATGTGGGGGTTTTTGGGGTCGAATATTATGATTCTTTTGTAAAATTGAAAAATTCGAAATGGCTGCCGAGTTTTGTGATTATGGTCGGATTCTTTTCAAAATTGGTATGTGGAGATTTTTGGGGTCGGAGATTATGATTATTTTGTCAGAAATGAAAAATTCAAGATGGCGGCTCCAAAATGGTGGACGAGTTTTGTGATTATAATCTGATTCTATTCAAAATTGGTATGTGGGAGTTTTTCGGATCGAATATTATGATTCGTTTGTATAAATTGAAAAATTCGAGATGGCAGCCTCAAAATGGCGGCCGAGTTTTGTGATTATGGTCTGATTCTATTCAAAATTGGTAAGTGGGGGTTTTTGGGATCGACTATTGTGATTATTTTGTGAAAATTGAAAAATTCAAGATGGCGGCCGAGTTTTGTGATTATGGTCGGATTCTATTCAAAATTGGTATGTGGGGGTTTTTGGGGTCGGAGATTATGATTATGTTGTAAAAATTGAAAAATTCAAGATGTCGGCTCCAAAATGGCCGCGAGTTTTGTTATGGTCCGATTCTATTCAATATTGGACAATAATAGTTGAAAAATAATAATAATAATAATAATAGTTTGAAAAACTGAAAACGCGCGAATAGAAAACTAAACTAAAAAGTTGAAAATCAATAATAGTTTAAAAAAACTAAAACACACGCTTTTATAGAAAATCAGACTAAAAAAATTGAAGATTAGAAAAAAAAATATTTAAAAAAAAGCGTGGTGTGCATGGTATCAATAATTATATAGTACATTACACACCTAGGGCAGTAAAGTAAGAAATGTTTCAGATCACAAGTAATTTTTGGCCGAGGCGATACCATGCACCCCTAGCTTTTTTTTTTCTTATTTTATATTTTTTTAGTCTGAATTTCTATAAAAACGTGTGTTTTAGTTTTTTTAAAGTGTGCACTGCTACCATCAATAGATGTGTATGTCCTCGGGCAACTTACAAAACCATCGGGACAGAGGTCCTCAGGTTTATAAGATTGTCGCCATCAGGGCATGAAATCTACTAATACCCTTGGTACATAAATAACTATATCCGCGCAATTATTTCAATTGCTATACTGTTTTTATCGTGTTCTGAAGCACCTGTGAAAATTTCGTTAAAATTATTTTCCTTCCTCTGCATTTCTTTGTGTTATGCATTTCATAACAAACACTTCAGTCCGTTTCTTCATCATTTTCGATATTATTCGAAGGGGGCAAGTACGTAGGTAATTTGACGAAATAATTTGAATATCCTACATAAATGTACTAGACAGAGAGAACAGGTTGGTGTTTTCGTTTCCATGGAACAGGATACAATAATCCTCTTCCAATTTCTTTTTTGTTATTGTGTCGGGTTCCTTCGGAAAAAAAGGTATAATTCATGCAATTTGAAAAATCAATTCTAACAAGGTTTGACAAAGTTTGACATATTTGAGTAAAAACACTAAAATCATTTTAAAAAATTACACCCTTTTGCTGTAACATACCATCAAGTGGTACCAATTTTTTCAGTTATATGGGTGAGCTTATGTTGCTAGAATTGCCAACAAAAATCGAAGGGGACCCTCATTCAATAAACATTTTCATTTTAGTGGTCTGTCTGTGATGCATTTTTCCGCTATATGGTTATACGATACTCTATCTATAAAATCACAATTTATCGATCAATCCGCAGATATTTATTAGTATAACAGTAAATGTCTAATTTGTTGGAAATACATGCTTCTCCACTTTAAAGGATATAAACACAGGGTTCAGAACGAGACAAGTGGATACTTCTGGAGATATTATAGCATCAAATGAAAACTTTTTATTATAATATTCATTAGATTTGATTTATCGAAATGAATTGAATTCAGATATAGACGGGAGATTCTTATCTCTCGCCAAGGGACTCATGATCCGTAAAATGTATTAAGACAAAAGCAAGTAAAGAAATGACAAATTCCGATGCTATTGAAATAACTAATATTCAACATTTATTCTGAAAAGAGGTATATATTGATTGTTTGCTAGATAGCAAGGATAGGTAATTTCAATATTGGTTTGGTCTTATATACTGAAACTTCAATAATATCTATCATCTTGTTCGTCATTGAAACACTCTGTGCATCTGTAAAAACAATACTCAAGAATGATGGTTCCCGAAAAACCTCGAGGTGGCTCGTAAAAGTTAAGTTTTTCGCCTTTTTGTCAACGTAAGAGAAAGTCAGTTTTCATTATTGACCCGATTACAATACCAAGTCTTCGTTATTGACTCGTATAATGTAATGTGCCTTGTTTACTTTAGGAATCTCCTCGTTTCACAATCAAAGCTGGCCCTGCATTCTTGCAAGCAGAAGAATAGAAGAAAGCGATAATGCGAGCTAGCTCTACGACAAGGAACTGATCACATGAGTTAAAGGAGTTAAATCACATGGGTTGAAGGAGCTATGAGTTTTCCTTGTTTTGAGCCAACTATAATATTGCAATATTATATATTAGTGAAGAAAGGGGAATTTTGTGGCATAGTGGACAAATTATTAAATTAAAGAAAAAAAAGCATCCTTAAGTGGGAGTCGAACACAAGATCTTATGATTTCTAGCCATACGCTCTACCATCTGAGCTATTCGAGGACATAGGAATCGACACACACTCGTAAACCCTTTCCTTCCATGATTTGATATTCATGTGAGAAATGAATCGAAAATCAAACGTAATTTTCACTGGCCGTCGAGATCCATTGCCTGTCACTCAACTTCATCGTCATTCGAAGATTTCAGTAGAAGATTGAAGCGGATGATCTCTAGTCACTGATAAGATTTAGCCAAATATATAAGTTGAAAAGTGGAAATATTGTGTCCGAAATATATAATGAAAAAGGGGGAATTTTGTGGCATAGTGGACAAATTATTATATAAATTAAAGAAAAAAAGCATCCTCAAGTGGGAGTCGAACGCACGACCTTATGATTTCTAGCCATACGCTTCACCATCTGAGCTATTCGAGGACATAGGAATCGACACACACTCGTAAATTATTTCCTTCCATGATATAATATTCATGTGAGGAATGAATCGAAAATCAAACGTACTTATCAGAATCCGCTTCAATCTGCTACTGAAATCTTCGAATGACGCTAAAGTTGAGTGACAGGCAATGGATCTCGACGGCCAGTGATAAGTACGTTTGATTTTCGATTCATTTCTCACGAGTGTGTGTCGATTTCTATGTCCTCGAAAGCTCAGTTGGTAGAGCGTATGGCTAGAAATCATAAGGTCGTGGGTTCAACTCCCACTAGAGGATGCTTTTTCTCTTTAATTCAATAATTTGTCCACTATGCCACAAAATTTCCCCTTTCTCATTATATATTTCGGACACAATATTTCCACTTTCCACATTATATATTAGCCTGTTTCTTTGAGAAAGAATAAGATTTTTTACACTTTATTATGTGAAAATCCAACATTCCACATATTCATCAAAGTATTACTCGTCCACTCGGCGCAGCGGCACCATCGACTCAACCTATTCCGTCTTACTTATACTTTCGTATACTTATACAGTGCTAGTCAAAAGTCCCCTCCCCCCCTCGTATCTTTTGAACGGGTATACTTATAATAATGAAATTTGTAGGGTGGAAATAAACGGATGTAGGCTTCTCAACTGGTCATAACAGGTGACGCAATAGTCATAAATGACGTCACAAGGCCACTGTGACCAATAATTTTAAATGGGACCCTATGGCAAGTGACAGCTCGTTTGAAAGGTATTGAAAATACCTATTCAGTCATACCAATTTTGTTTGGGTTTCGGCTGATTTTGATTGATAAATTGAAGAAATACGAAAATTATAGTTTCGCATTTAATTAATAAAGATTTAAGAACCAGTTCTTATAATAAGTAGTCAAAATGTGCTCCATCTACTTCCTGGCAGTAATGCATCCTATTGCTAAACTCTTGTCGTACTCGTCCCAGTGTGTCAGCGGAAATTGCCCTACATTCTTCAACAATTCGTTGTTTCAGAATGGCAATACTGTCAGGTGCTGTAGCGTAAACCTTAGATTTCAAGTACCCCCATAGAAAAAAATCTAATGGTGTAAGGTCCGGTGACCGAGCTGGCCATTCGATCGAACCTGGTCGTCCAATCCATCTACCACGATATTCTTCATCTAGGTAACGTCTTACTGCACCGTAATAGTGTGCAGGAGCACCATCTTGTTGAAACGTTATTTCCAAGTTGTCGAATTCATCTGGATTATCTTCTAGAATTTCAAGAATTAACGCCTCAATATCATTTTGTAACATCTCCAGATACAATTCACCGGTTAAGTTAGCATTGAGAAAAGAGGCCCAACTATGTGGTTTCCCAAAATACCTGCCCAAACATTTACTTTTTCTGGAAATTGAGTATGTTTTTCACGAAAGATGTGAGGATTTGTGTCACTCCAATACCTCACATTTTGAGTGTTAACATTTCCATTGAGAAAGAAAGTACTTTCGTCACTAAAACAAATTGTCTGTATGTAGCCTGGTTGTTGGTTCATTTTATTGGACATAGTTTCACAGAATTCTAGTCTTCGGTCGGGGTCATCATCTGAAAGTTGGTGCACCATTTTCAATTTGTATGGATGAAATTTGTTTTTAGCCAACACCCTATGTACTGTCCTTTGACTGACTTCACAGATAGATGCAACTTGGGCTGAGGAAGAAGTAGGGTTTACTACCATTTCTCCAATTATGTCAATTTTTTTGTCATCACTAATTGTTGGTCGACCAGATCGTTTGGCATCTTGAACACTACCTGATGCTTCAAACTTCCGAAGAAGCTCCCTCAAATAAACCCTCGATATAGGGCGATCGGGGTACCTCTCATTAAACAGTCGTTCCGCTGCATGGAAATTGTTTCTACATTCACCAATTATTAAGATAGCTGCTACTTTGTCGGCTACAGTACGTACCATTTTGCCTATGTAAACACTTAAACGTCTCGTTAAACAATAGCTTAGGTAAATTTTCAAGGTATAAACACTTTTGACAAGTAGAGAATTCAAAAAGGTCAACCTTTTTGACAATTAACTAGAGGCGTACTTTAAAATCTTTATTAATTAAATGCGAAACTATAATTTTCGTATTTCTTCAATTTATCAATCAAAATCAGCCGAAACCCAAACAAAATTGCTATGACTGAATAGGTATTTTCAATACCTTTCAAACGAGCTGTCACTTGCCATAGGGTCCCATTTAAAATTATTGGTCACAGTGGCCTTGTGACGTCATTTATGACTATTGCGTCACCTGTTATGACCAGTTGAGAAGCCTACATCCGTTTATTTCCACCCTCCAAATTTCATTATTATAAGTATACCCGTTCAAAAGATACGAGAGGGGGAGGGGACTTTTGACTAGCACTGTATATATATTACACATATATCTTTTATTCTACACTGCGCGGCTAAATTTTGGAACAAATTCGATATTTCGCAAGCAATGTACTTTTGACAAAAATCCTGAAAGAGGTCGATTTTTGTTTTCAAATGCCGATTTTTTAATGTATATTCTAAAGAGGTTATGTCACTGGTTTTGATGTGGTGACGTAATCGGTAATTTTTTCAATTGAAATACATGTCTTGTGATACTTCATCTGAATGGTCATTCAATACTGCATTCAATGATAATAAATAATTTTATTTGTTTGTACAGAGTGAACAAAAATTAATATTCCATTTTAGTAAGCGAATAACTTTATATCCAAGAAAATACAACATTTAAATAAGATGTTCAAACTACCATCCACCAGTTTCTTGACAATGAGCATATCTGCGGACACATTCCTCCTGCACATTGCGAATAACTTCTGTAGTAATTCTGCTGATTTCGATCCTAATTCGATTTTCCAACTACTGTAGATTCTGCGGCCTATCTACATAGACCTTCGATTCCAAATAACCCCACAGAAAAAATTACAGAGCGAAAGATCTGGAGATCTTGGGGGCCACTCTATCGGTCCGCGTCTACCAATCCACCTCCTAGGAAAATAGTTATTCAAAAGCTGGTGAATATCACGTGCATAGTGCGAAGGTGCACCATCTTGTTGCAACCATATACTTCCATTTGGTAAATTAAGATTGTTAGCGTTTGGAAAAATATCGGCCAGGATAGGTATAAGTTCATTTCTTAAAAATTCCAAGTAACGCTCCCATGTGAGATTTCCTTCGAAAAAGTACGGGCCAATAATCCTGTCGTTTATTATCCCTGCCCAAACATTGACTTTCTGAGGGTATTGAGTATGCCCGTCCATCATCCAGTGAGGATTATCCCTACTCCAATATCTGCAATTTTGACGATTCACTGAACCTTTTAGGCAAAACGTAGCCTCATCGGTAAACATAATTTGTTCAATAAAACGTGGATTGCGGTTACATAAATTCTGCATAATTTTACAGAATCTTCATCGAGTTGTTGTTGTAGGTAGATGATACTTTTCTGCTTTCAGAATAAGTAATACAGAGCGTTGGGATGAGCCATGGTCTGCTGCAGTTTGTCCTGAAGTACTGTGAGGATTATTGTCTACACTCAATAGTACATCAAGTTTCACGTTTTCTTCTTTTTTAGGACGTCCAGCATTCGTAATATGTTTGACATGACCAGTTTCTCTAATTTTTTCTCAATCTTACTTACTATTGAACGACTGATAGGTCTATTTGGATACTTCGCATTGAACAAGTCGCATACCTCTTGCTGAGTTCTGGTTCTATCTCCGCATCCAATAAAAATTAAAATTTCTATACGTTGTTTCACTTAAAGTAACCATGGTTTACTTTCAGAACCTTTTCACTCAAAATATGTAGTGAATATTTCACAAAACGTCTTAAGTTGATATTTCAACTGAAATTTACTTGACACTAACTTGACTTTCATGGCATGGCGGGAGCTCAAGGAAGTCAAATTTCGCATTTTTTAACACTCTTTCATTAGCTTTACTTGTAACTAACTAACAATGTAATAAAATCTTGGAAGTCAATTTTCACCTATTTCCAATTGTCCGAATAATCTGAAATTTGGCACACATATCAAAGACCGACGAAGATACAAGAATTTCAAAATAATATTGTTAATCTTTAAATTTAATATTCCTCCACTTGCAGTTGTCCGAATAATCTAAAATTTAGCACACATATGGATCAATAAAACAAAAAATTTAATAATGAATTATAGTTTTGAAAAACTAAAGAAACACGCCTTTTTATTACTATGAACTAAAAAGTAAAGAATAATCTTTGAAAATTACCTTTTATGTTAAAAAAGCTGACGCGGACCGATAGAGTGGCCCCCAAGATCCCAAGATCTTATGCCCCAGGATTTTTTCTTGTTGTGGATGGCATTTTGAACATCGTATTTAAATTTTGTATTTTGTTGGATATAAAGCTATTCTCTTACTGAAATAAAATATTAATTTTTGTTCACCCTGTATGAACAAATCAAATTATTTATTATCATTGAATGCAGTATTGAATGACCTTCCAAATGAAGTATCACAAGATATCTATTTCAATTTTAAAAAATTACCCATTACGTCACCACGTCAAAACCAGAATTTACATTCAAAAATCGGCATTTGAAAACAAAAATCGACCTCTTTCAGGATTTTTGTCAAAAGTACATTGCTTGCGAAATATCTTGCGAAATATCGAGTTTGTTTCATAATTTAGCCGCGCACTGTATACCAAAATAATTCATTTATCAAATTATTGCTCAGTTCTTTTTACAATGGAGAATTAAATTATGCAAAATGATTTTGTTTTTGATGTCACTGATTATTGTTTTATAATTTCCATTAATAATTACAGCATAATTTGACTGCACGTCGTAGATTATAACTATTTCAACCACGAGACATGACCTTCTGGTAGTATTGAGAAAAGTTCCTACAATATAATTTTTTTATACAAAACTTAAGGCGGTAGGTATTCGGTGATAATATTTTTCGATTCTTGAATTGTAGTAATTTTTCAACTGAATAGAGGCTTTTTTGACTTTAATTCGGTTTTTATTTAGATTCGGATAATATTCTCGACAAATATTTTTCATAATACAGTATTTTATCGCAAGATGCTACGCTTTCGTGGTTTAATCATATAGTTTCCGCTATAAATTTAAGTAATCTTATTTTGTATTTTTATCTAAACCGTTGTATAGTTATTCTAATCCTAATTGGAACGGCAATAAAAATAAGAGCACTACGAGGAGTGTTCATATGCACTGCCCGGCAAATGGGAAATTTATATACTACCAGTGTTTTTACTTTCAAAGCATTCCTGGTACAATCATGAAAAAGTTCTGGCGCGTGTCCATAGTTGCCCAGATTATTAGTAAAGGCGCTATCAAATGTATTTGAGGAATAGAAGCTCGGCTAGCTGGAGCGGACATCTGTTATCTGAAGCCGCATGATTTACGCAGTTCACAATATTTCTTAATCAGTGCCGTTGGCGAGGTTAGGAATTATCCAATGAAAATAATTTTATCAATATGGCTTTCTGGAGACCTTTCGAAACAAATAATAAAATTCAGTTGAGATAACATGTGTCTACTTTTACATGGGGTGATCAATTGCTATGATTGAAAGTATAAGTAACTGAAAAAATACCACTGAAAAATAATATACCGACGCCTACGTCAAGGCGGCGACTGCAAAGAGAATTCCTTCCCGAAACTTTTTATGTCGTTCCAATTGGGATTAGAGATACTACACATTTCCTGTAATTGGGTGTAAACCTGTTGGAAATAAAGTGCTATCTATCTATGTATTAGACTCCATTTCTCAGAGACAACAAATCGAGCCCGTTTTACAGAGATGCATTTATCGTCGCTATTTTATACCGATATAGTTATTTATATAACAAGTGTGTAAAGCAGCCTTTTTTGACGAATGTGAATATTGTTGCATGAGCCGCAGGCGAATGCGACAATCACATGAGTCTTTTACACACAAATTGCATACAATATTTTTTCTACTACCCTACATATTGTCCACTAAGATTAGAAATACAAAAGTTACTTTACACACTTGTGGCATTTTCAAGTACAGAGTTCGAAAAATTTTGCGACATTACTTCTGTTACTCTAGTTTGAGTATCGAGTGGTTCCACAAATTCTCTATTAGAGTCGTCAACAGTAAAACTAGCTTCCATCAAAATTTTATTTGAAATTCTATTCTTTTGTGTAATTGTGCTATCCACATAGCCTTCTCCAACAGCGGATGACTTCCATCCTCCATGTTTTTTTAATGTTAGGTCTCCTCCAGAATTTGCTAGCATAGTGGCTGAAGATCGCATAGCATTATGATCAAAATATAAAAACTGCTGATGATTTGTGTCACGCTGAATATAAGCAAAAAAATTTACTTACTTGTTCCAGAAAAAGATAGCATACATGGTAATTTAAAATAAAACGTTTTATTTCGTTGCTATGTACAATTTTTGACATATTTCACATCACGCACTAGTGCGTAATAGTATATTACGTATCAAGTGTCGTAAAAAGCATATTACGCAAGAATGGAAAAAGTACGCACGAAGCCACGTAGCGACGAGTGCGTAATACCATGAGTGCGTAATTGCTTTACAACACGCATGACGTACTATGCTCTACCTACGGCGATATACAATGTGCCAAAAAAGTCTGGACTACTTTTCATTATTATTAGGTATTTTAAATTATTTATTTTAGTTGTCGTTTTTGTTGTTCGTTTCATGTATACAAAAATATCTAAAAACTAGTTATGACAGGGTACTTCATTTCTTCAAATGGGATACCCTGTATATAATTGCATCTTTAGATTTTTTGAACCATTTTTGATGATCATATAGAATATAATTCGGTCTATTTACTACCACTTGATTCAATTAACTTTAGTAACATTTGAATTATTTATGGTTAAAATTCAATTATTAAATATATTAGAAGTATTTCGATGTGTCGAATCATATGACATTCTAATATTTTC
This sequence comes from Gonioctena quinquepunctata, assembly GCA_018342105.1. Lineage (NCBI taxonomy): Eukaryota > Metazoa > Arthropoda > Insecta > Coleoptera > Chrysomelidae > Gonioctena > Gonioctena quinquepunctata. The sequence continues at coordinate 96,285 of JAFIRS010001055.1, forward strand.
ATTTATTGAGGTTGTATTACTTTTATGTGAAATAGCGTAGGATATTCTCGATGAGGAGAGTTCTTTGTTTTTTAAGGAATTGTCAACATAACCTGCTGCTACTGAAGACGATTGCCAGCTACCATGTCTCTTCAAATCCAATAGATCCCTGCCAGCATTGACTAAAATAGTTGCCGAAGATCTGCCAAAACAGTGTCCTAGGATTTTCTAGTTTTAAGAAATTTTATATAGTTAGATTTAACGGGAATTAGGACCAGGGAGTAAAACTAATTTTGTATTGCTGACGTTTCGGAATCAAATTATTCATTTTTAAAAGCTGAAATGACAATATTCACGTATAGATTGAAACAAAGAACGTATCCATGACCCACCTTTAAAACTCAGTTTTTCCTGCTCATGGATTCAACAAAAAACTTGTTGAGTAGTCGATACAAACTCTGGTCGATAAAAACACATTGGCACAAATTACACATTAAAACCTTTAAAATTGTATATAAACAAATACAGACACGTTCAAATGAAACAACACAAAACCCTGTATGGGTAATATGCAAGTGATCATCCCACCTGAAATATTCCAGCGCTACATAGATAAAGAAACAACAAAACAAATCAAAACAAATCTTTTGTGTATCGTTATTCAGAAATCTGTTTTTCTTTTGAACCTTTCTAGAATATGGGTTTATATTTTTGTCAGGTTTTGTGTACTACTTTTTTGGTTTACGCAATTATCATGGAGATTGATTTGAATCATTTTTCCCAACAATCTCTTTGAATAAGTCATCTCTTTTTCCAAAATTTTTACTGAATCGAAATCAAAATTGTAGCGAAAGTAAAACTAGCTTCCAGAAACGCTCGATTCAAAATGATATGCAGCAAGTGCTGTTTTTTCTTTTTTATTTCTATTCTTTTTATAGCAGTCATATTTGTGTTGATATATTCTGGTTTTTAGGTATTGTTTAGTTTGCCCTTCATAACATTTCCCACATTCACTATATATATATTACACATGAATCTGATTTAGCTGGTATCTCATCTTTTAACTGCTTGAATAATTTTCCTGTACTTTTCAAATTGTAAAAAGCAAACTTGTGAGAATCAGTTGATAAACATTTTTTAAATTTATATGAGAGTCAGTCCATCTAGATATGGAAATTTTTATAATAGTAACACATTTCTTTCGGAAACAATTCTTCCTATCTGTTCTTTGACGTTTTTTAATGATACTATTAATTAATTTCGTGGGGTAGTTGTTGTTTTTCAACAAGTTCTTTGCCTGTATTAACCTTTTGGCTGAAAGAGTGTTCTGATAAGTAATTCAAAATTCTCTCCGAATTGGTAGGTTTCATGAACCAATTGCTGAGTAAATTCCCATTGTTATCTCTTATGATCTGGAGACCCAGAAACGGCAGTTTGTTTTCTTTTTCTATTTCTAATGTGAACTGAATATTTGGGTTGAAACTATTGAAAATATTTAATACTTCATCAGATTTGTCAGCTGGAATATCAAGAATGCAATCATCAACATAATATTTAATGAAAGTTATATCAAAAAGTAATACCGATGTTATTTTTGTAATTATATAATCAACAACTATATTCGCCACACAGGACTGGCTGGATTTCCCATAGCATTTTTGTTTGTAAAATGTTCCATCAAATATAAAATACCTTGAGTCAAAAATAAAGTCGATTAATTTGAAAAAAATATACATTGGAATATCTGGATAAGCAGAAATTATTTCCCATTCTGATATCAATATCTTTTGGTATACTGCCTAATTTGTTTATCCCAACAGGTTGTTTGGTGCATTTTCCATTTATGAATAAAAAAAAAGGTAATTTTCATTTAGTATTTATTTTCTTGCGTATAGTGTAATATTTCTTGATTCTAGAATAAAGATGGTCAGAGATCACAAAAGAACGTTGAATTTTGGTTTTTGTATTTGGAATTTTAATAATGAAGGATTTTCCTGTGTCCTCTACATCTTCAATTTTCATATCTCTCAGTTCCTGTTTTCGGCATGCAACACTTACGCCAATTATAAGAACAGTCTAGAAATAAAAATTACTGTAAGTGTGGAAAATAGTATTAGTGGACATATTTCACATTCATAAACAAGTACTGATTGTCAGGAGCCGTTTCGAGGAAATCTTAAATATTTTTGGCCGTCAACATTTTAGATTTTGGGCCTCTAAAGCCTTCCGATTTCCTTTTTAATAGCGCTATTAACTTGGAATAGGCTTCTATATTTATGTTGTTTTTTTATGTTCAGAGTCGATATAAGCATTGATTAAAAGGCCCATAGAGAGCTCTAGGATTATTTTTTCCGATAGGTGTTGGAAATATGCTACCAAAACATTTCGTAGAAAGAATTCACCTTATTTTTTAGTCTCCAGTCCATGAATCTACTGTAACAATTTTCGTAGCGTTCGCGGGATTTACTTGGCAGTAAATCATTCGTTGCCATTTTTGCCAGTGCCATGACGGGAGGAGTTAAATTTTCGTTCTCACTATCACTTGACATATTGTAAATGTAGGTATTCTTTTTTGAACAGTATGTATCTTATAATTATCAACTAGAACTTATTTGTCTTAAAAAAGTTTGTTTGTATTATTTTGATTTGACAGTTGCTATGACTACGCTGTTGACGTGGATTGCGCGATCATGGCCTACTTGCGGAATTATTAAATGTTCCGCCTACTTTTACGTATACATTTTAATATATACAAACTGTGCGTAATGAGCTATTTACTGAGGCTGTGTGTCGTGTGTTTTTGCGTATTTTCTACAGTGGTCGTAGGTAAAGAGTTTTCCTTCACGCACTAGAAAAAAAAGTAAAACTTCACGCACTCCGTAGCGTTCGTAAAGTACGTACTTTACGTATGGTAGTAGAAAATATTACTTTTGAGATCGTTAAATACAATGATTTGATATTAGAATTCAAAAATACTTTTAATAGTGTTCAATGAGCTTCGGGTCTCTAAATTCCTGTATACCCTCTTGAGATCATTATCATCAATGTCCTATAGTTCAAGCTTATTGCTAGTCTAGATTAAGCGGCGGCCGTAGGATATTCTTCGTCATCGAGTACCCTAAAAATTTGTATTCAAGGAGTTAGCATGAATATAGTCGAATATATTGCCACTGGGTTGACTGCTTCAGGTCGGCCGATATGTCTAGAAAATACGTCACTTCCGGTGATTTTTGCGAATTTTGCGAATAACTCTCAAAATATGCTTTTGCAGAGAAGAGCAAGAGTACTTTTTTGAAAATATCAACACTTTTAACAAAAAGGTAATAAAACTCCACTGAGATGCTCCATGTTTTTTTAATGAGAGAATATCAACGAAATATTGCATGAAAGTATACTTTTTCGAAAACATAACAAAAAATTTCCTAGTTTCGGCTGAACTAGTGCTGTTACCTATTGTTTTGTAGGTGAAAATCAAAGTGTGAAGATGTTGGGTAGGTCCCTGAAAATCGTATAGTGGATCCGATAGTTATATTCGCAGAAATAACGCGTTTCCATGTTAAAACTGTATAAATCTAAATTATAGTTATTCTTCTCGTTGAGAAATCAAATAAAGCATTACTTTCATAACGATTCATAAATATTCTCTTAAGCAGTTTTGCTCTAGAAAATTCAACTCGGATAATAATACCCCAAATAACACCAGTAAAAATTCCAGGCAAAATGCTTTTTCGAAAATTTGTAAAATTTTATTACCATCAACATATCTAGCTAATATAATAGTGCACTAAATTAAATTTCAATTTTCAGTGGTTTTTCACTTGCCGCTCCTACCTATATGCAAGAACTAATTAAAGTTATTTCTATGATTGATTGTTAGCAGTTGTCAAAGCACAAACCAAATGTGCTCGACAGTCGAAAATAAGTAAGCACCAAAAACTTCTGGAATAAAAATGAAAAAATTCACCGGGCAGTAGAAAAGCGGTTTCTTCGACTATAGTTTAGACCAACTCTCAAAGCGGTCCTTCGACTATACAGGGTGTAACTGAATAAGTGTAAAACATTTAAGGAGGTGATTCCTCATCGAAAAATAGATAGGATCTTTCATATAAAGAAACTTCATTGGAGCATCCCTTGTTAAGATACAGCCCCTTAAAGGGGGTACATAAAATTTGTATAACAATTTTTTTCACGAGCACTGAAAAAGTTACAATATTGAAATTAACCTGACGTTTTGTACTACCAAAAAGACACTTAGCCAGTAATTTATTTGGTTTACCCCATGGTTGTAAGGGGTGAAAAACGCAACCCCTAAAATTTATTTCCAATGTAACTTTTTGTCTTATTATTTGTTTACCATTTAAAATTTATTTCCGATAGCCTGTTTCATTCTAAACAAAAAATGTCTCCTGGGTTTTTTGCCCAAAATAAACCAGTAAGCAGCAAAACATTATTTTACGAACAACTACAGAGATACATCGTCATAAATGCGAAAATACGAAACTAATCTATCTAGTAGGTCGCTATTAGCGATAGTGACAATTAAATTGGTATGACGCTGTCAGTTTGGGAATTTTCGAAATTGAATTAATACTAATTGTGTGTTGTTGTTCTGTTCTTAATTTGTTACTTTAATAATTCACTTGTTAATAAAATGGCATACACAAATGAGGAAATGGCTGATATGCATTACGTTTACGGTCTGTCGCAGGGGAATGGGTTAGAAGCTTCTAGAAGATATGCTGAAATGTATCCTCAACGGCAGCATCCTTCACATAGAATATTTGCTCGACTTCATCAACGATTACGAGAATATGGTTCATTCGACAAAAGAACGCAGGATTGTGGTCACCATCGAGAAATACGAACACCACAGCTTGAGGAAGCAGTACTTAATTTGATTGAAGAACAACCTACTACCAGTACTAGAAAGATTGCTTTCCAGCTAAATGTTGATCATATGACGGTATTTCGAATTTTAAAGGAACAACTCTTATACCCTTACCATCTGCAACGAGTACAGGCACTGTTACCGCGAGACTTTCCGAACCGTCTTGAATTTTGCAATTGGATGCTGGAAATGATTAGAAGAAATTGTGACTTTCTGAAGACGATAGAATTCACAGACGAATGTAGTTTTTCTCGGGACAAGATTATTAATTTTCATAATTACCACATATGGGCTGATGAAAACCCTCACGCTATTGTCGAAACTAGCCATCAAGAACAGTTTCTCTTAACGGTGTGGCTTCGGAGGTATTTGGGGATGAATTTAATTGGGCCTCATTTTCTACCTCCTCGATTAAATGGTGAGGCATACGTTCAATTTTTAAGAGAAGTGCATCCAGTACTGCTGGAGGAAGTTCCTTTGGGCGTCAGAAGGGATATGTTTTTATGCATGATGGGGCTCCCGCCCATTTTAGTCAAGTAGCACGTCAGCATTTAACTGAAACATATGCAAATCAGTGGATAGGTCGAGGAGGACCACATAAATGGCCCGCTCGATCCCCGGATCTCAATCCTCTCGATTTCTCTATTTGGGGCCATTCACAGCATTTGGTATATCGTACTCCTGTTCGCGATGTAGAGGACTTAAGAAACCGCATCATCGATGCGTGCAGGGTAATCAGAGAGACTCCAGGAATATTTGAGCGAATACGTGGCTCAATGCGCCGACGTCTAGACGCATGCGTAATGTTTGAAGGTAGACATATTGAACATTCACTATGATTTCTACATGTTGTGTGTTTTGTTATTAATAACTTAGTTTTGTTTATTACCCTTTAATCGTTTAATGCAGGTACTAACTACAAAATAACAATAAATCCAGTTCGCATTTATGACGATGTATCTCTGTAGTTTTTCGTAAAATAATGTTTTGCTGCTTACTGGTTTATTTTGGGCAAAAAACCCAAGAGACATTTTTTGTTTAGAATGAAACAGGCTATCGGAAATAAATTTTTAAATGGTAAACAAATAATAAGACAAAAAGTTACATTGGAAATAAATTTTAGGGGTTGCGTTTTTCACCCCTTACAACCATGGGGTAAACCAAATAAATTACTGGCTAAGTGTCTTTTTGGTAGTACAAAACGTCAGGTTAATTTCAATATTGTAACTTTTACAGTGCTTGTGAAAAAATTTGTTATACAAATTTTATGTACCCCCTTTAAGGGGCTGTATCTTAACAAGGGATGCTCCAATGAAGTTTCTTTATATGAAAGATCCTATCTTTTTTTCGATGAGGAATCACCTCCTTAAATGTTTTACACTTATTCAGTTACACCCTGTATAGTTAAGACCAACTCATACTCATCAGTTCAAAAAGAATATTTAGTAGGGTTCGAAATTTCATTTTAAACCTTTAGCAAGTTCATATTTCAGAAGGCGATAGAAATGCAAAGAGAAAAATATTACAGGGTAATAAATTAATTTGCACAAAAAAGTTCGTCAGCCCTATGAATTGAGGACGATATCTTCAAGTTGAAAATTTTTCAGATGGATTGCATAGAAAAGCGTTCCATTTTTTTTTTAACTTGCGTGGAGAAGAATTGGAGAATTAAGGTGCAAAACGTTTTTTTCCAAGAATAAAAAATGGGAAATGTGAAATTAGGGTGACTTGTGGGGTCAGGGAGATACCTATACTGAAGAAGTTATTTTCTATTGAGGAAATATTGATTCGAGAAAATATTTGGCAATTCTCTATTTCACGTGAAAACTAGAAGCAGAAAGCCAAAAGTACTAATTTGAAATAAGCAAAGACCTGTTTTTGCTCAAACGAGGAGTTGGCATCAAAACTGACAGGCTGTTTTCAAAAGCCCATCCATTTGGTCATAGAGGGATTTTGTTAAAAAATATCCCCATATGAGTAAAAAATAATAGGGTTAGATAGGGTAAATAATAAAATTACCAATTATTCCGATCGACTTTCACTATTTCCACATTAGTTTGAGGATTTGGGGAACTCAATAAAAATTCGTGGTCATTCCAACATCCAGTCGATTAATAAAAAAATATGATAAACTGAATCCAGCAACCAGTGGCACCCTTATCAAAGCTGTACTTTCAATATCGTCAATAACGGTACTAAGTAGTAGTAGGTAATGTTTTTTTTATTGTTAATAAGGTTTTTGGTTATTTTTAATTGAAAAAATAACCAAAAAGATTTTCCCGAGTACAATAAGAGTGTCAAATGACATTTATTAAATAGCTTGTGGTAAAATTTTCCCGGAAAAAATGTTTGGTGTGATGATTGCTTTCACTTTTTTTTTGTTATTCATGATTGTGGAAGCAATGTCACTCGCAAAATTTATAAAAATCATAGTACTGAAATGCAGAATACTCGTCGGTAAAATTTTACCACTAGTGGTATTATATACGATAATTTCGATGTTCTATGGAATTAGTAGATCACCATTTATGCTCAAAATTGGATAAAGACCCATTTGCATTATAGGCATCAATCAAGGGATGCACGTTAAAAAAGAACTACTAAAAATCGTAAATGAACTGCACCAACATCATTTCTCTTAAGGTTTCAAAAACGGGAACAGGTATAGACTCCGAAATGACAACTATATATTGAGAAGTATCCTTGAAAACTATATTTTTATTTCTATTCAATAAAATTTTAGGCAATTTGAATTTTTTCTCAATAATTATGTATCTAAAGATGTGCATATGCATTTAACAATATTTTCCAGGGGAGAACATCCCCCTATATTTTGGACTTGTGAATGAATAAGCAATGGCAAAAACTCTTTCAGTGTAAAAATGAATGTTATTTAAGGAGTAATAATTGTATGTTCAGGGGTAAATCAACATTTTGCAGTCTTTCTTGAAATGTTTTTATAGAAAAATAAATGCACCATGACATAAAAGAATGAAAAATATATTATAGATTCTAAATTAAACAACTTGCACTGTGCACAGTAGATAACAAAAGCAGTAAAACTGTTGGAAATGAATGGAAATGATTGGAAAGAATGGAAATGAGTCACCTTAAGTAATTATTTGTATGCAGTTTAGCGATTTTTTCGAAAGATTTCAGAATAATTCACGTTCAAAGTCGAAATTTTATGTACATAATATCCTCCAAAACATTATGTGACTCTTTCAGTTTACTGATGCTAATGTACCCAAACCCGAATCCATTCAAGTGAATTATTCAATATATAGGTCAGAATAAAAATGCAATATTCACTCATTTGTAAAAACATCATAAAACCACATGAAACAATAAGAAAACGAATATTTCCTCAAAAAAAATAACTTTTTTTTGTGAGAATTATGACGTTCACATCTTTGCAACCTCTTTTTTCGTATAGTTCATAACAAATATCGTGAGAATTCCCAAAATAAATATTTTCAGATACTGACAATAAGTAGAATATATATTGCATATATAATAAAGAATATAGTTTTCCAGACAATAGTAAATTCATATGTAATTCGTAAAAATTTTCTAGACAATATACGAATTGTAAACATTGAATCATGCTGAAAATTGAAAATCAGTTTATCAATAAAAACTAAATCTGCGAAGGAGAGAAATCATATTCGAAATTAATTTCCTTGAATATATTATGAACAGAAAGTTTAAAAAATCAGAACATCCGTAGAAAAGAAAATCTACATAAATAATAGAAGTTATATTTTTTAATCCTATTAACACTATTCCATTACTGAAAAGTTGTGTTTTTCACTTATTTCGGTCTTTCAGATGATCAAAAAAGTGTATCGAAGATCTAATGAATGCAATGCATGTTTTGCGTAATGTTTAATTGCAAACACGATTGCATTAATAAAAATGTGTAAATGTGTAAATACTGATTGTAGGGATTTGGGAAAAATAACGAAAATCAAGTAAAAGAATTAAAAATCAGAATGAATACGTGTGCAATAACTTCCTCGATCATTGAAAAGGGTAAACCCAATTTTTGGTACACTTTTACCCTTTTCACGGTCAATGTATGTATTTAGTCCATATTGTATTGTTTTGTTTTTCTACCTTAAGTTCAATGACTTTACAGACTCTGAGGATGACTTTGTGAAAGTCGAAACATCGCCAATAGAACAATAGTGCTTTCAGTTATTCTGACCTTATCCCGCCCATTTATCAAGTTTTATTTTTATTTGAGAATTTATTATAATGTAATGAAATGATCTCGTTTTTCCCATAGCCATTATCCCTTCGTCAAGATATTCCAGAGCAAAATAAGAATATTATTCGAACTTGAATGGAATTATATTGTAAATATTGGAATAGTGCGATTTTCAATTTTCGAATTGAATAATTTTTGGTTTGCTTCAATTGTAATTTAGAGATTACCTGACAAAAAACAGAGCCAAAATCCACACCGGAAGTGTAAACCTCCCCCTGCTGATCTGGCTAAGGTACATGCTGATCGCTCAGCCAAAATTGGATACCGGATTCACAAAACATCACTAATTCACCAGTTATAAAAAAAACAGTAAATTCCTAAAAAGTCTTTCACCCAAACTTTTCGTGTCCTCACACACCTATTCCACGACCTGTCTTCACATTTCAACCGAAAATGACGGTAAAACACTCTTAAACGTATTTGAAATGCAATAAACCATTGTTTGATTTGTTAATAACTCTTCTAGAGGAACGATAAACATACCCATAACAGTTTATAAATATTTTAAGTATAACAAAAATAAACTTCGATACGTCCGATTGACATCCTTATTGAAGACTAATCGAATTTTTTAGGCGATGTATATTGGGTATTCGCGGCGCGCGGGGTAGAAGAATACCCATGGACCGATTCTTGGTCAATGATGCTGTGTTTTGATGTCTGTCTCACCTGCTTACCATACCTGAGATGTGGGCCAATCAAGACACGACTTGCCCCTCCCTGACGTCGATATGTAGGTGATAATTGTTGCAACTGATCTATTATAATAGGCAGAGTCAATCATAGTTGGCTGGGGACCGATGGTCAGGTAATGACAGAGATATGAATCGGTGTCTGACGGGTGACGTACTTCGTTGCATTTTATTTGATGTGTTGATAGTTTGTTCTGCTTATCAGATTTTGACGCAGTTTATGCCAACGCACGTGAATTTGCTATCGGAAGTGGGACAAGGATTGGAATTTTTAATAAAATGAAAACAAACACATAATTTCGTTCATTAAAAACTGTGAAGCTTACATAATTTCAAAGTATACATATAAAATAACAAGGTGATCTGTAATTCAAAGTAAAGATGAAATAATGGATATTTGAGTATTCAGGCGGGCTATTTTCAGTTGTAATATCACAAGAGAGTGAGAATAAAGTGAAAATAATTCGACAGATTTTAGAAAACTTGTTGCCAGGCCGAGTGGCTATTGCCAAATGGCACCAAGTTTGAGAATCTGGAGAATTATTTTCTACTTTATTGAACTCTCGTGTGGTATTCTGTAGATGATTTTTTGATGTTACGATCATAAACACATTTCTATGCAAAATGATATAATGTACTGAACCGGTTTTGATTCATTTCTCACTTTTCATGCGAATTGATGACAGACGTCAAATCAAAAATATAGGTTGTCAGACAATAAAAACAAAGTACCTCAAATTATTCCCGTGGCAATTTTGTAGGTTGAAAATTACCACAGTATATATAATAATGTTCTTATTGGCCAAAACGTACATGAATGATTTGAATTGAAAGTTTCCATTGATTTCTAGAAATTACAAAAAATAATCTATGAAAAATATATTTTCCATCTGCTGAGCATTCTCCAAACTGTCTTTTACGAGGCTACAAATAAAATATATAACAAAAATCGAAAATGAATATTTCTTTTGTTAACTTACAAGTAAAATCGAAATATATTAATTTTTTTGTATACGTTCCCCAAAATGGCAACTTTGGGAATTAAAAAAAATCGTAAAATGCTAGTTTTATGGATTTGTCCGTAAAGTGTCGTCATTGCAACACTTTACGAACTGAATTTTATTCATTCACAAAACATAACTGAATATTAACGGGTGTTTATAAATACTATAAAAACTATGAACCGATAACATTTTGCCGCAGAAAAGATAGGAATTTTGATTTTTTCAAATGAAATGGTTGATGGTTATTGTTGCGATAGGTACAAAAATGATAACTTCCACACTTTCTTCGAACAATCGCAAACAAAAACTTTTTAACAAAATTTAAACGCAGAAAAGAAGAACTGAAAAGAAATGGTTAATAGCGTTAGTCTTAATAGCATAGGTACAAACTAATGATATAACTAATTTTGAGTCGGCGCCAAAACTACACGAACTAAGCAAATAGTGAAAATTAGGTAAAGCGTAAAATAATGGAAGCGAGATGCGTGGTGGCGTTTTGATATTTTTTTTTTATTTATTCAATGATCTTTGTTGATTGTTTGATTGGCCCCGACTCATAATTAGTTACTTATTATTAAACAAAAAAGGCAAGTGAAGTGGAGTAGACAAGAAATAAAGGCACAAAGTCATCTTCACAAAGGAATCAATATAAATTGAAACACAATTGGTGACTGGTGACTTCTCCGTACTGATGAAGGCCAAAAGCCTGAAACCGGTATGCGGATGGTTAGGCGGACCCGACATGAATTAAACATAATCGAGCTTATCAGAAAGAAACATTTGCAATCAATTTTCCTTTCTATGGAAGTATGCATAGATTTTCAGGGGAATATCATTCAACGTTCTGCGTGGTATTTGCCAGGAAAGTAGTTGTTTTTCGCTTGTGGTCTACCAATTGTGTTTCAATTTATATTGATTCCTTTGTGAAGATGATTTTGTGCGTTTATTTCTTATCTATTCCACTTCACTTGGCTTTTTTCGCGCATTCAGCCATTCGATGGATTCTTATTTGTAGAATCCTATCGAGGTAGGAGAATTGTATGGAGTGTTTCTTTCTGTCACTAGGCATCGCCGGTTAAAAGTTACTTTTTCCGGCGAACCTAAAGATGATGTAAGCTTGACGGTGATTTTGTTTATGTTCGGTCTCGCTTCGGCCAGAGATCTCTGGATCTCTGACTGGTGACTACTCCGTACAAAAGCCTGAAACCGGACATGAATTAAACATAATCGAGCTCATCAGAAAGAAACATTTACAATAAATTTTGCTTTTTATGGAAGTTTGTATACATTTCCAGGTGATTATCATCCAACGTTCTGCGTGGTATTTGCCAGGAAAGTAGTTGTTTTTCGCCTGGGGTCTACCAATTGTGTTTCAATTTATATTGATTCCGTTGTGAAGAAGACTCTGATTTCTATATTTTCTTATACAGTGCTCGTCTAAAGTCCGTCCCCCCCCCCCTACTTATTTTTGAACCACCTAATATATGCAACGAATTTGGAGGGCTTGAATAGGAGAAAAACCTACTTTTTTCATGATAAAATCACAGCTAAAAGTTTTAAAATGACGGCTGAGCGCCATCTTCAAATATTTTTTCAAATAGAACACCCCGTATATTATTCCATTTTCGAAATCTGCTCATAATTCTCAACAGTTTTCTCCAATACACTTTACTCCTGAATTCAATTGTTTTCGAAATATTAACGTTTGAAAAGTGTTCTTCGGGTTTAAAATGAAGTATGAATTTTGGTCACTTCCGGTAAAACATTTTGCTAACTAAACGTTGTTAATAATTTCTAGTTAAATATCTTAATGAATTCGACTAATAAAAGGCGTAAAGAGAGTTCATTAAGGATGAACAGTACTGCTTACCGGAAAATCTCGAAGCCTATGAATGTGTTCTGTGAATTCACAATCAATACAAATTAGTTAGCTAAAAAATTATAATTAATTTTTTAATAACACTTTTATTTAACCCCCACAATTATTTCATCAAGTGTTCAATGTGGCTCCTTCCTAAATCTTGACAATAAAGTTCCCTATTATAATTAGCTTCTCTCACGTTGATGAAAGTCTAATCATCTATTTCTTCACATGTATCTATTATTCTGCGTTCCTACTCTTCTATTGTTTGGCATTCAGTGGCGTAGATTTGACTTCAGATACCCACGAAGGAAAAATCTAGCGTGTGAATCCGGAGATCTTGATAGCCATTCTGTACTTCCTGCGACCTATCCATCGTTCCCAGGAAAGTTTGTATCAGAACTCTCTAAAGCCTATCGATCGAAAAGGAGTGCCCCATCCTGCTGAAATATGATTTCACGATTTCAAAACTCTTCAGATTGTTTAATACAATTTGTCTCATTCGAGGTTCAATTGGTTTCTAAGATTTCTGTAAAGAACTCCTGTAAGATTGCCTCTGATGAAAATCGGTCCAACAACGCGATTGCCCAAAATCCCCGCCCAAACATTCACCTTTTTAGGAAACTGGGTATGTCCCTCTCTAAAAATATGCGGATTAGTATCGCTCCAGTATCGTACCAGTTGTTTGGTGCCTATTTGAAAGTTTGCGTAAATATGACCTCGAAATAGGATTCTCAGGAAATCTATCATTAAACATACGGACTGCCAGATGATAATTTCTTCCAGCTTATCCAAATATCAAAACTGCTTCAAATTTATCGTCTAAACTACGAGCCATGATCACACTTTTCATAGAAGGATTTAGGCGCTCAACGGACTATTTGATGGTTAGCAGTTCAGTTTGACAGTAAACAAGATGTTACCGCGACAACGATTTTTTCCAATTCAAACTTGATTGAAAGCAACATTAGTGTTTTTGGTTGGGTTTGAAATGACCAAATTGTCTCTTTTCAAACGTTAATATTTCGAAAACAATTGAATTTAGGAGTAAAGTGTATTAGAGCCGCCATTTTAAAACTTTAAGCTGTGATTTTTTCATGAAAAAGTTGGTTTTTATCTCCTATTTAAGGCCTCCAAATTTCTTTGCGATATACCAGGTGGTTCAAAAATTAGTAGGGGGAAACGGACTTTAGACGAGCACTGTATATTCCACTTCACTTGGCTTTCTTCTTTTATCATAATTATCATCCTAAAAAGTTTCAAGAGACGCAATAAACAATAGATTATTTGAAATTTTGTAGAGACAGCACACGTTTTCTTCGCAATATTCTCTTGGTATCCTTATTTCATGAAAAATTAACACTAATATTTGAGAAGTATTTGACAAATGTGTCGTTGATGAACAATCGCTTGCTATATTTTTGCACAACTTCCTTACACTACCGTATAGATGGTGATTGAAAATGTGTGTGCACGGCGACGAAATATATGTATAGCTTTAATGTTCTTGTTTATTTGGAAATCTAATACCTAAAAATATTGTATTGCAACACGTACGCAAATGGCTTTATTCCGGACTCGACTAACGCCTCGTCCGTAAATATTCCAATTCGTCCGCTAAAGCCTCACTTTGCGAACGTGTTACATAAACTATTATAAAGAATATTACGAAGAAAAACTGTCACATGAATACTTTGTTTCCTAATTGAGAGAGTGATGAAATGTAAATTTGCAATGACAGAACCCATTAAACAGAACTTATAGGTTGTATGGTAAACTTGCAATTATAGTTTTTAAAAATTCCGTATTTCAGTTTTTTGAGACGTACACACCCCGAATCGGTCCTAAATTAGGGTCACCTTAATTTGCATAACAATAGAAAGAGGAGTTTACGGGAATGAAATTTAATTGACAGCGGCGTAACTACAGGTAGTTTATTATTGTATAAGATCCGAATTAAAGACGACCTTCACCCGTCTGTTTAATGGATGAAAAGTATTTTATATTAAATTTAGTATGTTAAAAAATATATCGCGAGTGGGATGACTAAAAAATTCCTGGCCAGTCTATGATTAATAAAAAACTCAAACATCACTTTTTTTTAAACATTGCACTCATTTGTTCAACCCTTTGAGGACTACTGGTTATCACTGAAAAGTACACTAGTACTATCCACCCTATTATTTTCCTACCGGTTTTACGTTGTAACCACAGTGTTTAATGTGTTGCCTACGCATCATTTTTATTCTGGTTGTCGATTGCAACGATTTTTGGTCGTCGTTAGTGACATTTATGATACCGAATTGATAGCGTTTCGACCATTTAGTTCCTAGTGGTTAGCATTACTTAGTAACCATGTCCTGCAGGATAATCCTGTATATCCTTTATATTTTTTGTTATTTTAGTCTCATTTTTATATTTATTGTTTATTTGAGTCTCATTTCAACTGAAGCTCATGTTGATAAACACATTTCTTTTTAAAAAATCTCATTATCTTTTACTTTCGCTATTTTAGAATTAATTTAGGCCTCAAAGGGTTAATGCACAAATTTATTCCAATCGAAAGTATGAAGCCTATAGAATATTCAAACGTTGGGTTGTAAAATTTTTTTCCTGGCGTAACTATTGGGTTGGCAGGTATAAACAGGTGAGTCGATACTAGTTATTTACACCCATCTGTTCAATAAATGAATCTTATAATACAGGGTGATTCAAAAGTAGTTTGACAAACTTCAGGAGGTGATTCCTCACAATATTCTTATATGAATTGTTCGAATAAATACATGTCCGGAAACGCTTCGTTTCCAAGATACAGGGTGTTGAAGTTTTATTTTTATTTTCGTTTTTTTTTAATTACTTTCGAAATACTGACCTTAATTAAACGAAAATTGGTATTGAGAGGTTTTTTGAGGTGTCGAATTTGAACCTGATGTTATTATTGCTCTTACTCGTAGAAAGCGCCACCTACACGTCTTTCTCTTTTTTGAAGATTCATAACTTTTAAGCGTACTTCTAGCACATTTTTCAGTAAAAAAATCAATTCCTCTTTCATATCTACGATGAAAAAACTACCCTTGTTACAAGTTGCTATAAGCAACCGTTTTCTAGATATTTGGACTTGAGAATTTCAAGTCGATTACTTGATAATCGATGCGTGTTGAAGTTATTACCATTATTTTGCATTTTTCACAAGAATGCTTAGGAAATGAATTTGGCGTTTAAGTAAGTAGTTTTGATAATTACATATTATGTGTCAGTTAAACGTCTTGTTGTTATGTTGAAGTTTCTGTAAGTTTTGAAACACTAATTTTGAAAAAATGGATTATTTAAACATTAATGCTCATTTAGCCGATATGCATTTTGTTTATGGCCTTGTGGATGGCAATGCGCGCGAAGCAAGACGTATTTACCAGGAGCGATTTCCTAATCGAGTACTGCCTTCAGCTCCAATATTTACCAGTCTCCACCGTCGTTTGGCAGAAACAGGTAGCATTAAGAGGGCAGCTGATATTATTGGAAGTCCACGAGCAGTCCAAACCCCAGAATTGGAAGAAGCCTTCTTGAACGCTCTCGAGGAGAATCCAGAAACAAGTACAAGAATAATTGCTGAAGCTCTCAATTCTACTTAGTCCAAAGTTTGGAGAATTATCCACGATCAACAATTTTATCCATACCATATTCAAAGGTTACAAGCTCTTTTGCCACGAGACTTTCCCCAACGCATTACTATGTGTCAGTGGTTTTTGAGGAATTTGGCTGGAAATCCTCAATTTTCAAGATATTTACTCTTCACGGACGAGGCAAACTTCTCCCGAAATGCTATTACAAATTTTCATAATAACCTTGTTTGGGCTCTGGAAAATCGCACGCAGTTAGTGAAAGACATTATCAGTATCAATTTTCTGTTAATTATGGGCGGCAATAATTGATAATTACTTGATAGGTCCTTTCTTACTTCCGTTCCGACTGAATGGCGCAACTTACCTACAGAGACTTTTTAGAAAATGAATTGCCGGGACTACTTCAGAATGTACCATTAGAAATTCATATCCGCATGTGGTTTATGCATGATGGGGCTCGCCCCATTTTAGCGTTGTAGCCAGGGAATTCCTTAGCACGATCTATCCAAATCGATGGATCGGTAGGGGTGTAAAAGAATCTTACCAGGCGTGGGCACCAAGGTCCCCAGATCTAAACCCGCTATATTTTTATTTTTGTGGACATTTGAAGTCACTAGTTTATAAAACTCCAGTAGCGAACGAGGAAGATCTAAGAAACCGAATAGTAGACGCCTGTGAAACAATAAGAAACACACCAATAATTTTTGAGCGGGTACGAGATTCAGTGACTAGAAGACTGAATGCCTGTATCTTCGCTGAAGGTGGACACTTCGAACAATTTATCTGAATTCAATTTAGTTTCCTTTATTTTATTTTTTCTACATATTCAAAATTTCTTGAAATAAAATGTTGATATTTCTTGCAAATTTCATAAAACAAATACAGATTTTGCACCCTTGATACAAAAATTTATTTCAAACGAGTAAAAATAAATAGAATAGGTGGCGCCCTACAAAAACCAACACTACTTACTTAAACATCAAATTCAGTTCCTAAGCTTTCTTGTGAAAAATGCAAAATAATGGTAATAACTTCAACACGCATCGATTATCAAATAATCGACTTGGAAATTTTCAACCCCCAATATCTAGAAAACGGTTGCTCATAGCGACTTATAACAAGAGTAGCTTTTTTACGTAGATATGATATAGGAATTGATTATTCTACTGAAAAATGTGCTAGAAGTACGCTTAAAAAAGTTATGGATTTTCAATAATAACATCAGCTTCGAATTCGACACCTCAAAAAACCTCTCAATACCAATTTTCGTTTAATTAAGGTCAGTATTCCGAAAGTTATTTAAAAAAAACGAAAATAAAAATAAAACTTCAACACCCTGTATCTTGGAAACGAAGCGTTTCTGGACACATGTTTATTTGGACAATTAATATTAGAATATTGTGAGGAATCACCTCCTGAAGTTTGTCAAAGTACTTTTGAATCATCCTGTATAATAATAAACGCTAAATCATTGCGAACAGGATGATATAGGGTTGTCTGAATGACGGTTGGCGAGCTTTAAGAAGCGAAATTTTGTTGCGAATGAAAATGTGCGACAAAGAGGTCCGAACGAACTATTCCGTGCGATAGAAGAGGACGCAGCATTGCAGCTGCGCGCGGCGCGTTCGTCGGACGAAAGAGAGTGCGCATGCTATTTGTTCGTGCAATTGAGAAGGATAGCGATAGACTAGTAAATACTGAGCATTATTTTGGAGCAACTGGCAGTAGACTTGAGAAAAAAATCATAGATATATAACAAAGTAATAAATATCTTAATATATATAAATTACGCGTCACGTTGTTTGTTCGCGATGGATTCCTACACTACTCAACCGATTTCAATCAAATTTGCACACCGTGTGCAGTTTGATCTAACTTGAAAGATAGGATAGCTCACATCTCAATTTATAGCCGCAATATTATTTTATTGCAAATTATTTGTTTATTATTTGACAGTCACAATTATCTGTTTAGCTCCAAACGATTCTAACAGATGGCGGTATCTGTTGACTGGATTGAGTAAGAACGGGATAACAGGATAACGGGAATAACGGGATAACGAAAAAACGGGATAACGAAAAAACGGGATAACGGGAAAAGATAAGGGGAAAGGAAAACGGGATAAGGAAAAAAAGGGAACAGGAAAAGGGATAACGGGAAAACGGGATAACGAAAAAAGGGAAACGGGAACGGATAAGGGGAAAAAAGGGTAAAGAAAAAAAGGGTAACAGGAAAACGGGATAACGGGAATAACGGGATGACAGGATGAGGGGATAACGGAAAAACGGGATAACGGGGTAAAGAAAAAAAGGGGTAACAGGAAAATGGGATAACGGGAAAACGAGAAAACGGGACAACAGGAAGCGGAAGGAGTCAAAAGCATAATCTAGATGAAACAACATAAGGAAAACATAGAAAAAAAGAAATTCTACGCGGACGAGAGTTTTCGGGAAAAACATTTAAGGGAACATAGAAATTTGGACAGGACAACGTCTGTCGGGTCAGCTAGTATATATATATATATATATATATATATATATATATATATATTTATATATATATATACATATTTATTACTTTATTATATATCTAAAAAGCAAAAGTTACCATAACTTTTGCCCTGAAAAAGTCTGAATATATGGACGAAACTTCGGCTCCAAATTGCGTTGTTGTCTTATACCTGTCCTCTTACCTACGAACTTTTTTCGAGATTTTAGTCAAGAACAAGAAACCTCATCAACATTATATGTGCTATTACACTATACAGTGCATTCCATTTAAAACGAGCCACCCTGAATAACTTTTGGTACAATGATTTTCAGGAAAAATAAAAAAACACGTCAACAGTAGTATACAGAGGGACACATTTTGACATATTCACATTTGACGTTTCTTCCACTATCGCACCCCCAGAGCATGTCACCATTTTTTTTTAAATGAATCACCCTATATTGTTTCGCATTATCAGATGCTCCATGATGAGCAGATTTCAACAAAGTATAGAACATATGGTCTGACGCATATGGTTCGGGAGCTACAAATTATTTGGTTGAAAACGAGCCACCCTGAATAACTTTTGAAACAATGATTTGCAGTAAAAATAAAAAAACAGGTCAACAATTTATACAGGAGACCAAATATTCGTTCTAGAGACAAATGAAGCAATAAATCAGAAAAAGAGATTTTTCATTAAATTCTTGAATCAAAATCTGATGACTTGACAATGAGAAGAAAAAAACTTTCTATAGTAAATGTTCAAAAACGTTTTCACCAACTTCCATACAATGGTACAAACGAGCTTCCATTGCCGCTCTCACATGGTTGAGAATCTCGGGAGTTATTTCTCTGCAATGCCTAATGATATTCTCTCTCAAATCTTCTAATGTTGTTGATTCTATCTCATACAGTTTAGACTTCAAATGACCCCATAGAAAGAAATCTACAGGAGTGAGATCCAGAGACCTTGGTGGCCATTCTGTAGGACCTCTTCTGACAATCCAGCGACCAGGAAAATGATCATCCAAAAATTGTCGCACTGGAGCTGCATAATGAGGAGGTGCACCATCCTGCTGAAAAACTATTTCTTGTTCGAATAAATTAATATCCTCCTCAATTGCCCTATTGATGCACGGTATTATTCGATTCTCCAACATATCCAAATATTTCTCACCAGTCAAATTACCACCGATAAAAAAAGGTCCTATGATGTGGTCACCTAAAATTCCTGCCCAAACATTCAGTTTTGGTCGTTGGGTATGAACTTGACGGTATAAATGAGGATTCGTATCACTCCAATATCGATAATTTTGCCGATTCACCTCTCCATTCAAACGTACTTTATCCGAAAAACAAATTTTGTTCAAGAAATTTGATGCAAGTTGATCCGTTCAGTGAGACTTTCACAAAACTCGAAACGTCTATCGAAATCATCTTCGTTCAATTCATGAACTAGTCTAATCTTATATGGATGAAATTTGTACTTATGAAGGATCCTGAAAACATTTGTACGACTGAGTCCTGATTCTTGAGATAACTTAGTAAGAGATTGCGTATTTTCCATTAGTCCAACGTGCCCTAAAACTGCAATAGAAATAGCTTCATCGTTGACAACTCCTGAACGGTTATGCTTTTTATTGCTAACAGATCCAGTTTCCATAAATTTGTTCAATAATTCCGAAACGTATTTGTATCGTACATTTCTTCCTGGATGATTAACATTGAACATACAAGCAGCAGCTCTAGCACTATTTCCATTCTGGTAGTACAAACTCACTATTTCAATCCGTTCACGAAGCGTATAAACCATTGCTTCTCAAGAATTCACAAAAACAGAAAAACCAATTTTAACTTCACCTGGTAGGTAATCGTTATTGTAGAATGAGACAAATACAAAATGAAGAGAATATCGAATTCAAACTTAACTAGGCAAAATAAGACTTTTTTGAAGTATACTTCAAAAAACACCTATGAAACCTAGGTAACAGATTGTACAGAAGTTCATTCAGGGTGGCTCGTTTTCAACTCAAATAATTTGTAGCTCCCGAACCATATGCGTCAGACCATAATTTTATACTTTGTTGAAATCTGCTCATCATGGAGGATCTGATAATGCGAAACAATATAGGGTGATCCATTTAAAAAAAAATGGTGACATGCTCTGGGGGTGCGATAGTGGAAGTAACATCAAATGTGAATATGTCAAAATGTGTCCCCCTGTATACTATTGTTGACGTGTTTTTTTATTTTTCCTGAAAATCATTGTACCAAAAGTAATTCAGGGTGGCTCGTTTTAAATGGAATGCACTGTATAAATGTGCTTCTGAATGAAAATATGATAACGATATATACTTATCTTGAAATTTTTCTTGTGTTCCATCAGGAGACTAAATAAAAATAAATAAAGCAAACAGTAAAAAAATTAAAATAAAAAAATAACAAAATTAATTGATAAGCATTATTCCGGATATGATTCAACGGAACTGAAATTTTGATCCTCGAATTCGGAAGATTCGTCATCATTTTCTTTCATTTTGTATTGTCAAAGGTGATTGGTCCCCAATAAATCCTGTTGGTTTTAAATAATCATCTAAATGCCAACAGCAGTTTTCAGGCAGGAGTTTTATGCATTCAGGGTCCGTTGCATTAAGCCACATCCAATTGACAAAAATTGTTCTCAACATTTTTTGTTGTAGGGATATCCAGCATGGTTCTAGTCAAAACTTTTTTTTTAACTGTTCGCCTGTCTTCTTTTGCAGAATAAATTTTCAAAAAAATCCGATATTTTGCATCATTAACTCTGGTGCAGTGATTCACGCCATACATTCTAGCAGTAAACTCTTGAACAGTATCCATTTTTTTGTCAAAATATCAGCTTCATCAGTTAATGATGCAAAAACTGTTTGGTAGTTTTTATTCTTGGAAAATATTTTAAAGGGTTTGACTTTTCTTTTATTGTAAAATGCTGCCGTGTGATCTCATCGTGTAAATGCATGGAAAGCGGGTAGACTTTGACATAATTTGGATCCCAACTTCAATGCTGAATCGGTGAAGTTAATCAAGGTGAAGGTTATGTCTTCTTCATCGCTGAATTGGCCAGCCAAATTTCAGATTGTAAAATTTTGTTATTTCTCAGCAAAATTACCAAAACATCAGTATCACAGGCTTTTATCAAAATTCTTGATCCTGGTGCCCTTTATAAGCCTGAAAATAATCCTCGTATCCGCCTCTTCGTAATTACATATATAATCATCTTCTTCAGTTCTTTTTATGCAATTTTCCTGAGCTTCGTAAGATTAGCACTGATGTTGAAAAGGGAAACATTCTCAATTAAATATTGAATAGAAATATTTTTCTGTGAATTGAAAAATTCACGATAAAAATGAAGTTATTTTTTATGAATGTCTAACAGAAAACAACTACTTCCCCGGCTAAAGCCACGCTGGACATTGAACTACATCTGATAGATATTCTGAAAAGACCCTGTTCATATTTTCAACAAATCAATTAGCACTGATGTTCAACGGTTGAAAATATTTTTTCGTTTTGGACTATTGGGACCAAATTTCTGTTCTCCCAATAATCAGCCGAAAACTGTACCAGAGCCTCTTTAAAACGATAATTTTTAAGGCTTTGCAAAAAATCTTCAGGTCTAATTTGTTGAGGTCCTGAAATTTTATACGGAATATCGAACTCTTTTCGACTTTGTCATTCGGAATCTTCGATAGACGGTGACAAATAGCGGTCGAAAATTAAATGGATTTCTATAGCATTTGTTGAACAAATTTTTATGAGTATTGACTCTGCAACTTTCATCCGTGATGGAAACTTCCGAGAGGGTAGCGCCGGAACACCTTAGATATGGTAGGGATATAATAAAAAGTCATGGAGAATTTTCCAAACAAGAATACGTGAGATATTTAAATTGTTCTAATTTTTCCGTGTACTTAATCCAGGATCTTCCTCAATTGAATTCAAAACCGGTACCTCAATTTCTAGTGTTCTTACAGTACGTTGTACCCCTTTTAGATGATTGTCTGGTTCAAAACTTCCCTTTTCGCAGAACCTTCTATGAATGTTTGAAAATGTTCGTGCATCCGGAATATTTCTATTTAGAAAGCGGTCTTCGTACAACCGCCTGGCTTCCAGAGCGTTACCATCAGCAAGCCCATAATAATGCAAATCTGCATATCTGCAAACTTAGAATTCGTAAAATGGACCATTTTCATTACAAGCTTTTATTTAGTTTCACCTGTTCCGATGTTTGTCATCAAATCTTGAAAGTTAAATTTGACCCACTTTCAGTTGCTTGATTAACGTGAGATTTGGCAGGTGTTCATAGTTCCCGTGACAATGCATTATGCATTTGTTAGAGAAAAAAAATACAAAATGGAGGCTCCAAGATGGCGGACGAGATTTGTGTTTATGGTCCTATTCGATTCAAAATTGGTATGTGGGGGTTTTCAGGGTCGAAAATTATGAATTTACTGACATAAAATCAAAATGGCGGCTTCAAGATGTCCGACGATTTCTGTGATTATGGTCCGATTCTATTTAAAATTGGTATGTGGGGGTTTTCGGGGTCGGAGATTATGAATTTTTTGTCAAAATTCACAAATTCAAGATGGCGGCTCCAAGATGGCGGACGATGTTTTGTCATTATGGTCCGATTCGATTCAAAATTGGTATGAGGGTGTTAGGGGTACTTACTAAAAAGCACAAAATAAAATAATTAATAAAAAAAATATTTTAAAAACAAGCTTTCATTCAAATACCCTGAAAATAATTGTTTTGGATGTGTGACGTAGGTTATTCCGTGAGTTATAGATTCAAAAGCTTGTCGCATCTGTATTCGAAATGAAAACTTTGCGCGACAAGCTCTTGAATCTGGAACTCACGGAATAACCTACGTTACACATCCAAAGCAATTATTTTGTACTTTTTAGGGTATTTGAATATAAGCTTGTTTTTAAGAAGGTTTTTTTTATTAATTATTTTATTCAATAATATTGTTAATGTTGATGATTTAAATATGTGACAACTAGACTGTAGACAACTGTGAAAACTGTTTATGTTTACAAAACAAAATCTGCTTTTCACCTACTACATACGTTTTTAATCCTTGATAATACCCAATTACATAAGAATGTGTAAATGGATGAATTTAATTTTTTTATTCGAAAACCGTACGTCAAACGAAAAAAAAATAAGGAGACTAGATTTGTTCAAAAAATAATCATAAAAATAGAATTTTTTCTTAAAACTTCAGCACCCTGTAGTTCAGAAGTTAACACCTATAGGACATATATTCATATGAACTTTTTTTCTTGAAATAGACTCAAGAATAACCTCCTCAAATATTAGTATGTTATTAAGAAACACCCTGTATATTATCCAATTGAAGTAAAATAAAGAGGTATATTTTAGATGACATCCCTGGAGGAAGTTATACCCGTCTAGAAAAAGGAAAACATATACATCTGGAACTTCGACCCACGTAGAAAAAGATCAATGCAAATATTTCTCCGCTTCTTGCGGCATAGGTATTGTGAACGACTGAGTTTTATTGGGTGTTAACTTTAACGCTGATTTTTTATTGTTAAGTCAACTGAAGTATCGATTTCCATTTGTTTGAAGTTCATTAAAGAAACATTCGATACAAGTGTGAAACATCTAGGTGATGAGTGTAAGTGTGAAATTATACATATGTTTCATCGACGAAATCACTTACAGTTGCATATTGTTATCGTAGAGATTTACAAGAATTATTCAGGCATATACTCTAGTATTCAATGATACTTCCACAAATCATTTCAAAATATACTCCTTCGTAAATGAAATTATTCGCTGCACTTTTTTGGAGTTTTCTATCCCATGGAAGTGAATAATGATTAGATTTTATCTATTTTGTTAGGGCAAATTAGTTTATAGACTTTGAATATAAGAAATAATGAATTCTCAACTTAACGTACAGCAAAAAAAAGTAGTTTTAAAATTCCCATTCTTTATAATTTTTTGGATCATTTCAATGGAAGATTTTTGCAGTAGAAATAGATAGTTATTCGACAAAAATAATAATCTTAATTGGAATAAATCGATGAAATTGTGAATATTGCGAAAATCGTATTTAAAGATCGTGTACCTATTTAAGAGATCGTTAGCACTTCGTAGTTGAGAATTTCCATTTTCTTCATGATAGTTTATTTGATCAAATACTGGAATTATTTCGGCTTTTATTTCTCGATTTTCCAAAGGGGTACAATTTTCTATAAAGTTAAACTATGATCTTTTCTATTCGTAACAGACAACCAGAACACAATAAATCCAGCAATAATTATATACGTAGCCGTTACTCTGTCAGAACGTTCATAAAGAAGAATAATTGAAAATATCACAAGGAAATCCAAATTACCGAGCATCGGGGGCGGTTTGGCGGCTGCAATATTTTTATCAAACACTCTGCCACATTCAAATTTCGTCAGAGCGTTCTTGAGGAAAAACAATAAGCGTTGTCATCGACAAATCCGAGTCCGAGCGTCTGGGGCGGGTGGGCGGCGGCAATATTTTCATCAAAGATCCTGCCACCACTATATTTCCTCAGAGCGTTCACGAAGGAGAATAATGCAATTCCATCAACCGTTGGGGGCGGCATAGCGGCGCCAATATTTTTATTAGAGATCCTGCCGCCAACATATTTTGTCAGAGCGTTCATGATGGAGAATAATGAAATAATCCTTCGAAAAAAAACATACCGAGCGTTGGGAGAGGGTTAGCCTCAGTAATATTTTTATTAGAGTTCCGCCATCACCATATTTCGTCAGAGTATTCATGATGAAATATAATGGAGGGTTCCATCGATAAAAAAAAAATACCGAGCGTCGGGGGCAGGTCGGCCTCAGCAATATTTTTATGAAAGATCATGCCACTACCATATTTCGTCAGAGCGTTTATAATGGAGGTTTATGCGCGATACTCCCAAGGAAAAAAATTACCGAGCGTCGGGGGCGGTATAGCAGCGGCAATATTTTTATTAGAGATTCTGCAACCAATATATTCAATCAGAGCGTTCCATGATGGACAAAAATGAAGTATTCCGTGAAAAAAAAACTATTGTCGTGGTAAGATGGCAGCAGCGGCAACCCGCCCCCAACGCCTTCATGAGCTCTGACAAATATTGGTGGAGGACCTTAATAAAATATTGCTAAGCCAACCCGCCCCCGACGCTCAGTATTTTTTTTCTCTCGAAGGAATCCTCCACCATTCCTCATCATTAATGCTCTGACAAAATATACTGGTGGTAGGAACTCTAAAAAAATATTGCTAAGCCAACCCGCCCCCGACGCTTGGTAATTTTTTTCTGTTGATGTGATCTTGCATTACCTTTTTTCATAAACGCTCTGACGAAATATGGTGGTGGCAGGACATTTAATAAAAATATTGCTAAAGCCAACCCCCCCCCGACGCTCGGTAATTTTTTTCTGTTCATGTAGTCGTGCATTGCCTTTCTTTATGAACGCTCTGACGAAATATGGTGGTGGCAGGACATTTAATAAAAATATTGCTGAGGCCAACCCGCCCGCGCTCGGTTATTTTTTCTCTCGGTGGATCCTCCATTATTTTTATGATAATGCTCTGACGAAAATGGTGTGGTAGACTTAATAAAAATATTCTGGGCCAATCCGCCCCCGACGCTCGGTAATTTTTTTTGTTGATGGATTCTCCTTTTTCATAAACGCTCTGGCAAAATATGGTGGTGGCAGGACATTTAATAAAAATATTGCTGAAGCCAACCGGCCCCTGACGCTCGGTTATTTTTTTCTCTCGATGGATTCCTCCATCATTCTTCATCATTAATGCTCTGATTGAATATGTTGGTGGCAGGATCTCTAAAAAAACTTTTTAACAAAAAATTAAACCGACGAAATATGGAACTGAAAAGTAAAAAATAAAATAAACCTCCTTAGTCTCAGTAACTACGCTCCTAAACTAATGTAAGTAACCAATTTTGAGTCGGCGCCAAACAAACAAGCAAATGAATTAGGTAAGGCGTAAAATGATGGCATCGAGTTGCGCGGTGACATCCTGATAATTTTGTTGAAGTAATTTAATGATGTTCGTTGATTGTTTGTTTGGCGCCGACTCAAAATCAGTTACTTACATTAGTTTAGGAGCTTAGTTACTGAGACTAAGAAGGTTTATTTTATTTTTTACTTTTCAGTTCCGTATTTCGTCGGTTTAATTTTTTGTTAAAAAGTTTTTGATTTTCAATTTTTTATGGCTAAAGTATACTAATTACTACCTACTTTTTTTTATTGCTTCCAAAATACTTACTTACCCACCTTACTTCAACTATTACCAGTTAAATAATATGATTATCTACTTTTACTATTTGTTGAAATATAAATTATTTTTGTTGTTCTGGTTAGTTTATTTCATTACTTTGTATATCATTCCATCCTCTCATAGAATATAATGGTTTTGACGGATGTGGAACAGAAATAATGTCAGTAGCGATCTGTCATTGTCAACTACGTATATGTGTGCCAATGTTCATAAGTGAAAAATCAATTATCCCCTATTTTTCTACCCGTAAGGGTATATAATCCCATTTGAAATCTAAATTTAAGGTATACCCTATCTATTAAAAAAAGAATCATCCAAATAGAAGAACCCAGTACAAAGTTATGCCTGATAGAATCGGTTAACGGACCAGAATTCAGAGAGTGAGTGATCAATATCCTTCATGTTGCTACCCTTAGGGGTGGATTTCATCTTTCAAATTCGAATGGGACTACCTTCGAAGTACACCCTATCCACTGAAGGAAGAATTATTAGAATCGGACGCCTCAGTAAAAAGTTATGCGTGATCATACATAAAAAAAATGATGAAAAAAAAAATATACGGGTCGACTAGAGAACCTCCTCCTTCTTGGTTTCGTCGGTTAATGAAAATATTGCTGCTGGTATACCGCCCTCGACACCCGGTATTTGTTTTCTTCTAGTGGAATCGTGCCTTATCCTTTTTCATTAACGATCTGATGGAATGTGGTGGTGGCAGGATCTTTAAGGAAAATATTGGCGCCATCCTCCCTCCCCGACGCTTGGTAACTCAGATTTATCGATCACATCGCTCATTGTTCTCCTTCAAGAACGATCTGACTGAATTTGAAGGGTGACAGAGCGTCTAATAAAAATATTGCCGCCGCCAAATCACCCCCGACGCTTGGTAATTTAGATTTCTCGATGACATTTTTTATTATTCTATTTTATGAACGTCCTGACAGAATATGGTGCTAGCAGGTTTACGTATAAAAATATTGCTGGACTTATTGCTAAAGTAACCTGGGTAAACTAATGGAACCCCCATACAAACTCTCACCGCCATTTTACCGCTTTAGGGGCTGAATTTCTGAAAATACCAAAACAAATACCTATTCCTTTATTTGTAACAACAACATCAAATACCAATTTTTCAGACTCTATCTTAAAATCTAACGGAACCTCCATTCAAACTTTCACCCCTATTTCACCTCTTTAGGGGTTGGATTCCTAAAAATACTAGAATACGTATTTCTTCATTCGTAACAAAAACCTCAAATACCAACTTTCATTACCTCTACTCAAAAACTAACGGAACCCCTCATACAAACTTTCAACCCCCATTTCACCCCTTTAGGGGTTCTATTTGCTGCAAAACCGAAAGGTACACCCATAAAAACTTCCCAACGAGGTACCATTTCACAACAAGCTCTTTTCAGTTCATCATGTTGAGAAATCATGAATTATTACATTACCATTGGGAAAAGTTTTTGAAAATTCGGAAAGGAACCGTTGGTACAAGCAGATTTCATTATGAGTATTCTCAAAATTGGATGTTCCTCAACGAAGACGGCTTTGAGCATAAGAAAGTGAATAAAAAAGTACCTTTCATCAACAAAGTGACAGTTTGATCTACATGTTGAATACCAGAAAATTGTAAGATGTGAAAAACATTCCGATAGCGCAAAAATATACTAGAAATGAACAAGTAGATTTACTACTCATTCATGGTGAGTGGAGGAAAAATGCAAGTGGGGGTGCATTCTATACAGTGAACAATTCCCTCTCAGACAACGCCAACCAAGTAGAAAATATTTCACACGTTTGGAAAGGTAATTCAGGATGGAAGTATGTTTTTCTTCAGATATGTGACGTGGGTACATTATTGTAGTCTTGTATTGGTGATTATATATCTCGAAATGAATTCAGCTATCAAATGCATTTATCTAACCAATCAAATCCCAATATCAGCGAATATACACCATGTTGCTAGTATATCCGCGTATATACACGTTACTTGCTATAATACATGTAGGCATTTACCATTGTTCATACCAAACCCATCAAAATAATTCAATCATTGTCAGATGACGTATCACTGTCAAATTTAAA
Source organism: Gonioctena quinquepunctata (assembly GCA_018342105.1). Taxonomy (NCBI): domain Eukaryota; kingdom Metazoa; phylum Arthropoda; class Insecta; order Coleoptera; family Chrysomelidae; genus Gonioctena; species Gonioctena quinquepunctata. Next base: position 125,529 of record JAFIRS010001055.1, read on the forward strand.
AAATCATGTCCAATCGTTTCGGAAACAATTCCTTAAAACAATTACCTGTGATCTGAGACAATTACCTGTGATCTGAGACATTTCTCACTTTACTACCCTAGGTGTGTAATGTACTATATAAGTATTGATACCATGCACCCCACGCTTTTTTTTAAATAAAATATTTTTTTTTCTTATTTTCTATTTTATTAGTCTGGTTTTCTATAAAAATGTGGTTTTTAGTTTTTTTAAACTATTATTTATTTTCTACTTTTTAGTGTGGTTTATTTATAGAAGCGTGTTTTCATAGTTTTTTTTTAACTATTATTATTTTTTTTTGCAAATTAAAAACTGGAATAATCTTATCAAATTAGGTAATCATAATCTCCGACCCCAAAAACCCCCACATACCAATTTTGAATAGAATCAGACCATAATCACAAAACTCGTCCACCATTTTGGAGCCGCCATCTTGAATTTTTCAATTTTGACAGAAGAATCATAATCTCCGACCACGAAAACCCTCAGATACCAATTTTGAAGCAAATCGGACCATAATCACAAAACTCGTACGCCATATTGGAGCCGCCATTTTGTTTTTTCACACAAAAATTTCTTAATGCATTGTCACCAGAATTATGTACACCTGCCAAATTTCAAATCGTTCGGACGTCTGGAAGGGGGTCAAAATCGCGCCCAAAGAGTCGGTTACAAACAAACAAACATACAAGTGAAGCTAATATAAAGCGTGTAAAAACGTAAAAAACATAGCTTCTTCAAGTGTGGGTATGTTTGTTCTAGCTTTGCTGTGGGGGTATTTTTGAAGAAAGAACCCCGCACCAAATACATAGGAAAATGGCTCTCAGCCAATTTTTTTTTTTTTGATATTGTGGTACAAGTCACTAGAAGTTACACGTGCAAGTTTAAATTAGTTTTTATGTCTGTTTCGAAGATATGAATTTTTTAAATCATAAAAATGGCTGTATTATTAAAACATAGATAGGTTCTCTTATCCAAAAGTATTGCTTTTTAGATAATTAGTGATTAAATAATATAATTGCTGCCTTGAAGGAAGTCAAATGACATATCAGTCAGTTGGTCGTTGAGACAAAAGAAGCCGCCTTGATACAGGATGGGTCAAAAATAGCGACAATTCAGCTAATCTTTATCATTGGTCCCATAAGTGAGACCTAGCTTTTTTCATTAAAAACATCTTTATTGGGAATATTTTCTTATGACAAGAATATCTTCTTTAAAAGTTTTAACTCCCTTCCAAAACATTAATTATTAAAAAAAAATGTTTTTATACTGCATATTTTTAATATTAGTCACTTAAAACAGCCTTTTTGTGACAATAAATCCGCTTCGAATCCAAAACTACTCGAGGAAGACTTATAGTAATTGCTTAATATGATTAGCTACAGAAAGCTACAATCACTTTTTATACATATAAGTTTACAAATATAAGTTGAAATAGGTTTTGCCCCTAATATACACTGTGGCCGGAGTTCCCTTATAAAATCTACATTTTCCGACAGATTGATTTTTTTTTCAGCAGGAAGAGTAGCAAAAAGTCCACGTTTGCACCAAATTTGCAAAATATAATTCCAAATTTCAAGGCATACTCTGATTTTTTTTTATGTTCTGAATTGCTAAATTTCATTGGGGATATTTTTCGGAAAATTTGAAATTTCATTTGAAAATATTCATTGACAACAAAGTTATAACAATTTTAATTTTGATAACATACCATTATTTAGGAATATTTCAGAAAAATTCTGAGAATCGGCAACACTGTCAACACAAACGTCAGAAACCTCAGAGATCTCCTCTCCCAAGTTTTTGCATAGCCTGGAAGACGGAGATCAAGAAACACGACTAGAATTTTGTTTGTGGGCACAAGGAGAATACCTGAGAAACAGACGATTTTTTTAAGTGTATTCTATTCAGCGATTAAGCCACTTTTACGACCAACTGTGTTGTTTCATCTCAAAACACTAGATTTTGGGCAACCGAAAACCCTAATTGGGTTATAAACTGCAAAAGAAAATATTCGGAAAAAGTTAATGTATGGTGCGGAATATTGAGTGAACGAATCATAGGCCCATTTTTTTCGAAGAAAATATAAATTCCATGAAATTACTAGAATTTTTCAAAACTGAACTATGGAATGCTATTCATGATCTTCCTATTGTTGAGCGAAATAACTTACATTTTCAATTAGATGGATGCTCTGTGCATAATGCTGGAATTATTAAACAATGGCTGAATGAACAGTTTCCTCATCGCTGGATTGGTCGAGGAAGTGAATTGATTGGATGGCCACCCATGTCCCCCGATTTGACCTCACTTGACTTCTTCTTGTGAGATCTTCTTGTACAAAAAGTTCACAAATCCCGCCTAAGAACTAGACAGGAGTTGTGTGAAAGAATACGTCAAGCTTGTAGAGAAATACTGTAAAAAATATTCGAAAGAAATATGAAAAATGTATGGAATTGAATGATGGTATAGTGGAAGCAACAAAAATTTGAAATGTATCGATTAGGGCTAGATTATGGACCAATATTACTCAATGTTTTATTATCGAAGTCATTTGTTAGCCATTGTTAAATTTGGAATTAAAATCAAAATAAAGATTTCATTTCATTCGAAAATTCTTGGTGGATACAATAATGGATATCATGAGGAGCCAGTTTCTCGACGTAATGGATATTAATTTTTTTCCAAAAATACCATATGTTATAACTCGAGAACAATTTGTGTTATGAATTCAAATTTCTACCAGAAACCCCAACGATCTCCTACGTTTGTGTTGACAGTGTTGCCGATTCCCAGAATTTGTCTGAAATATTCATAAATAATGGTATGTTATCAAAATTAATATTGTTATAACTTTGTTGCCAATGAATATTTTCAAATGAAATTTGAGGATTCACCCAAATGAAGAATGCTGAATCCAGTAGAAATTTCACGAAAAAAATTGCTAATGAAATTTAGCAATTTAGAACAGAAGAAAAATCATAGTATGCCCTGAAATTTGGAATTATATTTTACAAATTTGGTGCAAACGTAGACTTTTTGATACTCTTTCTGCCGAAAGAAGAAAAAATTCAATCGGTCGGAAAATGTAGATTTTATAAGGGTGCTCCGGTCTTAAGTGGGTCACACTGTATATGTTTGTTAATCATTCTTGAATGGACATGCCAATTTGAATCATATTTCTCAGATATACTTTGAAGTAAATTACCCTACACTCGTGTAAGTTTCATTAATTTCCTATGTTTGGTTTTCGAAATATAAATATTGAAAATTGATATTCTATAGAAAATATTATCCTATCTTATTTCTTGATGAAACAATTGCGCTGTTAAAAAACGCATGACCGTAAACCGTATGACTATTAACGGCGTGGCTAATGACACGTTGGGGGGGGGTTCATAATTACTATTCGTTAGATATGCGTGGAATCGTCACGTAACGTAGAGTACGAGCTATATGGATCTAGAACACCTAATTTCCGTAAAGCAGGTGGAAAACCGGATACCAACGTGTCAATAGCCACGCCGTTAACAGTCACACGGTTTCTGCTCAGGCAGTTTTTGACGTCGCAATTGTTTTGCGCCGCAATATCATATTTAATTTATCAAGAAATAAGATTGGATAATATTTTCTATGGAATATTAATTCTCAATATTTATATGTCAAAAACCAGACATAGGAAATATATGAAACTTACACGAGTGTAGGTTAATTTACTTTAAAGTATAACTGAAAAATATGATTCCAATTGACAGGTCCATTCAAGAATAATTAACAAACATATACAGGGTGTTAGTGAATAAGTGCGACAGACTTCAGGAGGTGATTCTGCATAAAAAAATAATGACAGTTTGCTATATATTTTTTGTCCGCGAATTTTTCCGAGATACGGTGTGTTTTTTTCTTAAAAACTGACTATTTATTTATTGCTCTGAAACCGGTCGAGATATGCAAATGAAGTTTTAAGAGATGGTTATTGCGCATTCTTTGACATGCAATTAAGAATTTTATGTTCATTATTGGCGCGCATACGGGTGATGATTTCAATTTTTTTTAAGAAAAAAATGGTACGCCACAGAGATATTTCATTACTGAATTTGTCTTTCAATTTGTGACAAAAAAATCTCTCGAGCCTTTTTTTCGTGGCGCCGTTTTTATGCAAAAAAATTAAACATCCCAACGCGTATTTGACATTACTTTAATACAGTATCTAGTAGCGGTGCTAGTAGGCTACGGTCAACATTCTCTTAAATACGAATATTTCAACGAAATGTCAAATTGGCGTTTCTTCATTTTTATGCTTTTAGTTTGGTATAACATTAATGATAATAAGTAATTAATTTTTCTTTTATCGAAAAGAATGGAAAATTATACAAATGCGGAATTATCAGACATGCATTTTGTCTATGGTCGAAGTAATGGAAATGGTCGGCAAGCTCGACAATTGTATGCTGAGTTGTATCCAGGACGTAGGGTACAATATTTGCTCGTCTTCACCAACGTTTGCGCGAAAATGGTAGATTTAAGAAACAAACGGCTGACTGCGGGCGCCCTCGAGAAGTACGAACTGTGCAACTAGAAGAAGCAGTTCTCGAGTTAATTGCGGAGTCACCTGAAACAAGTACTCAAAAAATTGCCAACATACTAAATGTAAGCAACTTCACTGTATTTAAAATTCTTAAAGAACAGCAATTGTATCCGTTTCATATTCAACGTGTGCAAGCTCTTCTACCTAAAGACTTTTTTCCGCGCCTAGTTTTTTGCCATTGGATTCTTCACCAAATCGCTAAAATTCCTAATTTTTTAAATGGCGTTTTGTTTACCGACGAGGCTAATTTTGGACGACAGTGTATACGAAATTTCCATAACAATCACCTCTGGGCTGAGGAAAATCCACATGGAATCTTTGAAGCTCATGTTCAGCATCAGTTTTCAGTAAATGTAAGGCTTGGGATTCTTGATGATCATTCAATCGGTCCATATTTCCTCCCACAACGAGTAACAGGCGACTCTTACCTCAATTTCCTACAGGAAGAGTTACCTGTTCTTCTTGAAGAAATTCCTCTACAGCTGAGACAACACTTCTGGTTTATGCATGATGGTGCACCAGTCTATTTTAGCATTATTGTACGTAATCACTTAGATACAGTATATCCAAATCGTTGGATAGGTAGGGGAGGTACGGAACATTGGCCTTCTCGATCTCCGGATTTAAATCCTCTAGATTTTTCCATTTGGGGTTTTCTTAAGTCAATAGTTCATTCCACTCCCGTCGAAAATGTTGAAGACCTGAGGAATCGAATTATAGCCGGCTGTGAGACAATAAGAAATACACCCAGGAATATTTGCGCGAATACGACAATCAATAAGGCGAAGAGTTGAATCTTGTATCACGTCTGAGGGAGGTCATTTTGAACATTTGTTGTAGCTTCGCGCCCATTCATTTATTAGTGTTTTTTTCTATTATCGTTCTGGTTTAACGTTATTGTATTAGATAGTTCTTGATAATGTATTAAAGAAATGAAAAATATGTGTTAAGGTGTTTTATTTTTTGCATAAAAACGGCGCCCCATACGGAAAAAAGGCAGGAGATTTTAAGAATGATTTTAATTCAAAATATCTCAGTGGCGTACCAATTTTTTTTTTTTTAAATTGAGATGTATGCGCGCCAATGATGAACATAAAATTCTTAATTGCATGTCAAAGAATGCGCAATAACTACCTCTTGGAACTCATCCAATTTAATTTGGATATCTCGAAGGGTTTCAGAGCAATAAATAAATTGTCAGTTTTTAAGAAAAACTTCAACACCCCGTATCTCGGAAAACGAAGCATTTGCGGACAAAAGTTATATAGCCAACTGTCATTATTTTTCCATGCAGAATCACCCTTGAAGTTTATTGCACTTATTCACTAACACCCTGTATATTAGGTGCAAAACCTATTTCAACTTATATTTGTAGCTTATCATTTTAAGCAATTACTATTAGTCTTCCTCAAGTAGTTTTGGCTTTGAAGCGGATTTATTGTCTCAAAACAGTCTGAAATCAGCGAATGCGTGAAGGACTAGGCACATAAATAAGGGCGTTTCTAGGCATCGATAGAATTTGCTGAAATTTAGTACGTTACACCTAAAGTATATTAGAGTAATCCTGCGAAACTTTCTTTTTCTTGTCATGTTATAAGCAATTTTAATATAATAACTTGTAATGCGATTATGAAGATCATATAGCATCTATGGAGGAATGCTTTCGTACCACCATACTGAAAAATTCATTCCACCCTCATGTAGGGTTAGTTTGTACTTTTTATTTTTCTAATAATTCTGCTGACCGGGGATTTCCAGCTAAGATAGTTCATTGAAATTCTGAAATGTAGATTGAACAAGACATATTTTTTGTGTCCGCATCAAAAATTCAAATCAGTCCCCTCATAAGGATAGTATACCGGGTGATAATGGGGCTAGGGCCATGCCTAAATCTCCTTCACTTATCAACCGATTTGAATGAAATTCTGTACATAGATATGAGACACAATTTCGGATTGACAGACATATGGAAACAAAATGGCCGACCTCCGGTTTCGCCAGAATAGCCACCAACTTCAATTTTTCAAATGGAACACCCTGTATGTTTCAAGATTTTCGGATTTCAGAACAAATAAATTGTCAAATTGAAAAAAAAAAAATTCATTCAGGAGGCCTCAAGGTTAATTTATATAATTTAATAAAAAATAAGATCAATAACAAATCCTACAGCAGAATTGAAATTTTCTGAACTCATTTTAACAAAAAAAAATTTTTCTTCAAAAAGTATCTACCAAGGGCCATCTTGCCATTCGATAGAGAATTTAATTACCAATTCAACTATATACATTATGTACCACTTTCTTTTTGTTCAAAACTAAAAAAGATCAATTATTGAATTTGTACATTATTTTATACGATGGCCACAAATTCCAATGAGTTATCCGTTTAGTTTTGATAAAATGAAAGGTAGCCGTGGAATCGGGGAAAACAGTAGGTGATTAATGTCATGTCAAAAGTGAAATACCAATTTTACTTGTCATCTGGTTTCGTTTGTAAAAAGTTTTCTTTGAAATGGAAAATAATAATCGTTATTCTCGAACCGAACAAATCGATATGATATTGATATACGGAGAATGTCAGAAGAACGCTGTCAATGCTAGTATGCTATACGGTGTTCGTTGTCCGTTAAGACGGCACCCATCGAGGACCTATTTCAGGAAATTGAAAATGATGCTAAGGAAAGAACCAGATGATTAAAACCACATCCACTCCATCGTCAGTGAAGAAGCGGAAACTAATGTTTTAGCATATGTTAATTGTTCTCTCAGTGCGAGAATTGGAAATTGAATGTGGGACCAGCAGGGAAAGTGCCAGAAAAGTATTGAAAAAACATAAACATCGCTCCTATAAATACAGTTTACATCAGCATCTATATGAAAATAACCCAGAACGGAGACTGACTTATTGTAATTGGCTTTTGCGTCTTCATGATTCGAATAATGGTTTTGTCTCGGAAATACTGTTTACAGATGAGTCTAGGCTTACGAGTAATGGTATGTTCAATAGGAATAATATTGGGCTCAAGAAAATCCTAGGTTGCTGAGAGAAGGTAATTTTCAAGAAATATTTGGATTCAACGTCTGGGTAAGAATCATAGCGACAAGGATCATTGGACCAATTCTTCTCGACGGGCCTTTGACGTGCCAAAGATATCTACAATTCTTAAAGAACGAAATTCAAAATAATATCAACGATTTACCTGCGAACATCAGGAAAAATATATTTTCACAGCAGGATGGTGCAGGACCACAAAATGCTAATTTTGTTCGGGAATATCTTGGTGATACCTATGGGCTGAGATGGATTGGAACAAATGGTCCAATCAGATGGCCTGCCAGATCGCCCGATTGAACCCCTATTGATTTTTATTCATGAGGTCACATGAAATCCAAAGTATACTCGAGGAAACCAACTTCTTTGGAGGACTTGATAGATAGAGTAGAGCGCGCATTTCAGGAAATTCCTGCTCACGAACTGATAAATGTGATGATGTGTACAATAAATAGAACTAGTCTATGTGTTAGGGAAAACGGGCAAACACATAACAATAAATAAAATGACTTTTCAAAGGTTGTGAAATTCTTCTATTGAAAACAGGAGAATGATATTGTGAGTAATAATTTGTACGTTGAATATTTCACTGTTTCAGACGTTAGATTTATTCAAACAGTTTGATTATATTAAAGTTATCTTTTCTGTAATGGGTTTATGATCATTACATATTGTCAAGTCGATGACTTGAACACGACTGATCTGCTCACACCATGTCCCCCTTAAGGTTGAGCGCCCATGGATAGTAAATCCCCTTCATGTTATGTGTGAACGAGATTTACTATCCACTTCCATCCTCCTCCGCTCCTCCTTGGAGCGGTCCTCAACTCGCAAATGGCACGTTTGCGAAATTGAAATCGTACCTCCTGTGGTATGAAGTCAGCCTCTGAGTGCTTTAAACCCCTTATTATCTGAATTTTGTATGTTTACCTGACTTGTGCTGTGTGTGCATGGTGGTGATGTACCTGATGGGTGTGTAAGTGTATGGTGTGATGTGGGTGTGTTGATCTTACGTGTTTTGTGTTGAGTTGTTACTCACCTGACGCGCCGGAGTGCTGCTCTCGGTGGTGAGCTTTGAGTTCCAGCCGCAGTTGCCTGCCTGCCTGGTTCATTCTCCTCTTATCTTCGGGAGCCAGTGTTCTCTGGTATCTCTTTTTCAAGCGGCGCCTGCTCCTAACTAGCTCCCTAACCTCTGGGGTTAGTGCTAGTTGGAAGTTGAACCTGGTTGCTTGGGTGGTCTTGGAGCTGCGTTCTATGGCTTCCTGGATCGTTTGTTGCAACTGTATTGTTGCTCTTTCGAGGTCTGTCTTTGTGTGTATTTGTGGGATGTGTCCTATGGAGTCGTGTATGATTCTTTGGAATCGGTTCCAGTCGGTCGTCTTCCTGGTGGCTGGTTCCCCAGGTTCCGCGTCTCCCTCCCCTATTGTTAGTAGGATTGGGTTGTGGTCTGAGGAGCCCTCGTCTAATACTTCCATCTCGGTGTTGGCTGGGATGGACTGTATGAGTGCTATGTCTAGGATGTCTGGTGTATGGTTTGCTAGTCCGTGGTAGGTGGGTTCGAAGGGGGCTACTACTTCGATGTCGTTGTAGTCGGCCAGTAAGTTCTCCAGATTTCGGCCTCGTGGATTGTTGTTTCTGCAGTGCCATGTCTGTGACTTCGCGTTGAAGTCTCCGATGGCTACAGTTGGGTGATGATCTGGAAATAGTTCTGCTAGGTCTTCTCTTTGTATATTTCCCCTTGGCGGGATATACGTTGAGATGATTCTTAGCATTCCTATGCGTCTGACTTTCACTTTTACTGCGACTGCTTCGCCTCGAGATAGTTCTGGTTTCTCAGCCTCGTGTTGTTCGAGGCCAGTTCTTACTAGAAGGGCTGCACCTCCGCGGGTGCGACAACCAGGTCTGTCTGTCCGGTAGCAAGTGAATCCTGGAAGATGGAAGTTCTTCTGGGGTTTCAGCGCTGTTTCCTGGATGGCGATGATGTCCACTTGTGTTCTGGATATCAGTTCGTGCAGCTCATCCTTGCGTGTGAGTGCACTGTTGATGTTCCAGGGCAGATTTTTGTTTTTCCGGAGTTGTCTTAACATTTAAGATTTCCTGGGGCCTGACTCTGTTTGAAGAGCTCAAGAAGTTGCTCTTGAGCGCCTCAGGTAGTGCCAACAGTTGCTGGTTTACTGTTGTGGTTGCCGTTGTTGTTATCCTCGTTGGACCCCATTTTGGTGGTGCCTGTGGTGTTTGGGGTTGGGGCACAGCGTTCCTGGGTCCCTGCCTCCTTCGTGGTGGTTGGTATGTTGTTTGTCTTGGTGGTTGGTGTGTTTGTTGTGGCATGGGTCTTGTCGCTGGTTTGGGTTTGGGGAATTTTGGGCATCCTCTGAAGCTGGCCGTATGTGGCCCCCCACAGTTGGCGCAGGTGGCTGGCTGCTCCTTTGTTTTTAGACAGGTCCGGGACTCGTGCTCTTCTCCGCACTTCACGCACCTGGGGGTGGAATGGCAGCACTTTTGTGCGTGTCCAAACCATTGACACTTGTGGCACTGGGAGACGAATCCTCCAGTCGCCTGTCGTTGGGGTTCAACTCTCACTTTAAGCATGACACAAGTGTCAAGCTTGAATATGTGGTTTTCTACCCTTGGTACTTTCACTAAAAATAGTGGAAGTGCCTTTTTGGTGCGCCTGGATGTCATCCTATGACATTCCAGGACTGTGAAGCCTGAGTCCTGGACGCTTTCCCTCACTTCCTCTGGCTTTGTATTCTCCGGAATCCCCCGGATCACTGCGTGGAGTGGTATCTCTGACTTGAGAGAGTACGTGTAGAAGCTGTAGCCACCAGCTTCCAAGAACGTTGTGGTTGCCCTCCACGTTGCCTCGTTTTCCGTGTGGATGGTTATTCCATCGGACGTTAGCCTGGCCTTCAGGAAGTTGATCTTCCTTCGGGCCATTTCGGCGGAGACGGTCTGCCACTTGTCCTTATTTCTAAGGACAATTGGAGGTGGTTTCTTTGGGTCGCTTCCTGGGGGAAGGGGACCCTCGAAGATGGTTTGACCTCCGTTGGCTGCGACGGGAACCGTTTTGGCGACGGGGCCGATTTGGTTCCGGCTTTTGGGGCTTCTGGGGTCTCGAGTTTGGTCTCTCTTTTCCTCTTTGACGTTACAACGGTGAACTCTGCGTCGTCGTTGCTGGGGTTCTCGTTGGGGGATGTCAGGGTTCTTTTCTTGGAGACGTTGTCCTCCGTCTCCATGATTTCAACAACTTTCGGAGGTGTTGAGTCCTGGACTGGCTTCTCAGCCACCTGGACTGGCTTTTCAGCCTCCTTAGTGGCGGCGATGGCCTGAGCTACTTCCTTCTGGGAGGCAGCCGCTGCAGCATTTTCATAAGTGCTGAGTTTTTTCCTTAGTTCCGCGTTTTCCTTGCGGATCTCGTCCAGCTGCTTTCTCAGCTGGGTTAACACCTCGTAGACGTCTTCCATCCTGATGCTTTTCATCTTCTTCGCCTTCCTTGATGCGACAGAGCTTCTGCTACTCTCGTCGGTTGAGACGGCAGATTCTTCATCTGAGGATGACATGTTGTTTTAGTGCATAGGTGTCACTAATCCTTTCGGTTCCACTTCTTTAGATTTGCACGGCCACCAACGATCTAATGATCTGGACGGCTATACTCTTCTTGAGTAGAATTTCCGAGTTTGCCTTAACAAAAGCAGTTTCTCGAATTTTCACTTGCCTTAATAAAAGCAGTTTCTCGAATTTCTCACTTGCCTTGATAAAAGCACATGTTGCTCGTTCAGATCTCACTGAACTTCTCACACACTGATCTGCTCGCGTCGTACTTCGTAATTTATAATGGTGGGTTTTCACACCGGGGTGCGCACGTCGTTCTGATTGGAGTTCTGCGCACCTGCGCTTCCTGTATAGAACTCTAGATAAATCAATTGCTACCATATCTCCGTTCTGAGTCGTTGAATTGTGTTCTTTTTCACTTGTCGGTGGGCCAAGATGGTTTTCCAGTTTCTGGCTGTCACCCCTTTTATTTATACTATGTGGTTGTTTGTCAATTTCTATGACTTTCAAAATCTATTTTGTATTCCCAATTTCGATCATTTGAAAATAAAATTGTAAATGCGTATATATAATTGTAAAAATGATAATAATAATTATAATATCATTTATTTATAAATGATAATGTTTACAATATTATCATCACACTTCAATATACTTGAAATTGAAGTGAGTTTTCTTCTGACGCATGAATTTTATTACTACCACTGTGGCATGGATTTTACAAGGTATTATTGATATTTCAAGTTTCTCAAGAACGATTTTGGGTCAATGCTGACTGTTGAGCTGGCTGGAGAAGATGCTGATGTGTTGATTGTCAACACAGCGATTTTCTTCTGCTCATCATTCGAAGTTATTTTTATCATTGGTGAAAACGTCGACCTTTTACTTCTACACCAAATAGGTAAAAATGATTTCTTAAAAAATAAAAAGTAGAAGTTGGCGATTTTTTGGAACATTTCCGCCGCTGTTACACATCAGACTTACACGAAAAGTGTTCATACAAGAAGTGTAAGGAATTCAGTCGTAGGATCAACCATTGAGAAATTATTTTGACAAAATATTTTTTTTTGTACTTCTAATCCAAGATGGCGGACCGCCCCCAAGGTCATCAAGGTCAGGAAATTAACATATATCAAAATAATTTCTACCCCACTGTTTGTAGAACAAAAACCCCTACAAACTTGACTATGATGTGAAATTGCAAAATGGCTTTGATTTCATGCTTTCAGGTCAAGATCTAAGTGAATGTATTACAAAAATATATTAACAAATAGCTGTTTAGATCCCAAAATTGAGAGCTGATTTGATGCTCTCATGACATTTACTAAGAAAGCATCTGAAACATCATAAAAAATCCACTTCCTGTCGCCTCTCAAATAGATTCCAGTAGGAAACACCTGTATTAGTAGAGAGGCCAAGTGTATTAAAAATAATTTCCGTGGGACTGGATAGTATTGTACCGACAAGTGGATCCCCGTAATCAGTGGAGTTTTCTGAGTGAGAAGATCATGTTGCCTCTTTCTCAGCATGTAGAGTGTGTAGCTATGACGTCACAAAGATGGCGGTTTTTGTTATCAGATTTTGTCGATTAACTCTATGATTACTCAACCTATCGCTACATATTTACTGTAGATAAAAAGGTTCTTGAATGCCTGACAAAACGTATCTTACAATGTTGGGTTCCATACTTCAGAAAATATTTAGTGAAGAACGTGTTTTTTTTTCGTATAAAAAAAATCATATAACGAAATGAAGTTATGAGATAAATAATTTAGTTTTGAAAATCGTCAGTCCTCAGATTCGGTTTGAAAATTAAGAATTTCTAGCAAATTTTCTGAGATTCGGTATCCGCGAAAATAACAAATTCTTGCTCGAGAACTCAAATGTAGTACAAAGTCGTTCAGTTAAGTGAAATGTTTAATTATTGAGAACCAAAATCAAAAATGATACAAATGTTGCAAAAATTCACACTTATTACAAGTGTATCATTGTCATCTTAACTGTCATAATTATATTGATTGAAAAATCTGACAACATCTGCACAACCACAGCGGAATGTTCTACATCCTCTCTTGCAACTACAAGAGATCAGCTCCAAATTTTTAGGGATATTTTCTATTGAGGATATAATGGGGCATAAATGCTCATCTTCCATCTCCCAACCGCAATCTATAGGCAAAGGTGAACTTTAGATAGCCACGTCAGCAGTATGCCAGCAATGTGCCTGAAAATTTGCTCGATGCAGATGGTGGATGAGAACATGTCTTGGTGGTCGTAAATTGTCCAAGTTCCTTCACTTGCTGGAACATGGCTGCCCTTAAGTCATGTATCTTCTTTAACTCTTTGAATGCTTTTTTTAGTGGAGTACAATTGAACGATGAACGTCTCTGCCTTTTCGAAGTGTACTTCAGGGAGCTGAGGATACCGCCCAAAATCATTCATCAACTGTGCGTGCTTCGTAAACGTTAGCCAACTAGATTTTTTTGTATGGCCAGAGAAGGCACTGATGCTTTCGCATCCGGTTAAGGCATGATAGGCAAGCAAAGCTTTCCTTGTATATGGACCGATTTTCCTCAAAATGTCATGGACTGGTATACATTTTGGTTTCTTGGATGTTCCAAATTTCATCCACACAGTTGCTGGTAGGTTTTAACCCTCAACTGGTATCCTGGGGTGTTTCGGTACCCCACTAGTGATGATTACGCAATAATAACATACTTTCAATTAACTTGGTGATTTGTTGTATCAAGTATTCTCCTAAGTTGGTGATATCTCGGGAATCATAGTGAACTTTATTGCAAAAGTCGACAAGTTTAGAAAATAAAGAGTGATTGGGGTGTGCAAGTACCCCACGATACTAGTTGACGTATGTGGACTGTAAAAATTAATCGCCGACCTCTGAATGAGGCTGAGCTAGGAAGGTTTGGTGGAAGTGATAGCGAGGATGAGGTACCAGACAACTTCAGAGAAGAGGACAGGGATCTCAGTGATGCGCCTAGTGAATACAACGACCATGAATCCAAATCGGAAATAGCACTTGGCTCTGACGAAGAAATGGAATAAGAGCCAGATGATGCAGAAATGGAACAAGATTCAGATGATGCAGAAATGGAACAAAAGCAAGAATCACGTTCTGGCAACTACTACTATGGTCGTAATAGATGCAAATGGTCGAAAAATCCAACTGCACCATCTCGAATTAGACGAAGTGACATTATTCATTTACCTGGTACTAGAGGAGCAGCAGTTGCGACAAAACCTTAAACACCTTTGGAAGCCTGGTCTCTTTTGTTCACCGAACGTCTCTACTAAAGGCGGTGTGGATTCATTAGACCAAAAATACCCCACAATACCAGATATGTTTCGGGAAAACACGATACCAGTCCAGGGTTAATAAAAGTAAATCATAAATGAAAGAATGTCAATGTCACGACTGTGTCAGTCTTCCGAGTCCAGTCAAGCTGCAATTTTTCCATGAAGGCCAAAACGAGTATCAGCTTCCTGGTGATTCAAGAGTTCATGTTCCGGAAAATACTAGTGCTCACTGTTTCAGGATCAGCGAAACCACAGATCACAGTTCTGATTGTCGTCGAGTTTCAACGCTTCTTTAGCAATTTCTTCGGACAGAAATTATATCAAGCTTGCCTTATTTCTAATCGAATGTATAAAGCGATTCCATTTTCGAAAAAGAATCGTTTCACGATTTGATATCTCGTGTTCAATTGGAACAGTCGAAAGACTCGACTTGATCGATGCTTTGTTGTAGCGATCGAACAAAATATGAACAATTCAACATTCATTATGCTTGAAATTCAACTTCACAGCTCATGATATTGCAAGGCCAAGATCGCCAAAAGTCTTCGCAATTTTAGGGTTTCCGTTAGCCTGAACCAGCGCTTGTCCATCGATTAATGTAGCGGTTTTGATTTCCGGTTCATTGGAAAATGTATCCAATATATTTGGATCATCTTGTAATAGGTTAGCTAGGGATGCATTCGTAGTTTATCTGAGTTCTCCATTATTATCGAGTAAAGCTGGGGCTGGATTTCGTAGCTCATTTTGTAATATTTTTTTAGATCAATTTCACGCCCACTGTTCACAGCATAAAAAAAACATCTGACGAACTAAAACATTTATATCCACCGCAACGTTTTTGTTTGTTATTCTATTCATTAGTTTCAACGCATGCAAGTGCTTGAATGTCTTCTCTTTAACGTTCTTCAAAGGGCTGTAGAAATTAGTATATCTCTTTCCATCAACCGAGAATTGAAAACTCGAGTCATGGGAGCGCCTCAGAAAATTTTCTACAAATTCGTAATTTTTTAACCGAATCTGAAGATTGAAATATGTTCACTGAGATCAAGAAACACTGCAAAATTTTCAAAACTCAAGAAAAAACAAGTTTTTCTTTAAATAGCTTCTGGAGTATAGGACCCATGATTAATATGGTAAGACACTTTTTGTCAGGCATTTGATAACCTTCTCCACTACAGTAAATATGTAGCGGTAGGTTTAGTAATCATAGAGTTATTCGACAAAATCTGATACTAAGAACCGCCATCTTTGTGACGTGACGTGACGTCACAGGCTGAGAAAGCGACAACATGATGTTTCCTATCCAGAAAACTCCACTGATAACGATGATACCAATTGTTGGTATAATACTGTTCCCACGAAAATCATTATTTGACGAGTTAATTTAATTTGGCGTCTCTACCATATAGAGTGTTATGTAATAAGTGTCCGATATTTTACAGGACAGTCCCTCAGTAATTTATAAGGTGAAAAGTTCATATAAGCATGGGTCCGCAAAGCCTTCATTTTTCGGGTGTTGAACATTTATTTTTATTTTGGTTTTTCGTAAATAATTTTCAAAATAATGTCAATATTGTGACGAAAATTGGTATTTGACGATTTTTTCATAGGAAAAATTCAAATTTGATTCTACAGGTCTTTGTCTCTTTTGGGGAGTCACAATTTTGTCGTGCATGTATGTATCACATTTTCTAGAGGAAAAATCGATTCCTCTATCATTTCTACGTGAAAAAGGAATGCTTTTCAAAAGTCGCTACAAGCAGCCGTTTTCGAAATATTTTGATTTAAATTAATCGATGCAAGTGTTTGTCAAAAAATCAAACAAATTTGAAAACTTTTTTTTATTCTACATAGAAACATTTCAAACGGTAATTTTTAAACAACAATAAACAACGGAACACTAGATATGAATCAAAATCACAATAAATGTTCGAAATGTCCACCTCCTGCCTATATATGCATGCATCCAATCTTCTTCTCATTGATTCGCGCACTCTTTGGAAAATTCCTGGTGTATTTTGAATCGTTCTAAAAGAGTTGATTATTTGATTACTTGATTCTTCTTCATTTTGGATAGGTGTCTGGTGAATTAAGGATTTTAGATGTCCCCATAAAGAAAATCCAAATTGTTTAGGTCTGGTGACCTAGGGGGCCATGGTTGAGGCCTTCCCCGACCTATCCAACGGTTGCCGAAAGTTTAATCTAAAAATTCTCGCGCTCGGATGCTAAAATGTGCCGGAGCACCGTCGTGCATGAACCACATTCCATTTCGTAGTCTAAGCGGCACATATTCCAGTAAAATAGGCAAATCTTCTTCAAGAAAATGACGATATCTCTCTCCATTTAATCTCCTCGGAATGAAGAATGGACCTATAAAATAATCTCCAAGGATTCCTGCCCACACGTTAAGAGAGAACTGTTCTTGGAAATGTGATTCCTGTATCGCATAGGGGTTTTCCTCTGACCACAAATGATTGTTGTGAAAATTGCGTATAGCGTTACGTGAGAAATTTGCTTTCTTCGGTAAACAAGATTTGATTTTCAAATTAAGGATTTTAAATAAAGCATTGGAGAAACCAACGACTGAAGTTGATACGTAACGGAAAATCACGAGGGAGTAGTGCCTGAACTCTTTGAATATGGTAGGGATATAATAAATTCTGAATTAAAATTATTCATGAGAAATGTTTAACGTCAGCGCAATTTTTCTGAAGCTTGTTTCCAGGTGTTCTCCTACCACATTAATAACTGCTTCCTCGGTTTCTGGAGTTCTTACAGTCTGATGTGCACCCGACAGATGACTAGCTTTCTCAAAACTTCCCATTTCTCTTAACCAAGCGTGAATTCTTGAAAACGTTTTTGAAATAGGAGTTGTGCGATTCGGATAACGCTCCTAATACAAACGTGTAGCCTCATATGCATTTCCGTTAGCAAGTCCGTATGTAAAATGTATGTCAGCATTGGAAAAGTTCAGCATTTTTTAACAAATAATCACAATAATAATAAATAAAACTATTTAACTATGCGTCAAGATATTATTTTTGACATGACAGCACAAAAAAACATTGGAATAAACTTACTAGCCCATTTGATACTTTTATTTTCAAAGAGTTCGCGAATCAATGAGATGAAGATGGATTAATTTGAATCAAAATATTTCGAAAACGGTGTTGTAGCGACTTTTGAAAAGCATACCTTTTTCACGTAAAATGATAGAGAAATAAATTTTTTTCCTAAAAATGTGATATATACATGCACGACAAAGTTGTGACTCCCCAAAAGAGACAAAGACCTGTAGGCGGTACCCCCTACAATCGAGGGCCAAACTAAGATCAAATTTGAATTTCTCATACCGAAAAATCCACAAAAACAGAAATAAAAATAAATTTTCAACACCTTGTATATACAAAATGCAGGCCTTGCGGACCCATGCTTATATGAACTTTTCACCTTAAAAATAACTGAGGAATCGTACCTGTAAAATATCGGACACTTATTACATAACACCCTGTATATCGTCATGATATATACGACCTGGCTTGAAAGTTTCATCTTGTCACAAACGAGCACATTGATTTGATGGTCGCCGCTTGGACTATATACAAATAATCTTTCTGTTGAAAATAGCACCCCAGATCCTTTCGAAAGATTAATTCTCCTCTCGGTAGCAATCAACATTAAGTTCCATCTCTGATGAGTATTTTCCTCAAACAGCAGGCAATTGCTCATTTGTGATCATTTGACAGACGGATCAAACTAATGGTCCTTTTGGTATCCGTATATTAATCAATCTGATGACTAGCTATTCCTACGGATTTCGCGTTAAATATGTTATGTAATTACTAGCAAGACATAAATCGTTACTAATTTATTACATACTATAAATTCTAGTTTTGTTATGTTCGTTACTTTGTGAATAGTATACGCATAACTTCATTGCAAACATTTGTCATAAATAACACCGTTGGGCAATATCATTGACGTTGAAGATACGATTTATACGTGAGATCGTGTGGAGGGTTTTCTTAGTGCGCAAGTTCCACGAAATAACATAAAAATCTCATTTTCATCCCAATCTTTGGGAATGTCCCGTTTCAAAAATATATTTTGTGTATTGAGTTTCACTGAAACCAGAATATAGGGCATGAATTAGTTTCAACCATTTATGGAATGTTGGTTGGTTGGTTGAAAGCTGACGAGCCAGAGACAGGGTTGGCACTTAGCTTCCCTTTACACTGCGACCAGCTGGGGTCTATTGTATCACTCTGTCGTCAGTGGTTCCTCATTCAAACAGGTTTGTGCCTTTAATTAGGTTTAGTAGCCTGTTGATAAGGTTCTTCGGATTCATGCCTGTTTCCGGGCTGATCTCTCCAGAAGTTATGTGTCGCCTACTTCGACTTAGGGCGTCACAGTCGAAGATAATATGAGAGGCTGTTTCCTCCTCTTCATCACATAGCCTACACTCCACGGTTTCCCTGCGTACTCCCATGGTGTTTAGGTGTTTTCTTAGGCCGCAGTGTCCAGTCAACAGACCTCTTATCATTCGTGCCTTCGATCTGTTCAGGTTCAGAAGGTCAGCCGTCAGGGTCCGGTGTGGATGTCCTACCATGACTTTGCTGTGTATTTGCCCGACAGTTCGATCCCAATATTGTTGGTGCCTTCTTTTTATCCACTCGTCGATCAGGGTCCTGTATCGATTTTTGCTAATCCCATGTGAAGGTTCTGGCCCTGTGAATAGCGTTTCAGATGCTTGTCTAGCTAGCTGGTCCGCTTTTACGTTGCCTTCAATGCCTCTATGACCTGGCACCGACATCAGGGTGACCTTGTTGTGTTTTGCCAGCTCGATGAGGTTCTGGAGGCAGTCCCAGACCAGTTTAGACTTTATCTGTATAGAGTTAAGTGCATTGATTGCACTTTGATATTCAGATAGAATGTAGATGTGTTTTTTCCTATAACCACTTTCTAGATTCTTCTGAATGCATACCATAATAGCATGTGTTTCAGCTTGGAATATCGTGGAGCATTCGCCAAGTGGTATTATGTAATCCCTCCTTGACCTTACCCCATGTATTCCTGCTCCCGTTCCTTCAACTGTCTTTGAACCGTCTGTATACCAGACTATGTCCGCAGTTGATTGTGATTCTATACTCGGGGCCCATCCAGATCCGTCAATTCGTGTTTCGAATGGTTTTTCGAATGAGTATAGGGGTTGCATGTAGTCTGAAATCATTTCGAGTTCTTCGATGTTGATTACATGAGTGATTCTGGTATGTCCAGTTGTTCGGATTCTCCAGTTTTTTGTTTGTTTCAGTCTGTATGCACTCATCCTGGCCTCTCCAATGACATGTAAGTCAAGGGGTTCGAGGTTTAGGATGGAGTGCTATTCATTGCACCCATGATACAGAGACTGGATTTTCTCAAGGTTGGTTTTTGCCTATCTTCGATTTGTTTTGGCCACCATAAGAGTGAGCCATAAGTAATTCTTGGTCTTATTACCGCTGTGTGAAGCCAGTACATGGCTTTCGGTTTGAGCCCCCAGGTTTTTCCAAAAAGCTCTCCTGCACATCATGAAGGTAATCTTGCTTTTATTGGTTACATGTTGAAGATGCGGGTTCCAGGTTAGTTTCTTGTCAAGAATCAACCCTAGATATTTCACCTGCTCTACTACTTGTAATGTTTCACCGAATAGTCTGGGAGGTATGAGATCTCCCATGTTATTTCTCCGGGTGAAGGGAATCAGTGTTGTATTGTTCGGATTTGCCCTTGGGCCCTCTCTGTTACACCATTCCTCTACTCAGTGCATTTTGCATTAGCTCTGAGGTTGTTCGAGTATTATTTCCTTTGATGAGGATGACCAAGTCATCTGACCCTTGAGAGTAATACCATTGGTTATTCAGAGAAATTAGCAGTTCATCTACAACCATGTCCCACAGAAGGGGGGAGAGTATGCCCCCCTGTGGGGTACCTCTGGAAATTTCAACCTGCTCTGTTTCCTCGAACATGTTGGCTTGGACCAGTCTATTGTGGAGCATTGAGTGTATCCACCTGCAGGTGATTTCGTCAATGCCTCTTCGAGTGGCCGAAGAGACCATACTTTCAAAGGCGGTGTTGTCGAAGGCTCCTTCGATGTCTAGGAAAGTGCATAGTGCAATTTCTTTGTTTGCTAGAGACTCTTCAAGCCTTGAAACAAGCTGATGAAGTGCTGTCTCGCATGATTTTCCTGTTAGATAGGCATGTTGGTTTTGATGTAAAGGCCGTTCTACAAGAGCGGTTTCCCTTATGTCTCTATCTATCAGTTTTTCTAAGCCTTTCAGAAGAAATGACGATAAGCTTATTGGTCTGTATGCCTTTGCCTGGTCGTATGAGTCCCGTCCAGGTTTAAAGACCACGTTTACAGTTTTCCAGGTTTGAGGTAGCCATCCCAATGCTAGGCACAGCTTGTACAGTCTGCACAGTTCTGGTGCTAGATATTCAACTCCGCTCTGAAGTAGTATGGGAAATACTCCATCTGGGCCCGGAGACTTGTAAGGCTTGAAGGAGATTATTGCCCATACTACTTTTGAATGAGTTACCGTTCGTTTAGCCACTTCCCAGTCTACCTTTTTGCCCTCAAATGAAGGTTTGCAGGGATATCATATCTGGAGTTTTGGTGACAGTGGATCCTGGGAAGTGTGTATGGAGCAAGAATTCTATAGTTTTCTTCCCAGTGTTGGTGTGATTTCCGTTGGGTTTTTTTTAGAGTCCCCATTGGATTGATGGGGTCTTTGGAAAGGATGCGGTGGAGTCTTGCTCTTTCTGAGGTTTGTTCTATGTCCTCACAGAACTTCCTACATGACTTTCTTTTTTCCTCTAATTTTTTTGTTGTATTCTGTGAGAGTTTTGGAATAATCCTCCCAGTCACCAGTTTTTTTCGCACGATTAAATAGTTTTCGCGTTTTGTTTCTAAGATATGTGAGTTCGGTGTTCCACCAGCTCACTTTACCTTTAGTGGTGCTGCGCTTTGTGGGGCAGTTGTTATGATATGAAGTTATTATGGCCTCCTGTAACATATGGAATGTTAGTCGATAACCAAAATTTTTCATCAACTAAAACTATCATTGATCACCAATGAACTGAATTCAAAGTTATGCGTCGATGCTATTCTTTAATTTAATTAATAAACTGAAATTTTACAACTTGTCCGAAAGTAGCCAAAAAATGATTAGATTTGACGTACAGAACTCAATTCGTTAATTTCA
The DNA here is from genome assembly GCA_018342105.1 of Gonioctena quinquepunctata. Classification (NCBI taxonomy): domain Eukaryota; kingdom Metazoa; phylum Arthropoda; class Insecta; order Coleoptera; family Chrysomelidae; genus Gonioctena; species Gonioctena quinquepunctata. Next base: position 147,291 of record JAFIRS010001055.1, read on the forward strand.
AGGACGTCAGCTATAAATCAATCAACATTAAATATGGGGTACCGCAACGCTCTGTTCTAGGTCCGGTCCTATTTCTAATTTATGTTAACGACTTTTCTCTGAGGACACCACATTAGCCCATTCAAATAGCGATTTTATCATGCAGTTAACTGAGGCCCATTATATTTTGTCTTTGACACAGACTTGGCTCAATAATAATAAGTTAGTCCTAAACAAGGAAAACTTTGAGACATTGATTTTGAGTTAAAAACAACATGTAGAGCTTGACAACTATCATTGCGTTAGTTTTTAGGTGATCTCTTGGATAGTAAATTAATGTGGGAAGAACATGCGTTTTTTGTCTGCAGGAATATATCACGGAGAATCTTTTCACCACGCAACCTGCAATATTGTTTCGATTCGTTATTTTCTGATGTTTCGAAAATTACTGATTTCAACTGATTCCTTATCACTGAGAGATGTAGTTTGAAGAGAACTTATTTTATATTCTGGTCGTTTAACATAGTTTGCGTTATTCTGAAATTGACTCAAATGATTAGTAGAAGGCTCATCATTCCATATAATCCTTTTAGCAATCCTTAGCTTATTTGCAACATAGTTTTCGATATAATTTTCCATAACAGTTATCGTCTTCTACCCAGCATGTCTTTCAATGTTGATTATATCTCCGCCTGTATCTGACAACATAGTTATTGAGGAACGTCTGAAGCAGTAACCAATATATTCTCTCGTGTTGAGAAGTCCTAGATGAGTTGCTATTCTGAATTGTATTTGGCCGAATGTATGTTTTCCGATGACCTGTTTCGGACACAATTTTTATAATAAAGAAAAAAAACGCTTTTGATCTCAATTCTGAACTCACAAAGAAGCATATTATCTTCGTTTTGGTTTCTTGAATGGTTACAAGTAAGAATGTCTTGAAATCTTGGATGTCGTCCACTGTGATATTTGCCAATTCCTCAGGGCAACTTGCTCCGCAAATATAAAAAATCTACCTACAACAAATTATTAGATCAATATAATCCCTAACTTTGAAAAAAACATCAATTCAGAACTTATTTTCATCATAAGATCAAAATCGTCTGGAGCTTCCCTCAAAAATAATTCAATTTCCCATAATATTGGATTTCTTTGGTTTATAACCATCAGATTTGCGTTTTAAAAGAGCAGTCTATCTTGCGTATTAGACGGAGAGCTGGCTACGTAAATTAAAAATGATAAGGTATAAGGAAAATTTTAACATAGAAACCTTCCTTACATTCTGACAAGTGTGTAGCTATGCAGGCAGAAGTCAGTGTGCGCGATCAAAGATTCTTCCAGAGTGCCGCCCGGCGCTTAGATAACTCCAAACACTTTATTAATTCAACTAGGCCTGCTAGCCCATTCGCTTTCAAAGTACAAGGACCCGGGTTCGATCCCCAGCTGGATCACGAATTTTTGTATTTTTTTTATTTTCTATCACACTCAAATCAACCACAAAACTCACTCGGAATATATCACCTCAGAACATTCACCCTCACAATCCCTCAAGACACAAAACAGCATTTTCACAGAGCCGGTTTTACTCCGCTGAAAATTTATGTTATCCTATTTCCCAGGAAAAAGCTCAAATTTGTCGAACGAAAGTATTATGCGTTATTGTTCTATTGTGATCAAACTATAGATCTTTCTTATGACCAAATCGCAGGAAGGGATATATAGCTTTATTTGACTTGAAATGATTCATTTCTACTGCCTCTTCATGGGGGCGCACGCATTTTATCCTTGAAATACGGAATAAAATGCATTGTAAATAATAAATTACGAGATGTACCATATTTAATAGATAATGAATCAAAATCAAGATAACATCTTTGAGTACAGCTCTGAAATTTTGTGTTATAGTTTTTAACTGTAATAAAATAATTAATTGAAAACCTTTTAAAACACAAGATTTAATTCAAATGCAAAATAATTGCTTTGGATGTGACGCAGGTTATTCCGTGAGTTAAAGATTCAAAAGCTTGTCGCGCAAAGTTTTCAATTCGAATACAAAAGCTTTTGAATATATAACTCACGGAATAACCTACGTCACATATCCAATGCAATTATTTCTTACTTTTTAATGCATTTGAATGAAAGCTTGTCTTTGAAAAGGTTTTTTATTAATTATTTTATTTTGTGCTTTTTAGTACTCAAGTACGCCTCATTCTATGCATTTTTGTTGAAGCGTCGTTATTATGAGGCCTTTTTCCTGTAAGTTCTGAGCTATCTAGTCCTTCAATCAGGAGACCATCTGAAGATTAATTCATCCGCAATCTTGGAGTTGCCATTTCCAATTTATGACTGTGTTGATATCTTTCACACAAAATCGTCGTATTGTTGTTTATGTAACAATACATATTCAGGTGAACGAACCACTGAACTAGGAACACCTCAGAGCATTGTTTTGGGGCCGCTGTTGTTCTTGGTGTATATAAATGACTTGCCAGAATTTTTTGAGGGGTATGATGACGACACGGCGGTGGTAGTCTCAGGAAACTCTCATGTGGAGGTTACCCGTAGAGTTGTCGCTATTGAGTGAAATAAACCATCTTGTAGTTAACCTGCGAAAAACCAGTTATATGGAATTCACAGGTAAATATGAATCACCTACCATTGAGCGAGTATACCATTCGGTAATTCAAATATACAGGCAGTCAACTCTCTCAACTTTCTGCGCACCGTTGTTGATTCGAAATTATATTGGATTGACCAAATAAATCACCTCTGTAACATGCTCCAAAAAAAGTATTTTGCTTTATTCTTCCTCGAAAAATATATTAATGAACAATGTCTAATTAACGTCTACTATGCTCTGGGATTCTCAATATTTAGTTTCATCATAATGGGCAGGAGCGCGCCAACTATGTGGCGAATGTAGGCAAAAGCCACGGGCGGCAAAATCTAAGGGCGGCAATTCGGCTAAATAAACCGTACTAAGGACCTCCTCTTTCTAATGCCGCGCCTCGGCTCCATTTCATGTTTAATGCGTGATTCTCTCGTTACTCTTTTGCTATTAACGATAGTAGCTAACGGCTAGCTTAAAAAGTTCGAGTATCACAGGTGGCTTAGCGGTAACGGTAAGTATAAAAACAAAGATAGTAGATATAGAGATATGTCTTCTTTGTTTTTATTGCTTTTTTTATTCGAGAAAGCCTTAAAAGTCGTCTGTCGAAAGCCGCAAAAAATTAATATAAATATATCTGGATTTTGTGAAATGGGTCATTCTAGATTGTTCTGCAAGTCAGATTAGTTGATCAGATAGTTAGTGAGGTGAATATTTCAGTGTAAAAAATGGTAGTGTAACTAAAACTAAATACGGTATATTTTTACTATTCTACGCTTTATTCTAATTAAAATTTCTAAATGTTCTATATCAAAACTCTATTTTCATTTGACATTTAAAAAAAAATCCCATAAAAGGCAATTAACAATATGGCTAATAATTTTACCTTGCAACTACCAACTACTAATTGTAAAGTATTTTTAGGTAATTTTTTTTTTCAAGGTCCTGTTATACATACTAATACATATCTATTTTCAACAAATGATGTACAGGGTGTTCAAAAAATGTAATCCAATTTGTTGGTAAAGACAGATGTAAAACATAATGTTTTCAAATAGATCACCATGTAACATATTCTATATCAAAGCTCATGTGTTTTCGAGATATTTAACGTTTGAATTTTTTTTCCAAAAACGTTAATAAGATTGCTAACAATATGACATTTCCTATTTTAAGGTCCAGTAGAATAGACGCTATAAAACCTTTGAGATATCAAATTGGTGAGGTTTATGATGCTCTTTTAAAAGTAATGGATGCATCCGCATCTTCAAAAGATTTCAGTTCATCACACATAGCTCGATCTCTCGCAACAAAAATCCAAAACTACAATTTTTTATGCTCTGTATTTTTTATGCATCTGGTACAATATTTTATTTAAAATCAATTCTTCAAGTAAATTAATGCAGAATCAAAGTATAAATCTAAAAGCTTGTTTAGACTGTCTAAACAAAATAAAAACATTTTCTTTAGACTTGAGAGATGATAAGGGATTTAGCGAACTTCTTGTAGACTAGGGAGCTGGCCAGAGAATCAGAAATTGAACGAAATTTTTTATCTTCACAAATAGTTCGTCAAAGAAAAAATAAAAGACAGTTTGATTATGAAAGTACTGACGAACCAATAACAGACCCGAAAATGAATCACAAAGTAAAAGTATTCTTCTCTATACTATATACACCTTATCATCTCTCAATGAAAATTCAAGGGGTTGGACAATTTAATAACATTTTTGGATTTATTTATCAAATGTTCAGCTTGAATGAAGAAGAACTAAGAAACTCGTGTGGAAATTTTTCATTTCATTTGAAAGATGAAGCACGTGAAGAATCAGATATGGATGCAAATGACTTATTTGATGAAATTATTTGATTAAAATGCCACTTACCAGTGCGAAATGAGTTAGATCCTCAGTTAATTCTCCAACACATTTTAGAGAACAATTTAATTTCAACATTTCCAAATACTGCAGTGGCAATACGAATTTTTTTAACGCTACCAGTATTTGTTTTTTCAAAATTAAAATTAATAAAAACTTTTTTACGGTGAACTATAACACAAGAGAGACTCAGTAATTTGGCAATTATATCCATAGAAAGTGACCTTATGGATTATATTCCTTTAGACGAGTTGATTAAAGATTTTGCCGAAAAAAATGCAAGAAAAGAGTGCCTCCAATAAGTTATTTTGTTCTTTTTTTTTCTGTCATGTAACATTTTTATTGTTTTGTCAGTTTCGTTATTGCTTTGCTTTCTTTACATTCTTCGTTAATCCTTATGTCTGTCTTATGAGTAGTCAGGTATCATGCTGATTAAAATCAGTACACTTTTTTTTATTTAATCTTTCGGAAATACTAATTTCCTTTATTTGCAAACATCAAATGATAATGATGATTCAAAATCATAGATTTTACATTATAAGGTATATAAATCAACACATATTTCATTTCAAAATAAGTAATAGCGATTATTTCAATTTTGTGTGTACCCCCTTATCTGATATATCAGTATCAAAATTAAATATAGGTATTAGCAGGTATTTTAATTTTATTTATGTGTACCCACCCATGTATGAATTTTTACTAAAAATGGGGTAAGGGGTATAAAATTATATTTTGCCCACAGGCGGCCGCATGGCTTGGCGCGCCCCTAATAATGGGGCCAAGCTACTGAGGTAACCAGAGTCTTTACTATACAGAAGCGCATTATCCGCCTTATTTTCAATCTAAAGTATCAAGACACCTGTTAAAATAATTTCAAGAAATATGGAATTTTGGCAGTGAGCTGTATTTACATATTGATGATATTGTGTCACATCTACAAAGGCAAACACCACCTCAAAAAGAGCTTGGAAATCCGAAAATACACTACCAGAAATCACAACAATATCTACACGGGAAAGTTCCATCATATGGAGTACAAAAAATCTCCGAAACATAGCGGGAGTCATCTCTACAACATAGTGCCCGAATCACTAAAAACAATCTCTGAAAAGTTTCAAGACTGAACTCAAAATCCTAATTTCACATAGTTTTTATGATGTATCTGAATTTCAAATATACTTGACATCCTTAAAATGATCTTATATCTCTATGAATATTTTCTCAATTATATTGTAATCATTTGTACTTCTTTTTTTTTTTTTGGTAAGATCACATAGAAATATTAGAAAGAATTTAGGGAGATTCAAATCTTTCATTAACTTTCGATTGAAATGTTTGAGGTTTATACAAAAACAAGTTTATTTTTTATACGAGCCAGATTACATAAAAATATCAAAAGCGTTCAGAGAGATTTGAACTCTTCTCATTTTTTATTGTAGAGTTTGAGGTTTATAAAAAATAGAAATGCTGTTTGTGTTTTCCAGTGAATAAATGTCCTATTTTTTCTGATACATGAGTCGTTAGCTTCACTAATGGCTTTTTCTGAATCAATAAATAAATCCTGAAATCCATCTTTCTGACTGGCCGCACCATCAGCTTCTTATATTTCACCAAGAGAAAAAAATTACATGTTTTTTTTGTAGAGGCTATCGAATGGAAGAACTTTGGCCGGGTAATATTATTCCATATCTGTATTATATTTTTTTCAATATATTTGGAATTTGAAATATTTATTTGTTTTTTTGTTCGAATTGATAAGGAGAAAACTCATGCTGAATGATTCAATTTAACTTCTCGAAAACTATTGATATAATATCGCCCGGTAGTGCAGTCAAACATATAATTTTTCCTCTTCTCCAATTTTTCATTGTAGACTTTGAGGTTTATAGAGAACAGAAATGCTGTTCGTGTTTTCCATTGAATAAATGTCATACTTTTCCTGACACCTGATTCGTTGGCTTAATTTATCGCTTTTTCAGAATCAACAATTAAATTCTGGAATCTTCCTTTCCGACTGGCCGCGCCTTCAGGTATTTATATTGCATCTAGAGAAAAAATGTGCATGCCTTGTTCGTAGAGGCTATCGAATGGAACAACTTTGGCCGGGTGATATTATTCCATATCTCTATTATTATTTTTTCAATATATTTGGAATTGGAAATATATACATTTGTTTTTTTTTTCACGTTCGAATTGATAAGGAGAATCTTATTCTGAATGATTCAATGGAACTTCTCGAAAACTATTGATATAATATGGCCCGACTCTTGCAGCCAAATATATAATTTTCCTATTCTTTGGAATATTTCCGTTTTATTGAATAAATTCAGATAAAAATGTATGGTAGTATTTGGTACTAACAATCAGAAAGAATAATTCCAATCGCATTAACTGATATTTTCTGGCGTTTTCAAGAAATTTCAGATTTAAAAATGGTTTGTTCGATAGAAAAGGATTAAAATGTTCCAAAAATACTTTGTTGAGTCATCCAAGATGTACAAGAAATTTTAAATTTTCAGAATAATCATATTTTTCTGAAAACTCTCCTGGAAAACTGATTTTTGATCTAGTCCACTTCTAACGAATATGGTATCAATTTTAGGATGGCGAATCTGTTGACATTTTGAATTTCTGAAATGAATTCCAGATATTATATAATTCCTCAATTAAAAGCCCCTGAATAGCCTTGACGTGAATACCATGCTACATTTTGTATGTACTTATTCGAAATATATCTTGGCTTGTGCTGGATAATCTCATTGGATCTAAGATGAAACTTCGTCGATGCCAAGTTGAAAATTAATTGACCCACACCAATGTTCGTTAATGAAATATATGGAGGACAACGATTGCAGTTTTCAGTGAATTCAAACCACAATTATTTCAATTTAATGACAGACAACAAACATTCAATGAATGGTACCAGGCAACGGAACGTCATAAAAAATAATGAACATTCGTACTTCCGATGGTCACAAAACAGCGGAACTACAGCCCATCGCCTCTTGTTTGGCTGAATTCCTTTCATAACTAAGTACTAATTTATCATGGTCATATTCAAGTACCCTAATCAAAATGAGAGCTCTCTGTACTGAACAATGTATTTTTTCTATATGTGCCGTTCAACAATGAACTATGTCTCGGATTTTTTTTGTACGACATTGTTTCATTGAGTTATTATAGAGAAAAGTGATAAAAGGGACCGGTCATTATCGGTAAAACACAATAATGAAAGACACAATTTTGTAGAACTATTCATTAGGCAATCAAAAATTGGAAAATAAGTTTTTTCGGGAAATAAAATAAAATACGATAAAAATTTTGATCAAAAAACAACTTATGTTAACACTGGATGTTGAACTTCACCTAATAAATATTTTGAAAGGAACTAACTTGAAATAAAACAATTGTGACTGTAAATTTGCAATTTCATTCAGATAGTCGTTTCATTCATCAGGGTGCATAGCGGGTTTAATTAAGACGAAATAAAACAAATTCCTTTTTTTCGTTTCGATCCCTATTTCAGCTCATTATCATGGCTAAAAATCCAAGAGAGAGTCTTACAATAGGAACAATTATTTGAAACAACAGGTAAAATTAGTTTTGTGTAATAGTATATTAGGTATCAAGTGTTGTAAAAAGCATATTACGCACGAATGGAAAAATCAGACACGAAGCCGCGAGTGCCTAATTGCATTACAACACGCATTACGCCTACTATTCTTTACCTACGGCCATATACAGTGTGCCAAAAAAGTCTGGATTACTTTTAATATTTTTATTATTATTAGATATTGTGAATGATGCTTAAAAACGTCGATTTTTTATTTTAGTTTTAGTATACAGAGATATCTAAAAACTAATTATGACAGGGTACTTCATTTCTTCAAATGGGATACCCTGTATATTATTGCATCTTTAGATTTTTTGGTTAATTTTATTTCGAACGATTTCACAAAATTATAGAGGATATTTGTTTCACAAATTTGATGACCATTTAGGATATAATTCGTTCTATTTACAACTACGTTGGTTTAATTAACATTGGAACATTATAATTATTTATGGTTACTGTAAAATTATTAATTATATTAGAAGTATTTCGATGTGTCGAATTATATGACATTGTAATATTTTCATTTGTTGAGGTTGTATTACTATTATGTGAAATAGCGGAGGATATTCTCGATGAGGTGAGTTCTTTGTTTTTTAAGGAAATGTCAACATAACCTTCTTCTACTGAAGACGATTGCCAGCCACCATGTGTCTTCAAATCCGATAGATCCCCGCCAGCATCGACTAAAATAGTTGCCGAAGATCTGCGAAAACAGTGTACTGTGTAGCGATTAGGATTTTCTAGTTTGAGAAATGTATACTGTCTAATTTGTTTATCCCAACGGGTTGTTTGCTGCATTTTCCATTTATATATTTAAAAAAAATTGTCGTGTGGCACCTTCTTCCAAAGGGATTTTAATTCTCTGTTTAGCAACATTAAGTTTTTCAAATTCGTTGCAATCATAACTGAGAAAATTTATTTTGAAAATGTAAAAATTTAATACTTTTTTAATGTCACATAATGTTTAGGAAGTATTTTTCAATTCATTTTACAATTGAATAATTAAATTTCAAAATGACCACCATTCACTTCATGACATGACATAAGCAAGTCGATATTGGAATTCTCGTACAACATTTTGTAGGACCTCAGGGGTTATGATGTTAATTTCTTCCGTTATCCTAACTTTTATATATGCAAAATTATCTGGTCTATTGAAATATACTTTTGATTTTAAATAACCCCATAAGAAGTAATCGAGAGGAGTTAAATCGGAGGATCTAGGCGACCATTCAATCGTTCCACGTCTTTCAATCCACCTATTGGGAAAAACTTCGTTCAAATGATCTCTAACAATACGTTTGTAATGTGGTGGAGCTCCGTCTTGTTGATGCCAAATCATTTAGTATTGTCTTGGGTATAGTGTCGTATTTTTTCATTCTTGAATAAAAATGATCAGAGATCACAAAAGAACGTTGAATTTAGGTTTCTGTATTTGGAATTTTAATAATGAAGGATTATCCTGTGTCCTCAGCATCCTCAATTTTCATATCTCTCAGTTCCTATTTTCGGCAGGCACCACTTACGCTAATTATTAGAACAGTCTAAAAATGAAAATTACTGTAAGTGTGGAAAATAGTATAAGTGGACATATTTTACCTTAATAAACAAGTACTGATTGTTTCGAGGAAAACTTTGGATATTTTTAGCCGTCAAAATTTTTGATTTTGTGCTTCTAAAGCCATCCGATTTCCTTTTTAATAACGATATCAACTTGGAATAGGCTTCTATATTTATGTTGTTTTTCATGTTTAGAGTCGATCCAAGCATTGAGTAAAAGGCCCATCGAGAGCTAGGTTCAATTTTTTCCGATAGGTGTTGAAAATATGCTACCAAAACATTTTTGGAGAAAGAATTCACCTTATTCTTTAGTCTCCAGTCCATGAATCTACTGTAACAATTTTTGTAGCGTTCGCGGGATTAACTTGGCAGTAAATCATTCGTTCCGTTGCCATGACGTTGGGAGGAGTTAAATGTACGTTCTCACTATCACTTGACATATTGAAAATGTAGGTATTCTTTTTTAAACAGAATGTATCTTTAATTATTAACTAGAACTTATTTGTCTCAAAAAAGTGTGTTTGTATTATTTGAGAGTTGTTATGACTACCCTGTTGACGACTTTTACGTTAAATTTTAATATATTCAAACTGTGCGTTTTGTTACGAAAACTGTGCGATTTGTTTACCGTGCGTAATGGGCTATTTACTGAGGCTGTGTGTCGTGTGTTTTTGCCTATTTTCTAAAGTGGTCGTAGGTAAAACAAATAACTAAACATAAGCTGTTAATAAAATCATCACGAGATTTGTTTAGTTACATATACATTATTGAAGATAAATGGAGAACAAGAAATTATAACAAAACTTATAGTTTCAATTGCTTACATCTCTTTTTAAAATCGTAGAAGTCGTAAGTCTATGCCCTAGTCCGTAAAATGAAGGCTTAGTGTAATAACCGCTTATCGTATTACATCCAGGTAGGAATAAGTACGAACTGCTAGAGATGAAGCGATCTTTGGATTTTGCATACTAATTGAGGGTTTATTACTCCACGCCTCTATTTTACGGACTATAGTACAAATTACTGATGTCGTATCCATCACAATTAAATGTGTACATTCACATATGATATGAACGGAATAATCGAACTGAGGCAGAGGGATATGAGCTAATGTTGATTTTTGACTTTTTTTAAAGCTAGTCGTTTTTACACATGAAAAGTATGTTATTATATTGTGAATTGAGGCCTTGTACGTCTGTGCTGCAGTTTATAGTATTATTAATGGAAATAAAAATCATCTCCCTTAAACCTTTTTCTTATGTTCAGTGTACCTATACAAAACTTGTACTGACGAAAAGTAAAAATTCTGGTCAGTGGTAAAATGATGATTACTCAAGGCTTACGTCTGTTAATTTCATGACAATCATATTGGTGTTGATTCATCCTTTTTTTAGGGTATTGTCCTGTTTGTCCAAATAACACTTTTCACAATTGAAGTGAGGAAATTTATAGATTATATTAGACCAAAGATCTTTAGGAACAGGATCTTTAATTTTAGAGAAAATTGAACCAACCACTTCCACGTTATGAAAGGCAATCGCATTTTGGGACCCCTTTTGGCCTTCCATAATTTGTGGAATGACTACTTATATCTCTAAGCCCGTCGATGAATTCCTGCACCGCCAACGGTTCCTTGAAATCATCCGGGGTATGTGAGTAGGCAAACATATGCTTCAAATTCCTGTAGGCTTTTTCCCAACTTTTGCACTCGTGTTTTGAATTGTGTTTGGTACAGCTGTTCCCGATGTTGGTCGACGTATCTCAATTCCAGAGTAGCAATCAGGTCTCCATACTTGTAATGCTGGTCTTTCGTAATGATCGGTAACATTGAAGAAAGCAGGTTGCCTCAAAGCCACTATTGTGCCCCATTGGCCGGAGCCGCAGGATCAAACTGTTTACGATATAGGGACCATGGCAACTCCCCATCAGAAGCCGGTAGTTTTGTGGAATTGTGTGATGTGGCAACCCAGTCTCGATGATCGTAACAGGTTTTAACAAGTGCTGCATTGTTTTCTCACACTCCTCTCTTTGCTTCTACCCCGACGCATTTCACGAGCCTAGGTTCTATCGCTGCTTGGGTATGTGAGGCTCTCCTGGTTAACATACTCACTAAAACCCCCCTCCTACCTTCTTTCGTACCTGGTTTTGCCGATGTGGCATTTCGTCGGGATACGAACGGTTTTATGTCCTGATCTCACTCATTTCCTCTTTCGTGTAGTTATATCTCTTCTTTTTCTTTTTGATACATCATTTCTTTGATCAAGTTGTGGATCACTATCCATTTTTCCCGGTTCTCTATCAATAATTCTGTCAGATTTTGTGCAGACACTGTGGTGTCTAGTCTTATATGTAGTTCTTGCCGTTTCCTGTCCCATCTATTGCACTCGAAAAGGGTGTGCTTTGCCGTGTCCTGCTCTCCTCAGTATACGCAACCGTCTTCATTATACCTGCCTATTCTTTTAGTATACGTTTTAAATGACCCGTGCCCTGATGAGACTCGTGTCAGGTAGTTTCTCTGAATTTACAGTTAATCCATGGTTTGAGTTCTGGTATATGTTGTTTGGTCCAGTGGGCCTTCGTTATTAGGTCTTCCCAGTTTCCCTGTCACGCTGTTAGAGATTCCGCTTTTGCCGCTTTTTTCACATAGGGTTGGTGTCCTTGTCCCGTTCCGTGTATCCTTTTCCTCTCCAGTACCATGTGTCAATAGGTATTATTCCCGTGATACTTGCAGTATTCTAACGACACTGTCATGTACGCGCATGCTACCCGTAGTAGCGCTTTGCTTTGGGATTTATTGAGCATGTCCTTATACCTATTTATTCTCAGGACCCCGCTCCATATTGGTGCCCCGTGTAGGAGAATTGAGTGTGTTACCCCGCATAGCATCTCCCTTTTCCTGCTGCCTGGTCCTCCGACGTTTGGCATTAGCCTGGCTAGTTTGGCGGTTGCAGTGTCCGCTTTTGTAGTTGCTTTTATAATGTGTTGGCCGAATGTTCGTCGTGTGTTCAGGTGAATTCCTAAGTATTTCACCGTTTTTTTCGGAATTATTTCCACCCCTCATGACTCAAAAACGACGTCTTTCTTTTTCTTGGCCCCTTTAATATTATCGCCTCCGTTTTGTATGGTGCTGGCTGTAGCTTTTTTACCGCCATCCAGTTGTTTATTTTGCTCAGTGATTCGTTTCCTTCCTGTTTCAGAACTCCTTTGTCATTTTCTGTGATCATGACTAGTAGGTCATCGGCGAATGCCATCGTTTTCAGCTCTCTGGAGTGCTAACCGTAACACGTGTTATACAGAATGTTCCAGAGTGTCGGCCCCAGTGCTGATCCCTGTGGGACCCCCCCTGTAATAGTTATGCTTTGGTTTTCGTCTATTTTTATTTCCCTTTCGTTCAGGTATTCTTCTATTAACCTTTTTAGGTATCTACTTATTCCTGCTTCTCTTAGTCTTTTTATTATGATGTCCCACCTCGCCGTGTCAAACGCGTTTTTCACATCCACCATGATGAAGACACGCCATTGTTTCCTTCTGTCTTTGCATTTGCTCATTATATATTCCACTACGTGGGTAGTGGAGAGTTCTTTCCGGAAGCCGAATTGCCTATCGGACATTACGTTTTTTTTCCTCGATCTCCTTTTCTAGTCTTGTCTTTATGAGCGCTTCATACAGCTTACCTGGCGAATCTAGAAGGTGAATTGGTCTGTGTGGGGGTATATCGTCCTCGTCTGGTGCGGAGTTTGCCTTTGGAATTGAAACCAGTTTTCCATATTTTCGGAAATTTCATCTGGAGTTGCTTATCATATGTCTCCAAAGTGAATGCGGGAATGGTGTTTACGGCCTCCTCCAGTGCTACTGGTATTATTTTGTCCGAGCCAGGTGCCTTTCCGGTCTTTAGTCTACCGACCGCTTCGTTCAGTTCCGTCATGGTGAATAGGGGTGGGTTACCCGGACTGCCACTTCTTTTCTTGCTTCTTCTTGTACCACCAGCCTTGTGATTTGCCTCAAGTTTGCTGGATCTTCTGTGTTTCTGCTCCTGCCGATTTTTCTCTTCCTCTCGTTTTTCTATCCGCCGTCGTTCCTCTTCAATCCTTTTCTCTTTCAACATTCGTCTCTCTTGCTCGGAAAACACTGCTTGATCATTTCCATTATGTCCTCCATATCGTCGGATATATTTGTCGTATTTTCCATGAATTCTTCTCAAATTAGCCACTAATATCCTCACTTCTGACACCAACTGTTACGAATCTGAATCAATCCAAATTCCCTGTCCAAAATTTACCACACTACACTGCACTAATTGTTTCTCTTAAGACACGTTTTCGAATACATCTTGACTTAATGATGACCTGAACTGTACGATAGTGGCGCCGCCTAGCAAACGCAATGTTTCGGGAAAAACTGAGGATTAACCGCCAAAGTTATTTAATGCAAGCTAATATGATTAGCAAAACTACAGTGACTTTAACACCCCACATAACATCTGCGTTGTTGTTGAGTTGAGCTGGAATAATTTCTGTTACTTTTTCAGTTAATGGTTAATTTGGTATGGTTAGTGAGACTTTGGTGTTTCGTCTTGCCCTGAAAAGTTTGTATAAACGTGTAAACTTATATCACAAGGATAAAACTGAATCAGTGAAATCGTAATATAAGGTTGTGCCACTTACTTTTTCGTTTTTACAGCTGCTATACATTTTTATGGATTTTAAATTGAGTTGATGAAAATGCATATTGAATTAAACAAAAGACACTCACCTCACTGAATGATTTACATTATACAACAGTTTTTCCAGGTGGAGATAATAGAGTATTTTCTCCACTTGAAAAAGCTATTGTATAGCGAAACACGTGTGGTGGTTTTGTAAACCCAGATTAGTTGAAATCATTTAGTAAAGTGAGTGTCTTTTGTTCACATTAGCTATAATTTTTTTCTATGTTCCAATTTCCAGGCCGATTTTGAAAAATTATAAAATGTACACAAACTATTTCTCCATAATTTGTTCAGTTCACAACACAACGAATTTAACGTTAAATTATCAAAACAAATTTCTGCCACAGCGTGCGCTGCGATCGATTTGACTGTCCCCACCAAGCACTCCATACATATCCAATAGAGATCATTAGTTCTAGAAAATTCTCGAAATCCCTGGAATACAATCGATCGTTTTCCTTTTGTTTGTTTCGGGAATTCCAACATGTCGGCGGTGCGATTACAGGCAGTGGCGTAGTGCATTCAATTATGTAATAATATTCGGAGCACTTGAACCACACCTGTAAAAGGTCTCGAAATGTATCTGGTGATTTGGGTAGTTTATTATTATTCCAAACTCTGTTGGCTTGAATTAGTAATTTTTTCACAATTTTATCTGGAAAATCAAGATATTACTCTGAATCCTTTGAAGTCCTTAAAAATCAATATTGCAGATCAGAGAATTCAATTCACAGAATATTCTCATTCAAATAAATATAAGTTCAAAAACTTAACCCGTACTGAAAAATCACGCTCTGAAAATAATGAAACAAGAAAATATTCTCATCTGAAATCGTTATGCACAAACTATTCAATATTTATCGTCTATTAAATGAACAAGTTACACGTAATATATTTTAATGTATTCAATACATATTCATAGTGATGTTCAGAGGATAGCCGTGGTCATATGCCACTTCGCCCCAAAACTTATGATCGCTTATTACTACTGTAGTCTAATCAACAAGTTCAAAAACGTGTTAAATAGATATAAAGCTCCTAAAAATATGATTCGAAATGACGTCTAGAAAAATGTTTTTAAGTGTTTATTAGCACGTAAAAAATTGCGATTGTTATTAACAAAATAAAATTAAAAAAAGAAGGTATTTCGTTTTTCGTTGATAATTTCTAAAATAATGATATTTAAGGAATTATGAAAAAAGATCCTGAAAGAGGAGGAAATTTCCAATAAAAAAGTATCACCTCCCGGAACTCTATCTCTATTATTTATAAATTTTTTTAACACTGAAAATAGGGCTCCGCAAGGTCGTTACGGCATAGGCGCACCGTCTAAAAAGCCGTTATATCACCTAAAATAATTTTTTTATAGTATTAAATAACAATTTGAAAATTTGAATAAATTATGGTGTAATCTAGACATTTAAACGAAAAAGAATCTTGGTAAAAAAAAAATTCATGTCGATTTTTCAAAAAGTTACACCATTGTTAATTAACTAATTGTTTTCCAATCTCTGTTTTTATAAATTACGACATAAAAGTTTAAATAATGGTCTATACAATTTTCGCTTCGTGGAGCTCTTTTCATTTAGTTACTCAATAAATCAATGCAAAAAAATGTATCAAAGTTTATTATTTTGTTAATTATAATTTTTTAAAAAAAATTAAAAAATTATCAAAAAAATTTTTTTTAGTAATATCTTATTGCTGTTTTTGCATCTAATATAGGTATTAATTATCATTGGAAAAAAAATGTTTACGTCATTTGTTAAGAAATTGTTTATAAACAAACAGATATTTTGGATTATAAAAAAAAAAATTTACATCTTATTGCATAGGTAAAATTATAAAAAAAAAAAAAAATTTTTTTTTTTTTTTTTTTTTATTTCAATGGTTTAAATAATTAGTTAAGAAATTATTTTATTCTTAAAAATCATCATGACCTTTTCAATGAATTAACAGAGGAATAATTTTTTTTATAAATACTTTCATTGTATATTAACTTAACAATTTGTTATAAATAAATAATATTACCCGTTATATTTTTTTTCGAAAACTTCAAAAAATAACAAAAACAACTATGTATATCAAAGTATAGAAAAAATTGTTTTTGTATTTTTTACAGCATTATTGCTTATTATATGATGATGAAATTACAGCCGTTCCATAATTTGTCAAGTTATAAATTTTAATTTTAACTATAAAGAGATACGGTAAAGGACATTCAAGTCATTTTTATAAAAGATTCATTCATCTTTGAAATGAATCCAAAATCGATTCTGTAACCATTGTTTATCAGTTGTTATAAGCATTTGTTTATAAAAATTTTAGATTTTTTTATAGTAGTTATGCTGCACCGGTTCTGGGCCAAAATCACTCGTTTTCCCATGTTAATCTCCATAAGGATTTCTAAGGTCCAAGCTGGTAATTTTTGTCCAAAATCTCCCAGCGTGTTCGCGTCAAGCGCCTGCAGGTGTTCGGATCAATCGCGCCGCGTGGAAGGGTCTGTCCGCCGACCTTCGGTACCTACTGTATTATCTGCTCTATTTATCGATAACGCACATTGAAATAAAAGTCATATTTGCATGTCGATAGGATGAGAATTAATTATAATAATATTCATGGCTGATTAACGTATGGATTCGGTAAATTGTATTCGCCAGTATTTGACGCAAAGTATATGAATTTGATCTCAACACTCCTCAATTGTGGGAATTAGATTGGTGGGATTCAGTAAATGCTTTGACGATTGTTGATTGGCAAGTGGATTTGATATTTCTCGCAAAAGTAATATGAAGTAGGTTCGGGCTTTTCACGATTAGGAGAAGTATATTGAAACATAATAATGACACTTTTATTGATTGTAGGTTATATATGCAGATGTTTGAGAATTACTCGATTGGGGAAATAGGGATGAGGGTTAATTATACTAATATGCATGGCTGATTAGCGTGCGGATTCGGTATATGTATTCTCCAGTATTTGACACAAAGTATATGAATTTGATCTCAACACTCCTCGAGTGGAGATATTAGAGTGGTGCTTAATGATGTTGCTATTATTGATTGCCGGATGATGTATCGCTCGGTTCGATAAAAAATATAAAGTTGATATGGGTATTTATCGATTGTAGGAATCAATCGGGTATGATTCAGCTGAAGCTTAATTAATGGTAGTGCGATGATTATTGACTGATGTATGGATTCGGCTTATTCAAACAAAGCATATGTAGTTAGTTTGGACATTTATCAAACGATTGAAGGAATCAATAATGGTGCTATCATTGATTGTTGATTGATGTTTTGATTCGGTTTATTCAGTTCTCGACTCAAAATATATGAAGTTGTTTTGGACATGACTCGAGCGAATGTAGGAGTTAATGTGATCGGATAAAGTTCAGTAATGGTAATATTATTGATTGTTTGTCGGTGTATTCTCCGATATCAGACATAGGAAAATATATCGAATTGGGTTGATATTTCACGAATGATTGAAGGAATGAGACTGAGGTATTTGAAATGAATGTGTATCCACGCTCGCGGAGTCTAAAATGTGATGGAGTTCAATAGTTGATCGGAGGTATACGCGGTGAGGAAATGCATGATGACATCAAAATAAAATACAAAGACGACTTATAATTATTATTGAATGTCGATGGAAAGGATTAGCTGGAAGATGATTATGATAATATTCATTACTGATTAGTGTATGGACTCGGTACATTGTATCCTTCGGAATTTGACACAAAGCATATGTAGATGGCTTGAACATTCATCGAACGATTGGATGAATCAAACTGATGCTTAATAATGGTGCAATTATAGATTGTTGATTGATATATGGATTCAGTACTTGACACAAAATTAATAAAATTGTTTGAGCATGACTCGGGCGCTTGTAGGAATTGAAGTGATCGGATGAAGCTTAGTTATGGTAATATTATTGATTGCTGGTTGATGTGAAGATTTGGTTCACAATATTCTTAGATATTTGTCATATGGAAAAATATCGAATTGGTTTGGGCATTCAATGATTGGAGGAATAAGAGTGATGAATTCGAAATGGATATGATAGTATTCGATAGTTGATTGCTGCTCAAAGTAAAACACGAGAACGCGTAGTTCAAAAATGATATCATAGAATTTTCAAATATATTTTCACAGATATGATAAGGACCTGGGATCGTATATAATCGTGGTTGGTGTGAGGCGCATTAAGACTGTAATAGTGGACTATGATGTTATGTGTGAATATTTTTCGAAGTATGGGTGTTACATACGAATACCGCTATATATTCATTAATGTTATTTTTCACTTATGGGCAGTCGGCGAGTTTTCCTTGACCAGGCAGTGATACCTGTAACCTGATTCAGTTTATTAGAGTTTTTATGGTAGTTCAATTCCATTATTGATTATAAATAAAGTCAAGTTTTCTACAATTCTTCCAATTGAATCATCCAAAAAAATATTGACGACATTGCAGTCAGCAACAGGCAGTTTGGTGAGATGATAATTCTATATTTCCCGAATATTCCTTTACATATGTATCTGAAAAACGCACACTGGGGGAATTGGATTGATGGGCTTTCAATCTACAATAGTGGATGGAATCCATGGATCAATCTTTAACTAGCTTGGTATTTGTAAATGATATACAGAGTTCACTCGTAGGTGGATGCCAAAATAAAAAAAGTTATATACACGTGAATAATCAAATGACATGCATATTTTCAATAGTACTGATGACATTGAAATGGTCTGTAACTGACGAAAAAGTGAATAGTATAACGCAGGTTCCTCAAGGTGTGTGGGCATTCGATAGATATAATGAAAATTAGGTGTATGTGATTCATATCGCTACGGTAAGCTATGATTGGTAATATATGCTTGCATGCTCTCGAAATATCTGATTCATATTTGTTATTCTGACATATGAAAGAACGATTTAAACACCGAAAACATAAGTTTTGCACTCTTGGAGAAGTTTTTTTGAGTTTTGCAACAATGAAAGTGGGGTTGTACCAATAAATGAAGTGATAACTTGGAATAGCATAATCTTAACATGAATGGATGATTCAACGGAAGTGGTAGAACTCAGGCAATGGTGACTAGAGCAAAATATTTAAATTCTTACCAAAGATTGATGCGGAATAAAACAGTTTTATGGATATAAATACTAATATTGCTGTGAACAAATTTCCGATGGTGATTATAGGACATTGAAATGAGATGTAGTCAACAAAGAAATGAGTTAGAGTAGAACGTATACTCGCTGTACATATTTGCTGCAGATAGTTACCATGAACATGTATGTAGGATGTTTTCATGCTCTCGAGATACCCGATTGGGAGATGGAAAGAATTATACCCTAGCAAACAATAACTTCCACAGCTTTCGATTGTAAAAATGATGATATTATTATGGAAATAATGTAACTATTATCATAAGAGAATCCGTGAATAAATCAATTGCTTCTAATAGAAAAATGTAACATGGTAGGTGATTCAATGGAAGTAGTAGAACTCTGTCTAGCATTAGATCATATTGAATGACATTGAAAATATATATTCAATACTCATTCGCCTCATAGAAAAATATAGTATGGAAGGAGATTCAATGGAAGTAGTAGAACTCAGGTAATAGCATATATTAAAGGACATATATATATATATATATATATACATATATATGTTCATCACCCATTCTCCTTTCCTCACTCTGCTCAGTTCAACTATACGTTCCCTCTTTCTCAATGTCATACAGGCATAATTGAAACGTCCTTTTTCAAGAGGAAAATATATGTCAAATTCTCACATTAGCCCCGTTTCTTGTGAAATTTTCAACCAATGAAATATGATACTTGAACTAGTTCAACTAAGCGGGTGAATGCCGTATTGCGCTGATTCAAAACACTCTTTCCAAAAGGAATTGAACGGTGAGAATATTATGCTGATATTTATAAGCTAGCTAATCATTGAAAAATATTGTTATGCAATTCGAAAAATTGAAGGATATGTAGGATGTCATTAACTTTTATTCAACTCACAACTCTCCTTATATGTGGAAAGCATATATATTGTGATGAGTAGAGACCAGCTTCATATGAAAGTACTGAAATGAAGATATTTTTCTCAATGCTATGTATTTCAGATTATTCACATTTCCCCCTATCGAAAGCTATATACGATATATACATACTGCTGCCCAATTATATAGATTCATATTGTGAATATGTTATCATCGAATACAGTATATGGCCCTTTTCAGGATGAATTATATCCTTTTCAGATGCCAATAATAGATTTTACATATACATTCAAAAGATCTATGATTCTCTTAGACTTGCAGATGTATTACACTAGAGTTTTCCACTCTAGATTGTAATATTTCAGGGGTTTAGAGCTCATTGAGGGAAATGATTCGATGAAATGGCATTGGTAGTGATACAAAACGTTCGTTATGAAAAAACACGCAGACAGTTGAGTGACAAATATAGTATTTAACGAATGACCGGTCGCTTAATGTATTATAATGCTTCCATACATATAAATGAAGTGAGAACAACGAATAGTTGCGTTTTGGTATTTGAGGTGGTTGATCGAGCATTTCACTGAGGTTTGTCGAGAATTGAATGTTAATATCTGCTTCAGATCGCTTCAGTGAACTATGATTGAAAATAATCTACGTGATTGAACTCTTGACGAGCATTGCAGAATTCATTCGAGACACTTTGGTGTTTGGTAGAGCACATATGGAGAGAATTATACATCGAAAAAAAACATTCCCCAGCCAAATCTCGATCATAAAATTAATGCGACCACATCTCAATTATCAATATTATATCGTTCCATAATATATGCATAGGATCAATGAGATTATCAGAATGTGAATCAACCAAATCATTCACAAATCTACAATGTTGTAGAATCAAACATTCAGTGATTATTTCATTTCTTATGGGAAATATATATTTGGTAATGTTTTTTTTTATAATAGCTGCTATAATATGCTATGAAATATGATTGAGTCGATTAACATACACAAATCTTTAGGTATAATCTGAGGGAAAACATGTTCACAAATCGATCGACATTAATGCAATATCACCACACATCAACCTCTAGCAATTGGTGGTATTTCCTCATCCACAGAAAATAGTGATGGGAACCAAAGGATGAATTAGATTCGAAAAGACAATGTCATTAGAATTGATAATTAACGTGCTATGATATGACAAACAGCGTTGAGGATTGATTCTACACAATTCTCAGTGGAATAAGATACATGTCTGCTCGTTCAGTTCGAAATGTTACAAGAATTGGAATAAGTTATATCAAAAAGTTGTTTGTCTTACCTAATTCCAACGCGAGAAATGGTGTAAGTACTTCAAATCAAGTTTACTGTTGCTAGAATTAATATTAGTGATGCGTTAGTCATTGAAATTGATTAGAAAAAGGAGTGTTTCAACCCCAGTTGATAACCTTGTTCATATGAAACAAAAATGGTGGAAATGCATTTCACAGAGGTGAAACATAGCAAAAAGAATTAGAATTCAGTATTATGGATGTGTGCAGGGCGAGGACATCATGCATTCACTGATATCACCCTCAAAATAGTTTTTCAATAACACTTTCCATACTCAATGGTGAAGTAAAAGCCAAAAATGTCATCCATTATTCTCTATAGAAGCCATTTGATATATCGATATAGATATGAAGCCTTCCTCATGGTGATGATATACCGAGATCACTTGACAAAAGTCATATTCGATGACTATGAATTACTAACATGTTTGAGGTATATTTCGATGGTTGAGAAGTGATATTCAAATGGGTTTTCAGCAATATATGTGATAGAAAAAATTCAATATCGGTGAAAATGTAGCTTTATAGTTGAGAGTTGAGCGTTTGATAGAAGTACGATGCACCCTGTATAGTAATATATGTTTGTATTTGATAGTTTTCGAAGAATTTAATTAAGTTCAAGAACATTTTCGAATTTCGTGTGCCATTTGTTGATCGATTCATCAAATCTATATTGAATATTATGCCTCGATTCTTTCTTACCACCAGAGAAACTCCAATCGGATGAGGGAATATTCGTGAGAGTGGCATGACTGCGATGGAACTCGCTGGACCAGAGAAAAATAACTTGATTGTAGAAGTACATGCATAATTTTTGGTTAGTTGTAGCTATTTATATGCCTATGATAACATATGTCTATTTTTGTGCTATATGAATGGTTTTCTTGACAGATATATTCCCTTGTATGCAATCATTCAAATTTCATGATGAACTTGCAAATAGTGAATGAGAAAACTGTTATGCTGAGGCCATTGAGTGAACCTCATTGATTACGAGAATAATATAACTGTTGTGGGGGGTTGATTTGGCAATATATAAACATCACCATTAACAAGTTGGTAAAAGATATTAGTTCACATACTTTTGCGTTTTTTTCCATACAGCAATGGAATATACAATTATAAAAATATAAATAAGAATTTCTTATGAATGTACTGAAACATGAGCCGGATGGGATATAAACGTAATTGTACTAATTGAAAATAATATGAGTCTTTTCATCCAAAAAACCTTCATCAGTTCAGAAGATCTATACACCCAGACTCTAAACAGATTTATGAATTTTTGGGTTTGGAAAATACTCATGAAGGAGCGAATGTTGAACCAACTCACGATCGACGCATGGATATAAATATGGAATGGTGTAAGAACTCAAGTGGAGATATGGAAACATACTTGAATTATGTATGTATATTCATAGGGAAAACTGTCGAAAATAGATCGATATTACTGATGTGATATATCATCTCAATTGAGCTTCGTAGTGATTCTCAGGCAATGTTGAGGGTTATTTCCCAATCCTCAATGAATTTGAATATATGTTTACTCATTCAGCTCGAAATGATACAGGAAAAGAAAGAACAAATGCGAAAAAATATGGTCTTTTCTGATTTTAACGACTGAAAATGATAGAAGAACTTCAAGTTTTGCCAACTATTGTTGGAATACATATTACTGATGCGTTACTCAATTAAAATAATTATATAGATAAGCAAAATCATCCTGAACAGGGGGTGTTTTAAATATTATCGTTTACGTAAACAATAATGGATATAGATGCGGTGGGAATGCAATTCACTGACGTAAAACATAGAAAAAGAGAATTATAATTCGGCATTGAAGACGTATGCAAGTATTCACTATTAATTTTCAAAATGAGGAATATCAATATATTTCCTGAAAAGTAATTTTACCGGAATATCGATATACATATTTCCTTGAATCTCACATCATATACGAATTTCATATTCAAACCCATGAGGTACATCAAATTTGAATATTAGAATGTACTCATTGTTTAGGAGAATAATATGATTATTGTGGAGCGGTATATTCGACAATATATAAACATCATCACTTTGGTTTAAATATTATTTTACCCGCCTCTATGGTTTTCCCTATCTATCATTGAAAACCTTATGGGAATATCTTTTCAACATTTATGAAGGCTCGTGAATGTGTTACAACGAATATAATTATAAAAAAAGAATGTATTATGAATATACTGAACCATGAGCCAAATGAGATCTTAACAAAATCGTACTGATTGAAAGTAATATGAGTCTCCTCATTCAAAACCTTACCCAATGTGATAAACACTCTCGGTTCAAATGATCTCTATAGCCATGAATTTGGGGTTTAAAATACACAAGAAGGAGCAAATCGGACAAATTATACCATTAAATCTATGTTTGCATTGAACGGAGTTATTTCGAGAAGAGTTTTTCTAGGGAATATGTATGTATTCATTGCGATATTGGCGGCATCCATTATTATATGCTACTGGATGCCCAATCAGAAGCAGTATATAATGAACTGGATCTCCCTCAATCTTATCCATTTTCAATCCCAACCCTATTCTATAATATTCAAGATAAAAATATCATCATCATTACATGTCCTCATTGATTAATAGTAGAGGGGAAAAAAAATCAGTTAGTTATTGAGAGAGATATTTCAAAATGCATCCAAGTGAAACATTTGTCGACTACATATTATATTCAATACATCAATGGCTTGTAGATCAGAACAATGATATATAAAAATCATGAATTTGTTATTTGATGATCTCATTTAATGGGATGATGGGTAAGGGAATTGCCAATTTTATTCCATGACTAGAACATTTCATTCTTCGTCATTCCTTGCTATATTGATTGATACATATCAATATTGATTTCCTGCTTCTGTCGCTCACATAAAGTTATGAAAATAATTTTTTTCTAGAATAATTGGGGAATATTACTTGAAAGGTGTATACATAACCAAATATGTTTTCATTAAATTATTGCGCACGAGGATCTAGTCCACATTCAGGTAAATAAAACTTGATACCCAAATCAATTGTGAATCGTACTCATTGTGCAACTGCCTCAAAGATCAAATTCAGTGAGAATACTGGACAAATTTCACAGATAATTGCAAACTGAGTGTTCAATAAATTAGTACTTCTCAGGTTTGTTTCTCCCATAATATATTGTAGAAATTGTCCTCAAAGGTCCAATTCCATGATGTTTCGGCAGAATCTTCGGATGATATCTAGTTGATTCGAACCCCACTTATTTATACCTTCATATGAAGATCACTTTATCGCTTACAAGTCGTTCATAATGACCACCATTACGGTTCATAACCTCTGATTCTATAGATATCACCTATATTCCACTCAAGTATCATGTGAGCTCTGCAATTTGATTAACATTGAATCACACATCTTGAAGTCCCCACTGATATTAAGCCTATAATCACCCATTATTATTAATGTCAAAGAAATGCGCAGTGTTTACTCAACTCAAAATGTATGTCAAATCACTTATTTATGGAAAACTACATCCAAAACTTCAATATAATCTATCTGATTGTAGAAATCATATAGGAGTCATTTCCAATTGCATCATATTACAATTAATTATATATAACTCATTCATTTGTTGTAAACATATGATTTCCACGGAGTGAAAAAAACAACGTTAATGCTATAAATAGTTGTTTTAAAAGCTTCAAAACTCATTCTATGGATTCAAATTGTTGACATATTGAACAATATATGCAATGGATTGGACAATTCACCATCTAACTCTATATCATTAATAAAATCGATTGGTTATATAACTTTTGGTGATACTTAATCGCTTTTGTTGACTTCATAAAGTTCACTTCAAAAGATGAATATGAATAGCCTACATTGGAGTTTATTTTGATAGATTCGCAGGAAACTATCATGTCTTTTTCAGGTATTTCTTCACGGGTATGTATATGTATTTCCAACCGTAATCAAGGCACAGTATACCTTGAGCAACTTGTTGGAAGCTGATAATACAAGTGTTCAGTGCACTGAATTAGACGCTTTAATCGAGATATATGTCGAGCTTCGATGTATTATTCCACATATTATAATTTATCACTTCTAACACAACCCTTGCTACAATTTTTTCACTTCTATAAATATCCACAAGAGAATATCCCGCATACCACATAGTTCCATGAAATCATACAACTTATAATTATCCTGATTAGCTTTCACCACATTATGGCTCAATATTTCAATATACAGTTCAAGTCCAATTCATCTTTGAGGCGGATTGTTTCATCATTTCGATGTCCATCTCCGAAACAAAAAAAATATATGCTAATACATTACCATACATATTGGTAATATTTGAGAATCACAAATGAAATAACTATGTTGAGAGATATATTTCAATAATGCAGATGACATTCCGACTCCAACTGGTCCGCTTCCCATCCGTTTCCCCCACCATATTCGAATGAGATTGATATATAGTAATACATTCCACCATTTATTCAACCGACACCCAGGACAATTGGATTTTAAAGAGTCAAATTTCATGGGTTTGGACGACTACACCGCTCAGGAAGAAATATACCGTTGCGAGGTATGAGCAGTACTCCTATTGATGTTAAAAGCGCGCACTATCGATGACAGTACCACACCACTATAAGTGATACATCGAGTATTCCATCGATGATAGAACGAATTCAATAAAAGGATTGTACAAGAAGCATCACGTGAAAAATGGAATGAAATATTAACAGGCGACGAAAGATCGGGGGTTATAAAATCACTAGCGCCTATTTTAGGTGTGAGTAGTTGTGATTTTATAACAATAGAAATCCTTATGGAGATTAACATGGGAAAACGAGTGATTTTGGCCCAGAACCGGTGCAGCATAACTACTTTTTATATTTTTTGAAATTTCATAGCTTATAACTTGTTGAATAATATAGATACAGCTACGGACTCAAGAACTTTTTGTTCTATGATAAAATATCTTTCTAATTACGTATAAATTATAACAATATAGATCTTTGTTTAAATAATATACTAGTTTAAATTTATACTTACCTAATTTACATTCTGCAGTTCCAAACATTGATGCACCGAGCTGTTTAGGACTTCCACCCGTTAAATTTCCTCCTCGTTCAGGATCTTTTTTCATAATTCCTTAAATATATTATTTTAGAAATTATTAACGAAAAACGAAATACCTTCTTTTTTTAATATTGTTTTGTTAATAACAATCGCAATTTTCTACGTGCTAATAAACCCTTAAAAAACATTTTTCTAGACGTCATTCCGAATCGAATGAGCTATCGCTCATATTTTCAGGAGCGTTATATCTATTTAACACGTTTTTGAACTTGTTGATTAGACTACTGTTAGAATGTATTGTTTTGTTAGGGTAGGTGGCATATGACCCCGGCTATCCTCTAATCATCACTATGAATATGTATTGAATTCATTAAGATATATTACATGTAAGTTGTTTATTTAATAGACGATAAATATTGAATAGTTTTACATAACAATTTCAATTGAGAATATTTTCTTGTTTCTTAATTTTTAGAGCGTGATTTTTCAGTAGTCGGGTTTTAGTTTTCGAACTTATTTTCATTATTTTATACTCTTTAGAGCCTAATTTTTCAGTAGTCGGGTTTGAACTTACTTTTTATTTAAATTATTTTGGGGTTTTGATTTCATGACAAAGTATTTGCAGAGCCGCTCAACATTTTTTGTTTGTTTAGGTTTTATTGTTTTAAATACCGCGTGGAGGTACTCCCAGCTTATGTCATTATTATTACACACGTTTTGTTTTTTTATATATAATCTTAACAAGTGTACCATAGTCCATAATGGAATACGTATTTATTATATATGTATTTTGGGAAGGTTTGCAGAGGAAATATGTTTAGCTCACATCTGAGGCGTGATTTATATATTTATATGGTGCATGCAAGCAAAGCCTCGAGCGACAGCTAACAATATATATTTTCTACGGCATCATTAAATTATTTGACTCCAGGATTCCAGATTTTCCATACAGAGATCTAGGGACTTCAATGACATGAAGAAACGGTGAGTGAAAGTAGTTTTGACATTCTTGGGCAAAATCTTCATTTCATGACATTCTTCGGCATTTCTGGTATCACGTAAATTATGAATTTTATAATTTAATAATGTTTTTTGTTCACCCTGTATAAACAAATCAAGTTATTTATTATTATTGAATGCAGTATTGAGAGACCTTTCAGATGAAGTATCACAAGACATCTATTTCAATTTAAAAAAATTACCGATTACGTCACCACGTCAAAACCAATGACATAACCTCCTGAGAATATACATTCAAAAATCGGCATTTAAAACAAAAATCGACCTCTTTCAGGATTTTTGTCAATATCGAATCTGTTCCATAATTTAGCCGCGCACTGTTTATTCATTCATATTACCAATCGTACAGAGGAATATATAGAAAAGTAATCAGACACGCAAAGGATGAATATTATAAGAGCAGAATCGAACACTCCAGCAATAAGTCCAAAGAGAGCTGGGCTGTGAGGGGGAAACACAAAAAAAATTAGATACTCCATTCTGTCCAGATACTCTAAACGGATACTACTGCAATGTCGCTATCAAACTCACTTTAACGTGAGTACATACAGTGCTTCTCAGAAGTCCCCTCCCCCCTCTTATTTTTGGAACGATTATACATAAACAAGTGAAATTTGGAAACTCAATATTAAAGGTTGTGAACTAGTGATGATAGATGACGAAATCGTCAAAGATGACGTCACAAGGCCATTGTGACCAATAATTTTATATCGAACCCTACGGCAAGCGACACCACTTTTGAAAGGTATCGAAAAAACCTATTCAATGATACTAATTTTGTTTGTGTTTTCGGCAGTTTTGGCAACTCACTTTTAAAAAACGCAAAGCTGTGATGAATTGAATCAGTTAATACTAAAATTCAAAATTCAAGCTCCGCCTCTGGATAGTTGTCAAATGAGCTGACGTTTCTGTTAGTCTCCCTAATTCGACGTTTTTGTAATTGTCCAAGTTTTTGTATATTTAATAATTTGTGTATTGTTGATCGAACGTTCAACTGTTTTAGCAACTTTTGATACTTTTAATATTTTTGTACATTTTAATAATTTGTTAAACTGAGCCGAACGTGTGCATCAAGAAGCGAAATGGTACGTGCTTTAGGTGATAAAGTAGCAGCGATCCTAATTCTTGGTGAAACTGAACAAAATATTCATGCAGCAGAACGCATTTTCAATGAGAGGTTTCCCGATCGCCCCGTTTCGAGAGCTTATTTAAGGGAGCTTCTTCGTAAGTTTGAAACAACGGGTAGTATTAATGATGCGAAACGATCTGGCAGACCACAAATTTCTGATGAGAAAAAAATTGATATACTGGCAGAAGTAATAGTTAATCCTACTTCTTCAACAACTCACGTTGCATCTACCTGTGAAGTCAGTCGAAGTACAGCACAGGGTGTTGAAAAAAAACAAATTTCATCCATACAAATCAAAAATGGTTCATCAACTCTCAGACGACGACCCAGACCGAAGACTAGAATTTTGTGAAAATATGGAAACTAAAATCAACCAACAGCCAGACTATGTCAAAACAATTTGTTTTAGTGACGAAAGTACTTTCTATCTAAATGGACATGTAAATAGACAGAATGTGAGGTATTGGAGTGACGCAAATCCTCACCTGTTCCGTGAAACACATACCCAATTTCCCCAGAAGGTGAATGTTTGGGCAGGAATCCTAGGAAACCACATCGTTGGGCCTCTTTTTCTAAATACTTATTTAACTGGTGAGGTTTATCTGGAGCTGTTGCAAAACGCAATAGAACCGTTAATCCTTGAAGTTTTGGAAGATAATCCAGATGAATTCGGCAATTTGGAAATGACATTCCAACAGGATGGTGCTCCTCTACACTATTACGGTGCAGTAAGACGGTATTTGGATGAGGAGTATCGTGGTAGATGGATTGGACGACGAGGTTCAACGGAATGGCCAGCTCGATCATCGGACCTCACACCTTTGGATTTTTTTCTGTTGGGGTACCTTAAATCAAAGGTTTACGCCACTGAACCTGACAATATTGACGTTTTAAGACAACGTATTGTTGCAGAATGTGAGGCTGTTTCCGCAGACACATTTGCAAAAGTACGAGAAGAGTTTAAAAATAGGATATTTCACTGTCAGGAAGTAAATGGAGGTCACTTCGAGCAATTTCTTTAAGTAGATACTGATTCTTAAATCTGTAATTAATATCATACTGAATGGAATTTAAATTTCAATGTTTACTAATGAGCCATTAAAACTGCCATAAACACAAACAAAATTAGTATCATTGAATAGGTTTTTTCGATACCTTTTAAAAGAGGTGTCGCTTGCCGTAGGGTTCCATTTTAAAATTATTGGTCACAATGGCCTTGTGACGTCATCTTTGACGATTCCGTCATCTATCATCACTAGTAGGGAAGTTTACAACCTTTAATATTCAGCTTCCAAATTTCACTTGTTGGTGTATAATCGTTCAAAAAATAAGAGGGGGGAAGAGGGCTTTTGAGGAGCACTGTATAATAAAAATTGCTACCTTTATGATACAAAGTAATTATTATTTCAATAAATTGTATTTTTTTTAAATATTGAGGCTATTAAATTTGATAATGTGGAATTAATAAGTGAAAGAAATATTCCAATCGAATTCCAAAATATCAAACCCACGAAATTTCTGATAGATGTATTTAAAAGTGAGGGTCCAAAAAAGGGTGGTGATAAATCCGATGACACGAGGCATATACATCAAACACATTTCATGGTTTTGTAAACCAATTTGGTAAAATCCATAAACTGAAGTGTGAGTATTTATTTCAAATCGATCGTTATTGGAAATCAGTAATATTAGTTTTTCAAGAATATACTTCGCAGTTATATACCAACTTTCTAATAGCATTTCCATAAAATCACCATTGATAGTATCGAATTTGACTGTGTATAGAATTTTCCAGTCTGTACCGTGAATCAAACGGTAATGAGGCGACACTAAATAAAAATCTCCAACTGCACTTTCACACTTATTATGTCTTCCATATTGAAGACTTTCACTTGCCATTAATTGATTTTCGATGTACAATCACCCATGCAAGCCTCCCATTTGCTAAATTATAATCGTCGTTTGATGTCATACTACACAATAAGTCAAAGAATAAAAGTTAATAATTTCCAAAACCCAGCCTAGATAATATGCATAGTAAGTAATCTCTTAAATATGAGTATATTGAAATTGATTATTTTTCACTTTTAACGCCACTACCTTAGTAGCCTTCACAAGGAGAAAGTCAATCTCAAGTCCATCGAAATAGATGGGTAAACTATTGACTGGAAGCAGAGGTTGAATATCTAGGTCTTATCCTAAATAATGAACTACTCTGGAACAAGCATCAAGAAGAAGTTACGAGTGAAGCCAAGAAAGCCCTAATGGTGTGCAGAAACTTTGGAAGGAAAATTGGGGAAGTACCCCAAAAACTCTGCGGTGGATATACATAGAAATAGTTAGACCAATCGTTACTTATGGGGCAGTGGCATTGGGTAAAAGAACTAATCTAACGACCACGAGAATCTACCTCTCTGACACATTACATGATGGATGTAATGAGAACGTGCCCATTCTTGAGATCTAAAACCTTTAGCGAGATCAGCAATCATACAATGTTAATAAATTTGAAAAAACAATATTGGGAAAGATCTTCAAGGGATGAGAAAAGCAAAGATACTTCTGCCAACTTACAACCAGAAAAGATCTACCAAGTGGACTATACGCAAAACAAATTCCGCATACTAATGGGAATCATAACAGATCTCGGTCGATTGAGAGAACACCTCAAGAAACTAGGATCAGTAGAGGAAGTAGAGAACAGATTATGCTTCCTCCTCTCAGACTTTCGGCGGCACTCCTTTTTTTAAAATTAAACTCGGCACATTTCTACTAACACGACCGGATATTTTGCGATATCCTCTGATGTTACCAAACAGAGGTAGGCATCTTATAATAAACTCAACATCCATGAATTCGCGATTGCCGGTTTAAATTCCTTTCATTGATATAGCGCTTGAGAGCTGTGATATACTACTACGCTGCAGTTGTACCGGCTTTCAACGCAAGTTTCCTCTAGCAGGTGGTCCCCCATCCAATTAATTACTGCAATCAGCGTTGCTTGACTTTAGATATCGGTAGAGGTTCATCAGCGCCTTCAATAGATGATTTTGTTTCAAGTTTTCTCTAGCAGATGCTGGCATCCTAGACCGTCGATATTTACATGTTCAATTGCCTGCTTATTTCTACTTCATCTCCTTCAACAAAGTTCAAGAAGAGGTTTTTTTATTTTGCATAAAAAGCCTGAAAAATATATAGTGACCATGAATACTCTATCAAGATAGAAAGATATTTCGATATGATATATATTTTTCAACAACTTTTGGGAAATATTGAAATTGTAAATAAACATTCCCTCAATTTCAATTTAAAAAATGCATGCAATTTTCAACTGCTTTTTCATTTCGCAGGGCTCAAATCAAATGAACCACCTTCTATGAACAATCATGGTATTTCAAACATCATTATTCTATCTATCTATGAACAATTATATTAATTCAAACATTATTATTAAGTATCAAATTTGATGATCTAACTGTTGCCGCCTTCTTAAACAAAACACCCTTTATCTTCCTCAACGTTTTCTTCATTATGCAGTACAATGAGTACACTCAGTTGGTATGTTTTGTTACTTGCGTACCATAATACTGCATCAACAAAGGGTAATAAAAGTATTATGTTATCTAAAAAAAATAAAGGGGGATATACTAGAAAATAGATTGTTGTCTATTTTGTTACTGAGAACAATATACCATCAAACAGTTTTTATGGGATATGAATGATTGTTCATGAAGAATAATATGGCTCTTGAAAACACAGGATCTTCCTCGATCAATTATATGAAAATCTAGGACATACTATTCAGCCAAAAAATATGTTTTTGACGATAAAGATAGAGAGACATTAGATTTTTTATGATCATACTTCCCACAGTCTATTTTTCAATATAAACCACCAAACTCTTGAAATTTTCATTGAAGTTCAACTCGATAGAGAATAATAATTTGCCACCAAACAGTAACAGTATTTTACATTTGAAAAAATTCATAACATTTACGTTTTTGCAGATTTTAACAAATCTTTATGGAAAAATACAAAAATTGGTCAAATTCGTATGAAACACTGAGCATTCATAACAATATAGTGACATAAGGCGTAGTGATCGAATATAAATTAGTATTTTGGAAAGGGGAGCTGGCTGGAAGTGTGAAATATAATTTTGTCGAATACATTTTATTGGAGATCTAATGAAGTTGATCCCACTCCTGCATCAATGTTACAAGTGATCTGGTGAGTACTCCTTTCCGGAAAACATTCTTCAATTTCAATGTCCCACGAATTACTTCTAGGACAAATACAACCTTTCACCTACACCACTAGCACTGCCCTCTCTCGGATATGTGTGGATATTACGATAATTTTCAATCTGCCAATGTTGACATATTTTTCATGACCCTATGAGCATTTCCAAAAGAATTCTCTGGTATTATTCCAAATCGATTATTTAATTATCTTTTTAGTATATAAATTGACTAGCGTATAAGTTTATTATTTTGTATATATGATTAGCGTATAACCTCCATTTCTGTAAAATACTCCTGTCATTGGGCAATCTGCCTGTTGGATGTTTGATTATCTAAAAAAAAACAGATTTATATATACAGTGCGACTTTTTATAGTCCCCCCTCCTGTTAACTTTTGAACAGTTCGACGTAGAACAATGGGACAAAAACCGTTTTGAATGATATCACCGATACTACTTTCTGAAATGAAAGACATTGTGGTTGCTCGATAGATGGCGCGGAGGGATACATCAATTTTAAAATTTCAAATAACAAAGGGGGTCAAGTGTCACATCGTTGGAAAGATTCAATTATCTTTTCAATCATTCAATTTTTTTTTAATTTCGTCCATATATTTGTTCACAATATGCATTTGAAATGTCAAGTATAAGTGCGGATCTGGATGGTACCCTCACCTCGATAACTTTTGAACGGTGGTACACTGGGCAAAAAAACATTTTGAATGGTATTACCGATCCTTCTTTTTGACAGAAGATATATTACAATTACTCGACAGATAATTATAATTCATTATGTTTTTGTTTTTGAAAAACGTATTATTTACAGACGAGTCATCGTTTTCTTTATATAGGAAACACAATCCATCCGTTGCACGATATTGGTCTCAGGAAAATCAGCATATAAGTATTCCTGTGCGTACTCAATACCCACAAAAACTCAATGTTTGGACAGGAATGTTGGGAGACTATATCATAGGTCCCTTATTTATCGATGGTAGCCTAAACGCTGTCAAATATCTACAACTCCTTCAAAATCAAATTAATCCGACAGTTCAGCCACTTCCTATTAATTTTGGGGCAATAAGGTTCCAACAGGATGTTCAAGTCACAATGCACGAGCAGTGACACAATTTCTCCAAACTAAGTATCCAGATCGTATAATATCTACACGTGGTACGATCTGTGGCCCCCCAGATCACCAGAGTTATCTCCGAGTGATTTCTTTCTTTGGGGATATCTGAAAAAATCCGCTTATCAACATGAATTTCATAAAGCTACAAATCTTGATGAATGAAGGGGGAAAATTAAAATTGAAAAGTTTGACTTTGTGCACGTATTGATATAATCGAGGAAAGAAAATTGTATTTCGTGCATAAAATAATTTATTAAAATTGCAGCAAGGCGCTTTCGAACTTCAGGTCATCATGAGTGCGTATCTGTTAGTAAGTAATATTGATAGAGAACTATCTAAATAATTGTAAATTTTTTGAGAAAGGAAATTTGAAATATTTTTGAAAAGTGAGGTTACTTACTCGTCAGATGTACAAGAAGCCAAAAAGACCATAAAATATCCCATGTTCAATGAGTGTTGTATAAGGTTACATGACAAACATGTTAAAAAACAGGATGAAACTTGAAATTACATTTCGATTTCTCTATGAGCCGTTATTTAGGTGTGATAGCTATATAAATGACAAGATTGACAAGTGAACGTTGAAGTAGATTGACATGGAACACAAAACTATGAAGATATCAGAATCATGAAAATAATATCCATGGCATACGAAAACCAGATTTGAAGATGATCAATCTAGTGGGAACTGTCATCTGTCAAATATACGTTGCAATATTCCAAGGAAGCCAGACAAAATTCTTGAATTCTCAAATTTAAGTCATCGTAATTGAATATAACCTGTGGTAGAAGTCCATTGTATCTCGAAGTGGAGTGGTATAATTTCACGAAGTAGAAAAACTCAAAGTCGTCTCCACAATTTAATGTTGCAATCGATGATGATGAACCTATAGAGGTTCGAAACATGTCCGATCGATGGTCTTTTACCTTTTCACCAACATTTAACTAATCGATTGCATATTAAATTGTGGAGACTTTGAGTTTTTCTACTTCGTAAAATTGAATATAAGTTTAAAGGAGAAGTTCAATGAGACCTGTCCTGATCACAAACATACAATTGAAAAGAGTATGGTAGTGTCCATAGACAATAAATTTAACTTTTTCTTATAAAAAGCCTTATTCACCACGGCTCAATGAACCACAACTGGGGGATAAGAAGTGTGATAAAAGTTAATGAGAACTACCCAATTCACAACTAGTTAGAGTACAAAAGAGTTTAAGAGATGATAGTCAAGTAAAGTGGTATCTCTTGCAATTTGCTACCTCTCTTTCAACTTTCCCCATACTGAGAACATAAGTCATTGTTTGAATTTCTACTGTTACTTTGACTATCATCTCTTAAACTCTTTTGTACTCTAACTGTGGGAGTTGTGAGTTGGGTCAAGTTCTCATTAA
This sequence comes from Gonioctena quinquepunctata, assembly GCA_018342105.1. Taxonomy (NCBI): domain Eukaryota; kingdom Metazoa; phylum Arthropoda; class Insecta; order Coleoptera; family Chrysomelidae; genus Gonioctena; species Gonioctena quinquepunctata. Next base: position 183,035 of record JAFIRS010001055.1, read on the forward strand.
ACTCATCACACTTCTATCCTCAGTTGTGGTTCAATTGAGCCATGGTGAATAAGTCATTTATTAGAAAAAAATAAATTATTTGTCTATGGACACTACCATACTCTTTTCAATTGTATGTTTGTGATCAGGACAGGTCTCATTAGACTTCTTCCTTAAACTTATATTCAATTAGGAGAATCTTGTCTGGTCATCCTTGGAATATAGGGACGTATATTTGACAGATGACAGTCCCCATTAGATTGATCATCTTCAAATCTGGTTTTCGTATGCATTGGATATTCATTTCATGATTATGATATCTTCATAGTTTTGTATTCCATGTCAATCTACTTCAACGTTCACTTGTCAATCTTGACATTTAGGTCCAGCTACCACACTCAAATGATGGCATTTAGAGAAATAGAAATGTATTATCAAGTTTCATCCTGGCTAAGGATATGTTTTTTAACATGTTTGTCATGTAACCTTATACAACACTCATTGAATATGAGATATTTTATGGTCTTTTTGGCTCTTCACCTGACGAGTAAGTAACCTCATTTTTCAAAATTATTTTAAATTTCCTTTCTCAAAATATTTCAATTATTTAAATTGGTCTCTATCAATATTACTCACTTAGAAGTACGCACTGAAGGTCAGAAGCTCTGTAACGACCCATAATCACAGAAAAATTTTCATTCATAAGAAACAACACGAGATTCCTGAATATGAACTTATAACCAGAAAGTTCAATAGAAGTCACATGCGTGACTGAAAACTGATACGCACAGGCCAGTTAAAAATATTTCATCATTTGAAGATAGGTAAAAGCAATTAAGAATTACTAGAAAGAAATTACCCTTGTACCAAAAGGTCATAAATAACTCATCTAGAAGTAAACAAAATCATAACTTCCAAAATTGTTGACATCGCATCGCGATATGAGATATCATAAAACTGTTTTAATAGATTCAGAACGACATAAAAACGCGATAAATCTATAGATGATAAAAGCCAAGAAATATCATAAACCCTTTTTATATAATTATAACTCTATCTCGGAAGGCATAAATTTTTGTTTTATGTATTTTTTGATGACAGGAACAAAGCCATTAATTATTATTGAGCCGCTGACAAGTTGAAGATAATTTTAATATCGGAAATTTTTTCCAGCGACTAGCCCAACTATCACGTGATTCGATAACGGGTTATAAAAAGCGCGATTTTTCAGATCAAGATCATTCATTCGGTGTTCAGCAGTCAAGCAAGTACGCTCAGAGATGAGGTTAGAATTCAGTCATTCACGACATAGTGAAATCAAGATGAGAAACTTACGAATATAGTTGTCAAGCAGTGAACTTAAGTAGCCATCAATAGAACTTATATTCAGTTTTATCCGAGTATCCAAGTGAATTCATAAATAAACCAGTATTGTGCCCAGAACGTGAATAAGTCAACGAAAAACCACAAATCGACAGTTCATGATCTCATAGTAAACCATATCCGTACACGCTACAGTAATATACGTACGAGTAAAATAAAATAAACAATTGCCGCGAGATTAATCAAACTAATAATAAGAATTTAAACTAATTGTCGTTTAAAAACCTACTCAAGTGAATCAGTTTGAAACCTGGTTAGTCGTATGTATTATTTTTCTGCATTTATGTTGTGGCAAATCGAACCCTTTATAATGTGCATGTGTCTGTGAAGGTATCTCCATAATTTCATGTTACCATAGTTTCGAAAGATAATTATTTCTAGCCGTTTGTGGCAATTGATGTCAAGATTGTTTGTCGTGAAGCTATTTCATAATTATAGCCTAATGTAAAATGAACTGCCAGTAATCTATACTCTATTCGTTTTTCTGAATATTGTCGCATGCTATTCGTCTATAGGAGAAAGGAAATAATTGTGTTGATTTTTTATTAAATATAGATGTATATTCTAACATTTTATGAGTGCATTCTTATTTTTTATTATATTTGTCGAATCCTCCTGAACGGTACGTACTTCCTGAATAAACAACTCCACGCTCCAGTATTTGAGAGAAATGAGATTTGTCCCGTAGCCGCTCCAGAGACATAGTTTCGGTTCGACCTTCTTCAGATAGTCGATGCTCTTGATACTGTTTTTCGCAATCTAACGAATAATGTCTGGTATTATAGGTGTGATGTGTTAATTCATAATACCCAGTATTGCCAGTTTTAATTTGCTCAATTTAAATAAATTTTTTTTCTGCAGCCGTCTTAAAAAAGAATTTTTGGTATGATTCGTTACTTTACACAAATGTACCGAAAGTAGCTATTTTGGGAGATTTTTTTCACTTTCGAAACAATTTCTTCACTTTCGGGACGATTCTTGTTACTTTCGGGACGATTCTTGTTACTTTCGGGACGATTCTTGTTACTTTCGGGACGATTTCGGGTATCTATGTAGGCGGCTTTGACAGTAACATGAACTTTGTATTTTATTATGACAGCACTTGTCATGTAACATTGGTGTGTTTTTTCGCTTTTCAAATCCAAAAAATGGAAATCAGTAGTACGGCTCGTCCTGGAAAATATCACTTTCGGAACTTGTTACGTGAATTACTATTATGCACGAAATACAATTTTATTTCCTCGAAAATCAAAATTATCCATCTTTGTGCCAACATTATTCCAAATCTACTCAGCGATATAAGATTATCTCTGTTTGGGAGATTTGGCTATTGTTTGGCAAAACAGGGTGGTTTCTTTGAACCTTCATTGAATTAGATTCATAGTTTTTTGTTTTAAGTTGATTTTCAATTCATTTTTCAGAAGTTAACATTATGTTTTTTAATTCGTAGAATACATTTTTTTCACGAGTTACCTTATGTTTTTTAATTCGTAGAATGTATTTTACTCTCAAAGTCGTTATGACAAAAAGGAACCACAACACTTATTTTCAGAAGATAAATCATTTGTTACATTTATTGCAGCAAATAATATCTCGCATGCAATGGAACGTCGGCGTCGTAGAGTCTCTTTCCTGATAAGCCAGACACACATCCACACTAAAATTCGCATATTGATCAGGTCTTCGAAGTATCCGAAAAATGTCCGTATTAGTGCGTTACACATGCAACTGACGGTCAGCCCTGATGGTCAGTTAGTGCCATTGATTAAATTGGTTGTTTCACATGTAGCGCGCATTGTCAGTCGTGCAACTCGTACGCTGGAGCATCAGTCTTGGGTACAGCGTATAGTCCGCATCAGCTGAAGCCATTGTGTTTATGAGGCTTCACACAGCCGTGCGTACCGACAGAACGCAGTATTGCCGTGCGTGCACTAGTTTCCGTTCGAGCGACGTAGCACGTGTGAAAGACAATGGTGAAAAAAACAAATTTTTCTGAAATCGCTCAAGAATGCCTACTTTCAGACCCCAAAATTCGCTAATTCAGTATTTTAGTCCGTTGCTAAGCAACGAACTTTCCCGGGAAAATTTTTGCCGGCCTGGCCGTCAAAATCGGTCCCTACCGGTTTTCAATATACATTTTAGACAGTGAATAAATACACGCAAACAACTAACTCATATAAGTTTCGTTTATCACAAATGATCTTGGTTTGTTCGTTTTATTATCGGGTATTTTGAACAAAAGCTTAGATCCAAAATCTTCTATGTTATTCAAATTTAATTGATATAGTTCATCACGGCGACATGCACCGACAACACCAAATATTAAGGCAACCTAAAGAGTAAATACTACATGAATATCTAGGTAATTTTAAAAGTATTACATTCTAAACGCACCTTATTCATTAAGTATATACAGTGCTTCTCAAAAGTCCCCTCCCCCCTCTTATTTTGGAACGATTATACATAAACAAGTGAAATTTGGAAACTGAATATTAAAGGTTGTAAACTTCCCTACTAGTGAAGATAGATGACGAAATCGTCAAAAATGACGTCACAAGGTCATTGTGACCAATAATTTTGAATGGAACCCTATGGCAAACGACACCTCTTTTAAAAGGTATCGAAAAAACCTATTCAATTATACTAATTTTGTTTGTGTTTATGGCAGTTTTAATGGCTCATTAGTGAACATTAAAATTTAAATTCCATTCAGTATGATATTAATTACAGATTTAAGAATCAGTATCTACTTAAAGAAATTGCTCGAAGTAACCTCCATTCACTTACTGACAGTGAAATATCCTATTTTTAAACTCTTCTCGTACTTTTGCAAATGTGTCTGCGGAAACAGCCTCACATTCTGCAACAATACGTTGTTTCAAAGCGTCAATATTGTCAGGTTCAGTGGCGTAAACCTTCGATTTAAGGTACCCCCACAGAAAAAAATCCAAAGGTGTGAGGTCCGGTGATCGAGCTGGCCATTCCGTTGAACCTCGTCGTCCAATCCATCTACCACGATACTCCTCATCCAAATACCGTCTTACTGCACCGTAATAGTGTGGAGGAGCACCATCCTGTTGGAATGTTATTTCCATATTGCCGAATTCATCTGGATTATCTTCCAAAATTTCAAGGATTAACGGTTCTATTGCGTTTTGCAACAGCTCCAGATAAACCCCACCAGTTAAATTAGTATTTAAAAAAAAAAGGCCCAACGATGTGGTTTCCCAGGATACTTGCCCAAACATTCACCTTCTGGGGAAATTGGGTATGTGTTTCACGAAACAGGTGAGGATTTGCGTCACTCCAATACCTCACATTCTGTGTATTTACATTTCCATTAAGATAGAAATTACTTTCGTCACTAAAACAAATTGTTTTGACATAGTCTGGCTGTTGGTTAATTTTAGTTTCCATATTTTCACAAAATTCTAGTCTTCGGTCTGGGTCGTCGTCTGAGAGTTGATGAACCATTTTTAATTTGTATGGCTGAAATTTTTTTTTTTTTCAACACCCTGTGTACTGTACTTCGACTGACTTCACAGGTAGATGCAACGTGAGTTGTTGAAGAAGTAGGATTAACTATTACTTCTGCCAGTATATCAATTTTTTTCTCATCAGAAATTTGTGGTCTGCCAGATCGTTTCGCATCATTAATACTACCCGTTGTTTCAAACTTACGAAGAAGTTCCCTTAAATAAGTCCTCGAAACGGGGCGATCGGGAAACCTCTCATTAAAAATGCGTTCTGCTGCATGAATATTCTGTCCAGTTTCACCAAGAATTAGGATCGCCGCTACTTTATCACCTAAAGCACGTACCATTTCGCTTCTTGAAGCACTTAAACGTTCGGCTCACAACAGTTCAACAAATTATTAAAATTTACAAAAATATTAAAAGTACCAAAAGCTGCTAAAACAGTTAAACGTTCGATCAACAATACACAAATTATCAAATGTACAAAAACTTGGACAATTACAAAAACGTCGAATTAGGGAGACTAACAAAAACGTCAGCTTATTTGACAACTATCCAGAGGCGCAGCTTGAATTTGGAATTTTAGTATTAACTGATTTAATTCATCACACTTTGCGTTTTTTGAAAGCGAGTTGCCAAAACTGCCATAAACACAAACAAAATTAGTATCATTGAATAGGTTTTTTTCGATACCTTTCAAAAGAGGTGTCGCTTGCCGTAGGGTTCTATTTAAAATTATTGGTCACAATGGCCTTATCTTTGACGATTTCCGTCATCTATCATCACTAGTAGGGAAGTTTACAACCTTTAATATTCAGTTTCCAAATTTCACTTGTTTATGTATAATCGTTCCGAAAATGAGAGGGGGGAGCGGACTTTTGAGAAGCACTGTATAATCTGGTGCTTGAGTAATAAACGTTTCAATTTATTCATCTGACAAAACTTTTGACTTCTTTGGTTTATAGTTGTCACTTTTACGTTTCAGGAAAGCGCGTAATCTCGAATATTTTGTAATATCAATATCTTCTTTTGTACTAAGTGTAGCTCTCAGCATGGAGTAATTTGATCATAACGTAGATGCCTTCAACTTTGTAGATAAATCGGAAAAGTATGCAATCATGTCATTTTCAGAGCGGGAGGTCGTCTTTTTTCTTGACAAAAATCTATGAAACGTTTGTAAGCCTATTCATATTTTGCCTTGGATTTATTTGGCAATAAATTTAAGATGACATTTCCAGCAGCATTTACTAACTCTGGTGGTGTCCCGCACACCTAGACATCATCATCACTGTCCATTTGAAATATTTTTCAGCGATAAGTAGGTATTAAACCGAAATAAGTAGTGAATCTCTGACTTTTGTCACAACAATAAACAAACAGTGAGTGTCAAGGAAACGATTTCATAGGCAATAAGATGGTAATCAAAAATTGTTATACATTTATAAAAATTCCTTAATTTATGATAATGTTGATTGCGATTTCAGAAATCTAAGAAGGTCTCAAACCACCAACAACATGGGTTATCAGCAGGTGGTGGATTCTACGCAGAGTTGTACCTGCCCTAGCCATTAAATTTTGTTTTATAGGTAAGTATAATGATATTGGGTTAAGATAATTATAAGAAAAATCGCTTGAATATAATTGATAGTTGTTTATTTATATATATATAATATATGATAATATATTCAATTATATTATATAATAATATATGATACACCTAATTAATGTAAAATGTCAAACTTTATACTTTATAAAAAGTTCAGTTTCTCGATAAAAGGTATTTATAAACAAAATTACTCACGAAGATCAGTTTCACTTTCACTGTCATCATCCAAATTGATAATAAACTTTTCTTTGGGAATTTTTTCTATATCCATATATGACTTTTCCACCTTTTTAATATGGGAAACACTCTTGGACCAGCTGCTATCAGGAATGTTTGCAGTTTCTGTTTGAATAAGAGCTACCACAGTTCAACTTAAGGTTGGAGAAGTATTATTTCTTCGAACTGCTGACTTAAGCTGATGCCATATTGTTCAATTGGGTTGAACATACAGTGATAAGGAGGAAGTCTGAGCACCGTATGTCCCAAGCTCTCAGCCAATGAATCACAAAAATATTTATTTTTTATCGACTAACTGCGTAAAACTTCTAGTATAGTATATTAAAGTATAAGTGGATAAAAAGGGCTTTAAAACACGCGCGATTTTTCGAGCACGACGGCGCAGCCGGAGTGCTCGAAATAGAGCAAGTGTTTTTAAGACCAGTTATCCTCGAATACTTTACGTTATTTTTTTTTATTGGTGCACTTTGAAATCATATATACTGGTATTATTACTACAAATAATAGAAATAAGAACTAATAATGCAAGAAGGTTGAATTCGTGATGTGACATCAGTATACCTTTCGTTGTCATGGAAATGAAAAACATTCATTTGCAATTTGTTACCAAGATCAATATTTGTTGTCACCAGAGCTCAAAATGAATTATTCTAATATCGATTTTTTGAATAGTAGGCAGAATCGCGGTTAATACCGCGAAAATCCAGTGATATATATAAAAGAATATGAAAAGTTCATCAAATGGATGAAGGAGCACATATAAATGAACGAATTGTGAGTAATATTTTGACGTTACAAGGTACTCCTGTCAGATCAATAATCAAAAATTTGTCATTTAGACTTCACGTTTCTCGATTTGTTGATGTTGTCATGGTTACCTTTAAAAAACGCGCGTTTTTTAAAGTTCGATTTAAACACGCTGAGGCGTGCTTTAAATGGGTAAAAAGGGGCACCAATAAAAAAATAGTATATTAAAGTATAAGTGGATAAAAAGGGCTTTAAAACACGCGCGATTTTTCGAGCACGACGGCGCAGCCGGAGTGCTCGAAATAGAGCAATGTTTTAAGACCAGTTATCCAGAATACTTACGTTATTTTTTATTGGAGCACTTTGAAATCATATATACTGGTATTATTACTACAAAAAATAGAAATAAGAACTAATAATGCAAGAAGGTTGAATTCGTGATGTGACATCAGTATACCTTTCGTTGTCATGGAAATGAGAAAAACATTCATTTGCAATTTGTTACCAAAGATCAATATTTGTTGTCACCAGAGCTCAAAAATGAATGATTCTAATATCGATTTTTTGAATAGTGAGGCAGAATCGCGGTTAATACCGCGAAAATCCAGTGATATATATAAAAAAGAATATGAAAAGTTCATCAAATGGATGGAGGAGCACATATAAATGAACGAATTGTGAGTAATATATTATTTGACGTTACAAGGTACTCCTGTCAGATCAATAATCAAAAATTTGTCATTTAGACTTCACGTTTCTCGATTTGTTGATGTTGTCATGGTTACCTTTAAAAAACGCGCGTTTTTTAAAGTTCGATTTAAACACGCTGAGGCGTGCTTTAAATGGGTAAAAAGGGGCACCAATAAAAAAAACTGTATTTTTGTTTACTTTTCCTCATAGTACATATCATTATTTAACATATATTCATGTATAGTCGCTTTGGTGTCATTTGAACATGGTGCTTTATCTAGTCTTCGACGATAATACTGTTGGGTGGAATATTTGGTATGAGTTTATTTTGGAACCAGTCTTCAAATAATTCGGCTATAGTATAATCATGATAATCGACTAAAGAGTCCTCGATATTATTTGCCGATAAAGACAACGCATTTGGTATGAAACCATTTTCGGTTCCTACGTGAATTATCGTAATGCCTTTTCCTTTATTAGACGGCGCATTAGTTTGGCATAAGTCAGATGAGTCTACCCAACTTTTGTTTGGAATATCGTGTGTATCGAACCAACTACGACCACCAGTTGAAGTACTTGCTTCAGGATGAGCCCATGGACGCCACATTTTTTACGACACAAATAAATAGACACAACTGACACAACGGAATATCAGGTAGGTAATGACTAAATATTGTTTAACTTTTCCCCTTTTATTTCTGAAATTGGAAAGCGGTCAGTTCTCAAAACAGTCTTGTTTCCCAAGTCTGGTAGGTAATTTATTTTGTAACCGTAAATAGACCATTATCGCTATAATCTCGTTAATAGCCCATCAGTACTGAAAGTCTGGTGGCCAGGTAAGTAAATTTTATTATTTAACACATTTCAACATATCCTACCAAGGGCCCCAAATAACCTTACGAGATTTTTTATTATCAAATAAATTTAAATACAAAACTGTCAACAGAAGCCAAAAATAATGGAGAGTCCACTATTATTAAAATGCCAAACTATTTCATGAGATATTTCAATCCGGACCTGGGAAACTTTTAAGGGACACACACTTTCATTGCTTATCTATATTTCGAACAAGGTCGTCGGCTAATATTTATTTACGACCTTCTTAGATTTCTAGTTCTACTATACCTCGTAGTAAGAGCACATTCCCAGACTTCAATGCTTGTTGGCCTCGGCTTAACGCATTATCCAACAATTTACCTTGAAGTCCGGGAATGTATTGCTTTCACTACTAGATACACAATGTACTGTTGTTGTTGATACAGAAATATTATATCAGTTTCATTGAAGAAAAACGATGTATCTGGGATACATCACATGAGAGTTATAAAAATAGGGATGTAAAACTAATTCCCAATCTGCAATGTAGCTCATGGAAAGATTTCACTGACATTCGAAAATAGTTTAAAAAACATTGTTCGTTACTTCTTAGGTCAGAATATAAGGTGACAAATGCGCCTTTCGAATGTCTTTCCATACATATGGGATGCAACTCCTATTTTTACGTTTTTTCCTCCGTGTTATTATTATTTTTATTCACAAAACGGCATCGACGCGTTGATCTAATGTTGTGGATACATTTTACATACTGATCAGACGTTTTCATGTGAAATGTATCCTCACATGATTACTATCGTTTCGGACGTCCATCGTCTCAATGGATTTAAAAGGTTTTCACGACCTTTCGGATGCTCGTATCTGTAATCGTCTTCAGGTGAATACTGACAAGTTTAGGTGCTACTTACCAATTTATATGACTGTCGGTGCAATGATGCGTGTAATTCCGCCATGTGCTGCGTGTAATTTCGAACGGTATGGTGGTTCGTGAAGTTTCGCGCCTCTGCAGCCCGCCAGAAAAGCAATCAGTGGTTTCATACGTTCTTGATCTCAACGCTTGGTTGACTAAAGGTTATTGGCTTCGATGTAGGCGGCCTCTTTGAACTTTCGTTTGACAATGCTCCTTCTATGTAGAACACTTGGTCGTCCCATAGACTCGATAGTCTCAGTCCAGGCGTGGTCAGGATTCCCATTTTGATGTTTCTCCACGTTGAGTCCATTTTGTGCTCATCCATCTTACCGATAACGGTCTTTTGTCTCTCCAATGTAGGAATCTCCGCATTACATGGAACTCATGAATGCATTCTACTGATTTCATTTTGTTGTCAGGTTTGGTCTTGGTCAGGAAACTCCGTAAAGTATGCCGGATTGGACCAAACCTGACATCAAAAATGAAATCAGTAAGAATTGCACTTATGAAGTTCCATGTGAATGCGGAGATTCCTACATTGGAGAGACAAAGAGAGCGTTATCGGTAAGATTGGATGAGCACAAGAAATAGACTCAACGTGGAGAAACATCAAAATCGGGAATCGCTGACCACGCCTGGACTGAGCACCACCGAGTTCTATGGGACGACGAGTTCTACATGAGAGGAGCATTGGTTCAAATGAAAGTTCAAAGAGGCCGCCCACATCGAAGCCAATAACGCCTTTAGTCAACCAAGCGTCGAGATCAAGAACGTATAGAAACCACTGATTGCTCTTTCTGGCGGGCTGCAGAGGGCGAAACTTCACGCACCATCACACCGCGCGAAATTACACGCACCACTGCACATGGCGGAATACACGCATCATTGCACCGACAGTCATATAAATTGGTAGTAGCACCTAAACTTGTCAGTATTCACCTGAAGACGATTGCAGATACAAGCATTCGAAAGTCGTGAAAACCTTTTAAATCCATTAAGACGATGGACGTCCGAAAGATAGTAATCAAGTTACCACATCGTCTACAACCTTCAAACAAACGTATCCTCACATGATGCTGACCGTCAGATCTGACCGTCAGTTGCATGTGTAATATAGTAACACGCGGTATGCGCGAGGGATACAAATCAGAGTTCCGCAGAGTACAAACGGGAACATAAAGATCAAAGTGTCGACGTCAAGTGAGCGAACTGATTCTTCAGCTATAAACTGTGGTCACGTGCACTAGATAGCTAAGAAGTGGGAGCAAATCAAGAGTGGTCCAGTTCACTAATTGATTCTCCTCGGCATATTTGTTTTATTTTGTGCTGATACCATTCAAATCCAAACACATTGGAATTTCTGAAACTGGAAGCCACATTTTGTGTGTTTTTTTTTATTATTATAGTCCAATGTTTTTTATGAATAGGTTTCGAAAGCATTTCCCCTCTCCTTTTGAGAATATCATGAATCTGTCAGGCTTTTTCTTGAAATTAGGAATTGACTTTACTTCAGTCATTTGGTGCTCGAAACAGGGGTTACCTGTAAAGTTTTCCGAGAGTTTTGAAAATTGGTATTTTTATAGATATCGACGTGCATTTTCCGAATTTTCACTTTGCCACCTCGTATCTGGGCCGCTTGCGCCGTCATATTGGAAAAATGGCACCCAAAAACAGTTTTTTGACAATATATCATTTCCAACTTATTTTACGATGAAAATGAATAGTTTTAGCGTACGAGTGCCGCAAACCAACACACATCTACACTGAAACCATCAGTACGAGTTTTGATGGAAATTGGTTGGCCCAAAATTTTTTAAAAAAAAAAATTTTAAAAACTATTTTAAAATGAGTCGGAAATGAGATATTGTAAAAATGTTTTTCCAATATGGCGGGCGAGCGGCAAACATACGAGGTGGCAAAGTGAAATTCGGAAAGAGCACGGCGGAATCTATAAAAATTCCAATTTTCAAAAATCCCGAAAATTCCATGTAAAACTAACAAATGACTGGGGTGCTTGTATAAAATAATTTTCACAAAGGTGTAATAAAATTAAAGATTAAAAACCTCAAATAAATGATACTTAATGGAAAACAAAATATTTTTGGTAAGATAAGTGACATTGAGGCAAAATGAGAATGGACATTACAAATGTTATTCCAATATCACTTACCACATCCACAGAAGTCGAAACTCCATCGTTCTTCGATCAGCAGCATTCAAAAGGAAAGTTCGAGAACTAATTTTCAACCACTATTACTGGCTGATTCCCACACACACTCAGAGACTGGAAGTTCAGAGTTTTTGCTCACTACATTGAAATATCCGCACGAGTAGCATACACAAGAGAAGGCACTGCTGAAATTATATTGAAGGATAAGAAAAAAAAACATTCTTGAATGTTTTGTAGCTTGACGTTGTTTCCTGGTAAACTATAAGTCAAATTAAAACTCATCCGTGACTATCAGACTTACGCCCAGTTTCATAATGTATGGTGATCTTTTCAGTCACTTAACCAAAGACCATTTGGTTAACTAGTGGTGAAGGTTCAAGAAGTTTCACAAAAACAAAAGTTCTGTTAGTCGAGTAACTATTAGTTAACAGGGCCGGATTTAGGGGAGGGCAACCGGGGCGAAAGCCCCGGGGCCTCCACAAACGGGGGGCCCCCACAATAGAGACTTCGGAAACAAAAATCTTTCAAATTCCAACTAGTAAACACTAGTAAACATCTTTTCCTTTGTTTTTGTTTTTTTTTGCTCTTTTACCTTTACCTACAGCCTACAGATAATTCTTGTTTCCGATTATATTTATATGTGTTTGTTAAATACTAAGAGAATCTACTTGGTTTCACAATAAATTATTTATTGAAAAACTCGACTGAAAAAAATTGTTCATTTTATTTGGAAAATAATTTGGGGCGAGGGGGCCCCCGCTCCTTTGTTGCCCCGAGGCCTCTGGACCTCTAAATCCGGCCCTGTTAGTTGATGTTAATTTCCTATAGGTTGGTAACGAGAATTCATGTTGACGTAGTCGACAGAAGGGACATTTTTTATGGAACGCCCAAATTTAATCGCTTCCAAAAAATGAGGTGTGATGGACATAACTTTGTTTTGTTTGGAATATGTGATATCTGACAAAACGGGTAATGGAAACTCTAGATGAACCAATTTTCCAACGGAGGAAGAAAATGTTATGTTAATAAATCTCATTGAAAAATATAAAAAAATTGTAGATTGCAAGAAAAGCAATAGTGTTTCATGGCCTAAGGATGCTAGTAAAATACTCCCTTTTCTAATGATCCTACTAGCTGTGGAACTCCATATAATTTGGAAAATATTCTCAGAAATTAGCCATTGGCATAGATGTTGAATGTAAGGAGCACTTGATCACTTGGTGATAATAAATAATTCCTAAAGAAATATTTTGACTATGATTGTGAATATTATAATGTATAAAATGTTTTTCAAATATTTTGTATTTTCACCCTCAATCTGAACCATACCTACTTTTTTGTCAGATATTTGATTGAATTTCTGATTTCTTTTATAATCCTTTCGACCAATCTTGAGGACAGCCTAGAAGTCTTTTCCATTTGTTAGAAAATATGAATAAAATCAGATGTGGAATCATCTGCGACTCAAAGATAAACTTTAGTCACTATCTTCTATCATTCAATATAACCTCTTGGGGATATTCTATTGAAAAGGGAAACATTCTCGATTGAATATTGAATAGAAAGATTTTTCTGTGAATTCTGAACTACTTATCATTATTTGACGAATGAGGTATCGTTCGAAGCGTCTTGATCAATTGTGACAAAAAATTCGAAATATTTGACCACGAAAACCGGCGTATACCAATTTTGAATCGAATCGGACGATAATCACAAAACTCGTCATCCATCTTGGGGCCGCCATCTTAATCTTAATTATAACTTCCGACAAAAAATTCATAATCTCCGACCCCGTAAACCCCCGCATACCAATTTTGAATCAAATTGTACCATAATCACAGAACTCGTCCGTCATCTTGAATTCATGAACTTTGACAAAAAAAATCCTAATATCTGACCCCAGAAACTCCCACATACCAATTTTGGATCAAATCGGACCATAATTATAAATCTAGTCCGCCATCTTAAAGCCCCCATTTCAGTTTTTTCTCTAACAAAAATTCCATAATGCATTGTCACCGGAATAATGAACCTACGATCTCTGGACTATGAGGTAGACACTCCAGCCACTTGAACTTACAAAGCAAATGGTAATAAATTCCGGTATTCTGTATTTTCAGTAATATTTACTAGAAATCGAAAAATAAACAAAAAAAATTTTGCTTGAGCATTTGAAGATTTCTCAATCCACAGAATAATATTCGTGCCTAGTTTCTTTGTGTACTATAACTGCTCCAAATATAATATGATGAAATTGATGATTCAGATTGCTCTCTTCCACAAGATATCCAAGAAGCTGCAAACAGAACAACAACTTTGAATCTGTTGCCTGAAAAATCACGGCAGCGATATGAACAGGCCTAAGCTGGATTCAGTGAATGGAGTCAAATGAAGAAAGTTGAAGGCAAGTTCACTGAAATCGTACTTTAAGTTTATTTCGAAGAAAAATCGAAGTCATCAACGCTGTGGTCTTAATTCTCTATGATAAATGCTGGATTGAAAATCAATAAAAACGTGAATAACACCACAGTTTTGAAAAGAGTGTCGGATACCGTCCGAAAAAATCGAATATTCTGACAAGAGAAGAATTTGACATATTTTTGAATGAAGCTCCTGTTGAGTTTACCGTTAGATAAACCGAAACAAAAACACAAATCAAATAGTTATGATCATCGAAAAATACTCTGTGCGCATTCTCAAGAGGGTCTGATTTATGAATGTAATAAACACTTGGCCCTTATAAACAAGAATGCTTTCAGGAATGAATACAATAGTTAGTCGATACTCAGCTTTTGTACGAATCGTTTATATGTTTGAATACACGGTTCAAACGAATTATGTATTTCATTTAATTCCCTAACCTACTAAATTCAATAGGTTATGGGCCCAGATTTCGCGTAACTTGATTAATTACTGGAAGTATAGTGATTGAAGTTTGCAGTGACCGCAATTCAACAAAAACAATGGCTAAAACTAATAAAAGAAATATTCACCAGTGCAACGGTGAAATATATGGTGTATGGAAATTCTGTGTCAATTGGTTACTCGCGGAATTGAATATGTTATACCTAATTGAAGAAGAAATTCCTGGTGAACCTAGTGACAGTTGGAAGAAACATGACTTCAGTGCGAAAGGTGTTATCATAGAATACCTAAGTGATTCATGTTTGGGATTTGCAAAATTCAGTCGACCGCTAGAGGCGTATTCAATAATCTGAATTTATGAAAGAAGTTTAGAAACTCAGTCGGCATTAAGAAAAGGGCTTCTTTGTCTCAAGTTTAGAGGAGACATGAGTTCAATGCACCACTTCACACGTTTTTATGACCTCATATCAGAATTGCTCGCTGCTGGAGCCAAACTGGATGAAATGGATAAAATACTCAAAGAAGACACAACATCAACAAGTCTAAAGGGCACCAAATACATTTAGTAGTTCTCACACCAACGAAGGAAACTCAAATCAACTTCATATAAAAAATCCAGAAAACAAATTCTTCAAAATAAAAGCCAATAACACAAATCAAAAGAGGGCAAACAATTTTAAATCAACCCAAATGTGGCCATTGTAGCAGAACAAACCATTTAAAAAAATGTTTGTCATTTTTTTATAAATAGAAGATTGAAAAATAACGCAAAATCCATACGGTTCGCACCAAACCAACACTGGATCCAGGCAAAGTTTTGCTTTTATGATGAGCCATAATCGTTCAAATATAAAAGTGAAATGAAGATGCATCATTCCTGCTAGACTCTGGAGCAGCTGATCATATCAGGATTTGTTTACAAAAATCTACGATTTACCTACTCCCAAAGAAATCGCTGTGGCTAAAATGGCACTACCGTTACCGCAACAATAGACGATCTGAAGATGTAACAGACAACCTGATTCTAGTTCCACGTTTACAAGAAGAGGGCATGGTGGAAATAATCGATAAAAAATGGCGTAAGAATAAAAAAGAACAATGTCATCATTACAACGGTAAGCCCATAAATGGTTTATAGGCGAGATTTTCAAATGCCTAAAGACCATGGGAATAACAATAATATGGTAAACGCTGCTAACTACCAGATATGGCATGCACGATTAGGGCATCCCAATAACCAATCATTTTAAAAATGAAAAACTGGAAATGTTAGAAAGTCTTAACCATATACATAAATCCAGAAAATAATGTATTATGTGAGAATTGTATAAAAACACATATGGAACGACCTTCTTTCATGATTCATAGTGAGTAACATATTTATTAGAATTAAAATCAGAAGTTCTAAAGTTACACAAAGATTTCGTTAAGGAATTAATAAAATAATATTTCCAAGGGGGCATTACTTTCCATTAAAATGTACCACTACACCTCAACAAAATGATGTTGCAGAGCAGATAGATCGCACAATTACAGAAAGAGGGCATGCGAATCTTTTTACATCGGTGTTGGAAAAATCAGTTTGGGAAGAAACTGTCTTAACAGCTACATACCCAACTAATATTTTATCAACCACGCTCTGCACCTCAATAAAACAACATATAAACTGTGGCACAATCAAAAGTCCAGATTAAAAAAAATAAAAAAATATAATGAAAATAAAAATCAAATCCATGGTTTATGTCCACCTTAAAACTAAGAAAACAAAATTTGACGAAAAGTCATCCAAAGGAATCTTAGTGGGATATGCTCCCAATGAATATAGTGTGGAATGTGGAAATGGAAAGTTTTCTCGTAGCTTGTGACGTAATTGCCAACGAGGCGAATTTGAAAAATCACTAGATCAGTAAAAAGTGATTCCGATGCAACTTCGGAGCCTAAAACTAAGAAAACCGACTCAAACTCGGAAAAATTAGTTAAAAATCACTAGATCTGTAAAAGTGATACCGAAGCAACTTCGGAGCTAAAACTAAGAAACCGACTCAAACAAAAATTGTTAATCTGAGTAAAAGTATCCAAGCAACTATAGACAAATAACAAGCGACTCAAACTCAAAAAAAAAAAGTTAAAAATCACTAACTGTAAAGTGATACCGAAGCAACTTCGGAGCCTAAAATAGAAAAACCGACTCAAATTCGAAAAATTAGTAAAAATCACTAGATCTGTAAAAGTGATACCGAAGCAACTTCGGAGCCTAAAACTAAGAAAACCGACTCAAACTCGGAAAAATTAGTTAAAAATCACTAGATCTGTGAAAAGTGATACCGAAGCAACTTCGGAGCATAAAACTAAGAAGACCGACTCAAACAAAAAAAAATTGTTAATTCTGAGTACAACAGTATTCCAACGAATACACACACATTCAAGAATTAAATCCT
This sequence comes from Gonioctena quinquepunctata, assembly GCA_018342105.1. Taxonomy (NCBI): domain Eukaryota; kingdom Metazoa; phylum Arthropoda; class Insecta; order Coleoptera; family Chrysomelidae; genus Gonioctena; species Gonioctena quinquepunctata. Next base: position 200,370 of record JAFIRS010001055.1, read on the forward strand.
TCCAATTTAAGAAGTGAGAGAAACAAAAATCATTATTTGCCCCACTATACTGATCAAGATTTAAATATTATATTTTTAGTAGTTTACTTTGTGCACATACTCTCGTGAGTGCAATACCAAAGACCCACAAAGAAATTAAAACAAGGGAAGATTGAGATCAGTGGGAGCAATCCAAAAATGATGAAGTTAATTCACTCACCTTTTAATGATAATTGGTCGTTAGTAAACAAACACACTGACAAAAATATTGTCAATTCCAAGTGAGTATTTACTATAAAAACATGGAAATCCCACAAAGTACAAGGCAAGGCTAGTAGCAAAAGGTTTCAGTCCCAAATATTTAAGTGGTTATAATGAAACATTTGCGCCTGTTGCACACATTCCTACCTTAAAAATTTATTTTAGCCTTCTCCAATCAATAGATTTATGTGTCCATCACATGAACGTAAAGAACTGCATTTCTGAATGGATTTTTGCAAGAGGAAATTTACATGAAAATTCGCGAGAGAATAAATGAAGACAAAGAAAAATAAAGTGCACACTGCATGAATCAATTTGTGATTTAAAACAATCAAGATGCTGGTATGAGCATTTTGACAAAACGAATAAAGAGCTTAACTTTAAAAGTTCTTCAACTGATCCATGTTTGTATATACGAGACAGAGGTAAAATAAACAAAAATATTTATGTTATCCTTTTGTCGATGATATTTTAAATTTGTAGAGGAGATTAAGAGGCAATGTCAGGAGTCATAGATCATATTTATAGTATCGATTGAAGATGAAAGAAAGACTTACAGGATGTTGAACCGTTTCTAGGCATACGCATTTAGAGATTTAAAAAAAAATACGGTAACCCTATATCAAACTACAGTTTAAACACAGTTCTGAACAAATATAATATGTCCGAATGTAACCTGTAAAAACGCCTCTTGAAAACAAATTAAATTATCACGAATTAGATAACGACGAAATTCTGAATTTACCTTTTTATGCACACGCCCAGATCTATGTATAGCAATAACAATTTTAAGCAGGTACCAAAGTAAAACTAGTAAAGAATTTTGGACATGCTTGAAAAGAGTTTTGAGAAGATATATTAAAGGTTCTATAGGCCTTAAATTACCTTATACACGCAACAATAATTATGTAAATATTATTGAAGATTGTGTATTCTGACTTGGGTAAATGAAGTGGATAGAAAAAGTACAAGAGGGTACCTATCCAAAGCCTTCGAAAACTGTATGATTTCTCGAAACTCAAAAGAGCAAACATCAGTAGCTGCGCCGTCAACGGAAGCAGAATATATGAAATATTCAAAGATAATGATGGCTGCAATTGTAGCAAAGATTCCCACAAACCACAAAAGAACCAAACATATTGATATAAAATATCATGGTATACGTAAACAAATATTACAAAATAAAGTAATACTAAACAATAGACTGATGCCCTCACAAAGTCACTACCAATACCAATATTCTTACTCACAAGAACAAATGTGGGATTGAATTGATTGTCTATTAATATTTCTTTTGGTTTCGTTTTTGAGTGGGAGTGTTGAGTTTACCGTTAGATAAACCGAAACAAAAACACAAATCAAATAGTTATGAGTCATCGAAAAATACTCTGTGCGGCATTCTCAAGAGGGTCTGATTTATGAACTGTAATAAACACTTCGGCCCTTATAAACAAGATATGCTTTCAGGAATGAGATACACATAGTTAGTCGATACTCAGCTTTTGTACGAATCGTTCATATGTTTAAATACACGGTTCAAACGAATTATGTATTTCATTTAATTCCCTAACCTACTAAATTCAATAGCTCCTGATACCAAATATCTTATGAAAGAAGTGGCAACCATTTTTGGATTATTCGGAACGTGTCATTGAAAAAAACGCATGTATGACATTGGAGAAACAACATACTCATTACTAATTCATTTTTCGGACACTAAAACCAACATTCAACGAAGCTTTTGCACCGTTGGTAACTACATGAATCTTTACCGAGAATAGGCTGCATTACGCACAACTTATATAACTCATCGTCGGTTTTTTTTCGAATTATTGTAACAACAAATGCACTGTTCAACCAGCTGGAATAAATACTTTTGGAAAGATGCCTACCACCATTGCCGAATTTCTGGAATGACTAGATCCGCAGCAGTTTCAGCATCTTTGTAAGCAAATTGAGGAGCGAATTTGACTACAATGAAACGACATGGAGGATGGAAGTCCTCAACCGTAGCTGAGAGTTACATCGAGAATTCCACTGAAAATAAAAATAAAATTGCTGATAAAATGGTTCCTGGTACAAGTACTAGTTCTATCTCTGCACCTGTATTATTTGTCTATCCCACTTCTGTAACACCCTGTATGGTGTAATTGATTTATTTGAGTATTGGTCTCAGGGTAAGATATGTCTATTTTTTTAATAAAGGGTTTCTTACGAAAATTAAATGAGGAAATAACGCATACCTCAGTCAATTTGAACTCAAATACTTATCTAAGAAAACGAGCAAGTATATTTGCACTTTTTTAATCAAGATTTTCCGGAATATTGTCTGTAACATGGGACAAAGAGCCTCTTATGCCCAGTTGACGCTCTTACGGGCCAGTTATTGCTGACATAGGGGTAATCCACCTGCACAAAGTCGAAGGACCGCCAATCCGTTGTGTGTGGCGATCCCCGACAGCCAATATCCCTGAACTACTTCATTCACTTCCAGTATGTAATCATCTATATTTGTATGTATATCCATTCATTCTGAATAAAGTTATATATATAATGACATGGGGAAACTAATAAAGGTCTGGGAACTACGAGGGGAGAGCTCTTGTGTGGTAGATCAACTGAGATCTCCCGGACCTGAGATCACCCTCACCTTTATTCTTATCAGGTAGGATACAATGGGCCAAAAGGCTCAAGTGTCATCGAATGCCACGGCCAGACGAGCCTGCGGGGTGAAGGTTTTATTGGGTAAATCTGTCTCAGGGACTCCCACACTACCGCAAGGTGTTCATAAAGGATTTCCTCCACCTTCCACAGAAAAAAAAACGACACCCTTAAACTATGACTATACCTACTTTTCATAATAATTACTACTCAAGTACAATTACAATAATAACTTCATCAGTAGTTGTATTTATTGGCAAGATCCCACGCTCACTGATTAAGTACGTAATGACTATATGACATTAAATACAATAAATATAGTCATTACACCATTACATTGGCAATTTTTGCATGAGAAAGATAGTTTCCCCGTTAGGTCTTCCTAATTCCCGATTTGATCAGTTTTTGGATTTTGACGCCCATTTTTGCGGCACTCCCACGGCTAAGCGGCTGATTGGAGATAGTTTTCACGTGAAACGCATAGTATGTGGGTTATCCAAGAAAAACAGAAGAAACATCCAGTTTTTAAAAAAAATTGCGAAAAACGTATTTCCCATCAAAATTCATGTTAGCAAACCTCAGATTCGTGTTCAGCAGCCCAAAATACTATATGGTACCAAAAATTAAAAGTTTTGAACCCTCTTTTGACACAAGCTACCCAACCAATTTGAGTTAATTCAATGTCCAGCGTGGCTTTAGCCGGAATACTAGTTGTTTAAATAACTTCATTATAGTCGTGGATTTTCCAATTTTCAGAAAAATCATATTCAATTTTAAATGGAGAATGTTTTCCTTTTCACCATAAACTAATTATTGGCACTTTTTGGGATTATACCCTTCCATAAGCTGAAAACAAAATTAAATGGGTCAGGGTAGAAGGTCAAGAAACAAAGAAGAAAGAAATACAGCGATAACTAAGAAACTTCATCCATATTCAAAAGATTTTTGAAAACGGAAACAGATTCGGTTCCCAAAACGTTAAGGTATAGATTCCCTGATCTATTAAATTTTCTTTTCAGATTGTGGAGGGTTATAATCCCAAAGAATTGTCAAGAATGAGTATTCCCCCACAAAAAAAATAAGCTTCAAACAATACCATAACCTAAGTTGCCTGAGTAAACTTCCTTATATTTTATTAGCTCTTAGTCTAAGAGCCGGTGGGAGATCGAATTTCACCGATCTGATAACTTACTGTCGAATGTAAATAAATGCTGTCACTGTCACTCACATGTATACGAGCATGCGCACTCGGATACATTCAACGGTCAGGTAGCGTGCAGCTGCTATGTTGTGTCCTGTTCTATCACACGGACCTCGGACGCTCTACTTTCTCTCTCGCACCTATCAAATAGCTAAAATTCTAAAACTTTATAGCTTGGCAATAATATTTCATGTACAATTTTTTGCAGGCAAGCCTATACGATTGGTTTTGTGTAATTAAAATTATCTTACCTATGATATCAATTTCGATTGGTTAACAGATCGGTGTAGTTACCTATATTGACTTACCTGTTCACATCTGCTTGCCAGGTAGCCATGCACAGAAATAAGTAGGCAAGCCTATCTAGGCATATTCTGTGTGTTAAAAACTATCAGTTGAGGTGAAACTCATTCGGTTATCAAAATAGTGAAGGTAATAAAGAAAATTGATTAAAATTAATTCAATTAAAAATAGCTATGAACACTTTTCGATAGGCAAGTTATCATGGGCATATTTGTTTATAAATTATATTTGATAAAAAATATGTCTCATCGAGTTATCAGATCGGTTAAGGTCGACCTCCCACGGTCTCCTCTACTATCTGGGTTAATTCCGTCTTTCAGTGACTGTGGTAAGTGATAGTTTTTGATTCATTTCCTCGATATCAAAACAAGAAAAGATCAAAAGAATTACCTGACATGATGTGAAATCTGGGCGAGGGTTATTGAAGAAGAGTTCATCATTGAAAATATGAAATTCATAAGAATGTATGTCGAATATGTTATTTTTATGTCATGAAATAATTATAGTAATCCAAAATATATTATATCTAAACAATAACCACTACAAAGCGTGAATGAAAAGCTAGTAATTTGTACGGTATTGTGTAGTATAAGAACACTGCACTTCGTGCATCTGATAAGCAGCTTGAAATAGAAACAATTTGTTCCACGAAGTAATAGAAATCACATGCTTAATTGCCTTATTCCGGGAGATATGATGATATTTCTCTACAATTATTTAAGGTGTGATTTACGCTATTTCAACCTTGGAATAGGTTGGATCCCAATTCATCAAAGGTGAAGTAATCCAGTAATCGTGAATTGGAATATCAAGATATCAATCTATCAAGTAGGTGAAATGGCCATTTTTATCATAATTTCAACAATAATATGAAGAAGACATGCTTGCCTTGTATCATATTCTACTAACTGATAAAGGGTTACATGCTTCGCCCTGTTAAATGAAATTTTTAATGAATATATGGGATCCCTCTGTGTTTGTTTTATATTTGACAAGAGATAAGAGAAACAATATTGATATGTCATGTATGATATTTTTGTCAGTTGTAGTTGTAATTTTTTTTTAAATAAAACTAAGAGCTGCTGTGCTACCTGATTAAAATTCACTAGAAAACTATATAAATCTAAGAGGTTATGGGCCCAGGTTATTGAAAAATAAGTATTAATATTCGAAGAACATAACATAGCCGAAAGAATATGGACGATTATAAAGTCGAGAAGCTGAAGCTGAAATTGATTTGTTGAAAATATAAACAGGATGTTCATAAAATCAGATGTGGAATCATCTGCGACTGAAAAATAAACTTTAGTCACTATCTTCCATCGTCAAGATAACCTCTTGGAAGATAGTGACTAAAGTTTATCTTTCAGTCGCAGATGATTCCACATCTGATTTTATGAACATCCTGTTTATATTTTCAACAAATCAATCTATCATACCCCATTACAGGTTTTAATGTCAGAAAACACTAATTTCAAAGTGTCTCTCCAAAAGAAATGATTCTAACTTTTTCCATCTTTGTAAAGTGAGATTGCTCCTTGAAAATGTGTTTCCCATTTCTTCCAGTCTTCCTGATGATCGTGGAAGAGTGAAATAGATTTTCGTCGACAAAAATGTATTGAAGACCTAGTGAATGCGATGTCTGTCCTGCGTCAATGTTACGAATGATTTCTGATGAGTACTCTATTTTGGAAAACATTCTTCTTTGCCTCATTCATCTTTATGAGTTCTTAATCAAGACTGGAATAGAAAATCAAATAACTATCTGAATGAAAATGCACATTTTCAATTTCAGATTTTTTCTTTTGAGTTAGGACCTTTTCAGAATATCTATCAGATGTAGTTCAATGTCCAGCGTGGCTTTAGCCGGGGAAGTAGTTGTTTTCTGTTAGACATTCACAAAAATAACTTCATTTTAATCGTGGATTTTTCAATTCACAGAAAAATCTTTCTATCAATATTCAATTGAGAATGTTTCCCTTTTCAACATGAATACCCCACAAGAGGTTATCTTGAGATGGAAGATAGTGACTAAAGTTTATCTTTCAGTCGCAGATGATTCCACATCTGATTTTATGAACATCCTGTTTATATTTTCAACAAATCAATCTATCATACCCCATGACAGGTTTTAATGTCAGAAAACACTAATTTCAAAGTGTCTCTCCAAAAGAAATGATTCTAACTTTTTCCATCTTTGCAAAGTGAGATTGCTTCTTGAAAATGTGTTTCCCATTTCTTCCGGTCTTCCTGATGATCGTGGAAGCGTGAAATAGATTTTCGTCGACAAAAATGTATTGAAGACCTAGTGAATGCGATGTCTCTCCTGCGTCAATGTTACGAATGCTTTCTGGTGAGTACTCTCTTTTGGAAAACATTCTTCTTTGCCTCATTCATCTTTATGAGTTCTTAATCAAGACTGGAATAGAAAATCAAATAACTATCTGAATGAAAATGCACATTTTCAATTTCAGATTTTTTCTTTTGAGTTAGGGCCTTTTCAGAATATCTATCAGATGTAGTTCAATGTCCAGCGTGGCTTTAGCCGGGGAAGTAGTTGTTTTCTGTTAGACATTCACAAAAAATAACTTCATTTTAATCGTGGATTTTTCAATTCACAGAAAAATCTTTCTATCAATATTCAATTGAGAATATTTCCCTTTTCAACTGAAGCTGAAAATTATAGATAGTGGTTGATGAGGGCTCAAGGTATTTTAGAAGAAAAACCTTTGGCAAACTGTGGATCCGGGATTCAGTGAAGATCGGTTGAGGGAAGCCGCTAAAAAGAAAATTGATCATAGTGCTAAATCAATTTTGTACCTTCTCATCAACAACAAGTTTAGACCATATTATGGATTGCAAAACTGCAAAAGAAGTATGGGAAACACTGAAACAAATACATACAAAATATGACACCTGGCATGGTTTATTACTGCTGAAAGATTTTGTGAGTACAGCAGAGAAAGAAGACGGAACCATAAATGAATATCTAACTCGAAGGAATGGTTTATATCTCAAAGTAAAAAATGCCGGTTTCGAATTTTCCGATAAAGTCCAAGCGGGATTGGCGGTATTGGGACTACCAAATGAATATGAATATTTAGCCAGAAATTTGAGAGCTGAAGAAGACGATCCCAACATGAGTTACCTTAAGTCAAAATTAGTTGAAGAGGAGGGACGTAACAACAATAAAAATAATATAGGGACTGAACCAGAAAATGTCAAAGCGTTGACAATATAAAGATGGCCTTTCGCAAGGAATAAGCAGTTTTTGAAAAATAAAAACTTTCAGAAACAAAACTCAATTTTCAAAGAAGTAACACAAATGAAAAATACGCACAAGAACGATTCATCAATTTCTAATTTTTAAATTGGGAAAAAAAAAAAAATGAAGAGCCGCCGCATTCAGTGTGATGCAACAATCGACATCCATGAGTATTCTAAATCATCGTCAGAAGACAGTTTCGGGAACGTGGATATTAGACAGTGGTTGTACTGATCATATGACATCACATTGTGACAAATTCTGTTCATTTATACCTTACGAATCAGTAGTAGAAGTAGCTGGACGAGGTGTTCTGAGATCTACTGGAGACGTTAAGTTGCAATTATCGAAGAAAAATGGATATCAAATTACTTTGATGAAAGTTTCATATGTACCAGAACTAAATGAAAATCTACTATCGATGAGTTTGGCTGCAGAAGAGGGATGAAAGTTATATTCGGAAGTAACAATGCGAAAATTATATCCAAACAAGGAGAAATTATTGCAGAATCTACAAAAATAGGACGTTTGCATTATATTCAAAAAAATTAAAGACGGGTTTTTTAAAACAAAGCAATTTCAAAGGACAATCAACTCTGTCATCAACAACTAGCTCATTTGAACTTTCCCGTTTTGAAAAAAAAAAGAAACGTTGTCAAATCACAGTCCAAAACAGAATATAATGAAAGCTCCTTAATATGTTTCGAAGGGAAACTCAAGAGAATTTCATTTCCAAACAAGAGTTCCACCAGAGCAGAAAGTCCTCTGAAAATGATTAATTCAGACGTTGACGGACCTATAAAACCTATGTTTATTGATGATCATTCTCGGTTTTGCAAAGTAAAGATGATGAAAAAAAAATTTAGTTTTTTTAAATTTTGCAGAGTTTAACAGACGTGATGAAAATCTTCATAACAGAAAAATTGTTTATCTGAGGAGTGACAATGGAGGAGGATCGAAAAATAATCTACGAGTTTCACCAAAAGGCATTTCATGCATTTTAAAGATTATTGTAATCCGAAAGCATATGGTTTGTGGAATCCAAGAAATAATGAAATATCCATTAGTCGAGATGTGAAATTTGAGGAGGACGTATTTCCTATGAAAATACAGTCTCAGAAATTACTTAGTCAGACGAGAATCACCACTGAAGACGAAAAAAAAAGTATTATGCTGAATAACATTGATGGATTAATTTATAAAGACGAAAGCGATCAAGAAGATGTAATCAACACAAGAAAATATCTGGAAGAGGAAGAACAAATCAAGAAGAGATTTGCAGAAAATGAAGGAGAGAATAAAACAAAATCAAATGAATATGAATTGGCTGAATCAAGCAATACGAGAAGAACAAAATTTGTAAGAAATGTGAAAAATCGAAGGTGGATGGCTGATTATGTGGTGAATGATAAGGATCCTGTATATGAATGTAACCAAGTAACAGCAGTTCAAGTGACAGAAAATGAGATGACAGAAACTCAGAAGGGACATTTCAATAGGTAAAGTCAAAGACCCAATAAATGTTGAAGAAGCATTCAAAGGAATGAATAGACGATGATGGAAGAAATGAAAAATTTAATCAAAAATGATGCATGAAACCCGGAAAATTGGAAAATTATAAGAACTAAATGAGTGTTCAAAACAAAATACAATGAAGATCGAGAAATAGAAAGATATAGAGCTAGGGTAGTTACCCAGGTGAATATGAAGTTACACATGCACTCTGAATATGGGGAAAATACTTTTCTTGCGTGTTTTTGCCTCCTGAACATGAATCCAGAAAAATGCGGCGGTCTCATACCGTTCCCGAGTTAAGGCACTTAAAAAAAACCTTATTTTCAGCACCGTTTTCTCGCACAAAAATCACTCAAAATGCCTCCTTCTTTTCACCAGCATAAACAATATACCCCAAATCACTTATTTCCGGCACAACTTTGCATAAAATATCGTCATTTTTATCGAAAAAATCCCCCCTACATAGTTCCAAATAAACGATTTTCGTTCCTTTGACAGAAGACATTTAGTAACTTTGCCTTGTTTTTCATGTTGGTGATAAGTGAATCACCGCCAACTTTTCGAATTCAAATGTGAGCAATAGTTTCCCTTTCATTTATGTGGGCAATTATTGTGGGCGGTGATTCATTCATTACCAACATGAAAAATAAGGCAAAGTTACTAAATGTCTTCTGTCAAAGGAACGAAAATCGTTTATTTGGAACTTGTAAAGGAGGATTTTTTCGATAAAAACGACGATATTTTGTGCAAAGTTGTGCCAAAATAAGTGATTTAGGGTGTATTGTTTATGCTGGTAAAAAGAAGGAGGCATTTTGTGTGATTTTTGTGCGAGAAAACGGTGCTTGAAAATGAGGTTATTTTTTTTAAGTGTTGTAAGTCGGAAAGGTATGAGACCAACGCATTTTTCTTCAGGATTCGTGTTCAGGAGGCAAAAACACATAAGAAAAGTATTTTCCCCATATTCAGAGTGCATGTGTGGTGAAACTTTATATTTACCCATACCCATATACAAGGTATTGATTTCGACCAATTATAGGCACCAGTAGTACAAAAGAAGACGATGAGATTTTTATTTGCATTATCAGCAGAAAAAGATTGGAGCATACATCACATCGATATAACCGCAGCATATTTATCTACAGAATTAAATGAGGATGTGAACTCGCCGTTGAATTAAAGAAAATTTCTCATGGATTATCAACATCAGAGGAGATTGAAATACAAAAAAACGTTTGTAAATTGAATAAAAGTATATATGGGTTTCATCAGTCTGAAATAATGTGGAATAAAACATTAGATTCATTCATAAGAAGACAAAATTTCACTTGGTTAGTATCAGATCCATGTGTATACTACAGGAAAGAAAGAGGGCTCACCATAAAGAAATCACAATTATGATCTCCTGTTGAGCGAGTTTAAGACACAGTCATTAAGAAAAAGAAGAGAAATCAATGATCTACTATTAATGTTCAAAATTATACACAACACCATAGATTCTTCGACATTACTTTCGTTAATCAACTTCAATATACCCCGACAATCTTCTCGGTATCACAATACATTCCACTTCAATGTACCTAATACACAACATCACTTTCATTCACCAATAAACTCAATGAGCAGAAATTATAATAAGCTAGGCTCAGTTGACATTTTTTTTCTCACCCGGACACAATTCAGATAAACCGTTTCCAGTTTGGTTTCTGACTAACCTATAACCTGTAAGTCAACCAAACTTATAAATTATCACTACTTTTCATTGCACAATCACATGTAATATTTATTAAGTACTCCTGTAAGTGGGCTTCGGCCTGCTGGATGTATATACCAAATAAATAAATAAATAAATAACTACATATGTAAACGATATATTACTATATGGAAATCAAAATATATTGACGAAATCAAGACGTTATTTGAACAGAGATTTGATATAAAAGATTTGAAAGAAGTGAAACATGTTCAGTCCATTAGAATCACAAAACAAAATCAGACGATAATACTTGATCAAGAAAATGTTTGTATTGAATTTCTGAGAGAGACCAAAAGGAGTTGCGACGCCATTACCAGTAGGACAAAAATTCAATAAATGTGACGTAAACGACCAAGATAGATTAAATGACGAACAGAAGAAGGTATATCAGAAGGTGATTGGAAGTCTTTCATATTTGGCATAGATTTAGCATTCACAGCCACTTTCATGAGCCAATTCTGTCAGAACTATCTAAGCATCACTGGAAAGGAATGAAACATATCTTGAGGTACCTAAATGCAACCAAGCAATATGAGTTAGAATATCAAAAAACGAAAAAAATTGCTGATGCTTATACGGATGCAGATTGGGGAGCAAATCAAATGGACCGAAAGTCATTCAGTGGATATGTCTTCATACTTGCAGGAGGGGCTATAAGTTGGTCTAGCCTCAAGCAAAGATATGTATCAAGTACAGTCGGATCAGAGTTCTTAGCTCTCAGTAAGACGACGAAAGAATTGGTATTTCTCCAGAAATTGTGTAGAGCAATAGGCGAAGAGTTTTTCTTCAGAAGATGTTTCCCAATTCACATTGGTAATCAAGGAGCTATGAAACTTGCTGAAAATCTAACCACTTCAGACTGATCGAAACATATCGTATTGGAGCTATTCTATATTCGGGACTTGATAGAAGAAAAGCAGCTCATTCTTAGATATATTCCTTCCAACCGGAACCTGGCTGATCATCTTACCAAAACTGTTCCAGCTCAAAAATCATTGAAATTTCTAGGGATCAGAGATCCAGAAGGGGTGTTAAATGAAATTCCTGAATGAATATATGGGATCACTCTGTGTTTGTTTTATATTTGACAAAAGATAAGAGAAACAATATTGATATGACATGTATGATAATTTTGTCAGTTGTAGGTGTTAATTTTTTTTGAATAAAACTAAAAGCTGCTTCGTTATTTGATTGAAATTCACTGGAAAACCATATAAATCTAAGACACCCAACAACACCAGTACAGTGATGGGATATGGAGAAATATCCATCGAAATACTAATGGCATTTTTTTTTCATAAAAAAGCTACACCTTTTCTGTATCCTTATGTTTTGTCTCATTTTATTGCGTAGAATATTATTGTTTTTTGCAAGAATATGTCCTAAATATTGGAAACCGCAACTTAGCATTAATTAAATATTGAATGAAATATGTTTTTAAAGCTTTGACACTATTCACTTCATCAACAAAATAATTTGAAATTATCAATCGAAGCGGGCTATGAAGAACCAAATGTGCAAGGAAATATATTTTTTTTAAATCAATTGGATAAAGATAACAGACGATGTGTGTATTTATTCAACTTCTTGGTGAACACTTTTTTTATGAAAAATTTGCTATATCATCGTATAGATCACCTCAATTGGAACGACTTTTACCTAATCAAAATTGTCTCGTGTTCAGTTTATTCACTTAAAAAAACCTAATAAATCTATGTTTGACAATATATTTAATTATTTCACCTAGTATTGGTATGATAGAAATTGACTGATTCAGTGTCCCCACTCTTGAATATAGGTATAACTGAGGAAAGTATGGAAATATCTGGGAAAACTCCTTGAAGGAAACACAAATTGCAAAGCTCAGTAAGTGGTTCAGCAACTTTGGTTTTGATTTTCTTAATTATTTGTCAAATGTCAAAAGTAGGTATTTGTGTTTTTTAAGTTATAACTGCGCTTATTTAATTTGGGGTAGTGGGTAGAAAGAAATACGAGGAGTCTATCCTAGGAAGACTTTGCAAAAAGTCATAAGCAGAAGCAGTAGTAATTGGTAGACTATCAATAATGACCTACGCAACAGTAGAAAAATAAGAAACGAAATCATCAGCTGAAATATTGATAGATTTTTGGTGCATTTGTATTAATCCCCGTTTTCTGTTTATCAGTGTTTCCAAGTATCTATACATTCATTTCTGGAGTTTATTATACAGTGCTAGTCAAAAGTCCCCTCCCCCCCTCGTATCTTTTGAACGGGTATACTTATAATAATGAAATTTGGAGGGTGGAAATAAACGGATGTAGGCTTCTCAACTGGTCATAACAGGTGACGCAATAGTCATAAATGACGTCACAAGGCCACTGTGACCAATAATTTTAAATGGGACCCTATGGCAAGTGACAGCTCGTTTGAAAGGTATTGAAAATACCTATTCAGTCATACCAATTTTGTTTGGGTTTCGGCTGATTTTGATTGATAAATTGAAGAAATACGAAAATTATAGTTTCGCATTTAATTAATAAAGATTTAAGAACCAGTTCTTATAATAAGTGTTCAAAATGTGCTCCATCTACTTCCTGGCAGTGATGCATCCTATTGCTAAACTCTTGTCGTACTCGTCCCAGTGTGTCAGCGGAAATTGCCCTACATTCTTCAACAATTCGTTGTTTCAGAATGGCAATACTGTCAGGTGCTGTAGCGTAAACCTTAGATTTCAAGTACCCCCATAGAAAAAAATCTAATGGTGTAAGGTCCGGTGACCGAGCTGGCCATTCGATCGAACCTCGTCGTCAATCCATCTACCACGATATTCTTCATCTAGGTAACGTCTTACTGCACCGTAATAGTGTGCAGGAGCACCATCTTGTTGAAACGTTATTTCCAAGTTGTCGAATTCATCTGGATTATCTTCTAGAATTTCAAGAATTAACGCCTCAATATCATTTTGTAACATCTCCAGATACAATTCACCGGTTAAGTTAGCATTGAGAAAAAGAGGCCCAACTATGTGGTTTCCCAAAATACCTGCCCAAACATTTACTTTTTCTGGAAATTGAGTATGTTTTCACGAAAGATGTGAGGATTTGTGTCACTCCAATACCTCACATTTTGAGTGTTAACATTTCCATTGAGAAAGAAAGTACTTTCGTCACTAAAACAAATTGTCTGTATGTAGCCTGGTTGTTGGTTCATTTTATTGGACATAGTTTCACAGAATTCTAGTCTTCGGTCGGGGTCATCATCTGAAAGTTGGTGCACCATTTTAATTTGTATGGATGAAATTTGTTTTTAGCCAACACCCTATGTACTGTCCTTTGACTGACTTCACAGATAGACGCAACTTGGGCTGTGGAAGAAGTAGGGTTTACTACCATTTCTCCAATTATGTAAATTTTTTTGTCATCACTAATTGTTGGTCGACCAGATCGTTTGGCATCTTGAACACTACCTGATGCTTCAAACTTCCGAAGAAGCTCCCTCAAATAAACCCTCGATATAGGGCGATCGGGGTACCTCTCATTAAACAGTCGTTCCGCTGCATGGAAATTGTTTCTACATTCACCAATTATTAAGATAGCTGCTACTTTGTCGGCTACAGTACGTACCATTTTGCCTATGTAAACACTTAAACGTCTCGTTAAACAATAGCTTAGGTAAATTTTCAAGGTATAAACACTTTTGACAAGTAGAGAATTCAAAAACGTCAACCTTTTTGACAATTAACCAGAGGCGTACTTTAAAATCTTTATTAATTAAATGCGAAACTATAATTTTCGTATTTCTTCAATTTATCAATCAAAATCAGCCGAAACCCAAACAAAATTGGTATGACTGAATAGGTATTTTCAATACCTTTCAAACGAGCTGTCACTTGCCATAGGGTCCCATTTAAAATTATTGGTCACAGTGGCCTTGTGACGTCATTTATGACTATTGCGTCACCTGTTATGACCAGTTGAGAAGCCTACATCCGTTTATTTCCACCCTCCAAATTTCATTATTATAAGTATACCCGTTCAAAAGATACGAGGGGGGGAGGGGACTTTTGACTAGCACTGTATAATGGGCGAAGACACGAAATTTTCAAAATATTTTTAATAGATTTTACAGCTTGTGAAAACTCTGTTGGTGATTTTCTTTTTTGTTTTTCTAAAACTTAAAAAAAAAATATTTAAAGTAGGCAAAAACTCAAATGGCTTCTTTCTAGCGCCATTGCAAAATCTTGTGACGTAATCACCCGATCAACCAATCCCACAGTTGACAACTTCAATCAGTTTTGCAACGTTGCCATATTATCAAACCTTGACATTGCGAATAGTGTTCTAGTTCTGACATTTATAGTTTAAGAAACTTGGCAACATTGCCGTTTAACGTCATAATCAACCCGATTACGTCTATTGGCTGCTCAGTCGTTAACGTCACAAAGAATGCCAATATTAGTTGCTTCAAAATTTGCTAATTTTCAAAAACGAATGGGAACTTATAATGGAAATTTGACTCGAAAAAAAATTTTGGTTACATTTACATATAGTTTATGTATTTTAAAGCATATTTAAAGCGTTAATAATCTATCGTGTCCTCGCCTACTGTCGTAAGCATTTCTTTTAGCCTGTGTTTCCAAGTATCTCAACATTTATTTCCGGAGTTTATTATATAATTGTCGTAAGCGTTTCTTTTGGCCTGGATCAGGGTCTTTTTGTAGAATTTATTACAATTTTCGAATATACTCTTGTCACCAATCGAGTTTGAGGGATCACTGATGGTTTTTAGAATTGTGAGATTATTCACATGCATTTAGGATGTTCTTTGAAAAAATGTATAGCAGTATTTTTTGTAATTTCATGTTTTTAAGAGAAAAGTGCTTGTCAACATAGTGACCTAAAGTGTTAGGATCAGACAGCAATCTTACCTTTTCTCTGTCATTGGCGGCCTTTACAGTTTTGTTGTGATCAATCCTTTAAACAAAAGAATTCAAACTTGCCACTGGGTATCATCCACTATTCAACGTCACTGATAGATAAGACAATCAGTTTTATTTCACTACCGAAAACGAATCCATAATTCTAACACCCGTCCAAAGCCAATAACACAAACAAAGCCATTAAAAAATCCCGATAAACGACAGTCACACCAGCCCACATCATTAAGGGCCGTATCTAACTCATAAATCACAGAGTATCGCTACCGAGAAATTCATAAACACACTTGTTGGTCATTATTTCCCAGATTAAGCGACCACTACCTGTCAGGCAGTAAAATATTATCCAATTATAACATAAGATAAGCGAGAACGGGTTAGACAAACAGAATCCTTATCATTGTTACAATGTCCCCTCATTAAAAAAACTCATAAAACACACTAAGTCCCGCCCCAGCTTCCGATCGAAGAATATTATAAAAGACAACGGGAGCATAAAGAGTTAAGTTAGTTCAAAACAGTAGTTCGTGGAGTAATCACGTATTTCATACGAGAAGAAATATAATATGCATTCATATTAGTACCGGTGAAAAATGTCACGAGAAATAAAATCTCTCCACGTGTGAAAATCATCTCAAGTAAAGAAATACTAACATGGCATCCTTTTAAATAGAGTCAGTGTAAAACAATATTTCACAGCATAATTACGGGAAAGTCTAATCACTCTAACAATAGTTCATTTCATGCGTCGTAAACACAAAAGTACTCCAGTCGAAATTACTTTTCCAGTGTTGTGCGATATCTCGATCAAATGACGTCTGTTTGCTGATGTCCTTAAATAATAAAAATGAGCAAATAATTCATCCTGTAACTTGATCCGGTAACGAACCATGACAAGCGTCTGAAATAATAATCCGGTTAATCGTGGAACTCTTCGAGTGCGACCCAAGGAAGGCAACTGGACAATTCGACCTAGGTAATGAATTCCTATTATTGAAATTAATGTTTTGGTTTTCTATAACTAGTATATGCTTTTCTTAATATACATGTTATGCATACACATATCTCCCATAAAGCGAAACATTGTCGAGAAGTACTAATCCATGGCCCTTTGCCTTTAAGTTCACAATCCATGTTACCGAGAAATCGCAAGTAATAATTTGGCATGTTGTTACCTATATCAAATGTTTTCCTTGTGTTCTTAATTGTTTGTTTATCTATGTCCTATACAATAATTTTGACAATGTACTTTTGGTAAAAAGGTGACTCAGTCTATAAAGATAGGAATGGGTTATACAGGAATGAACGGAAAGTGCTTATAGGAAGTGCAGTTCTTGTTTTGTTTGTTATTTTATTGTATTTTTCTATCCCCATTAATAACAGTTTTCTTTTATTTTTGAAAGTTACCACAAAAGTTGCATCCTAAGGATAACAGTGTAAAGTGTTTTTTTCTTTGTTTTTGTTTCATCTTATGTATAATTTCGTTTATGAATATAAGTTTTATGATTCCCAGTGCCTTTTTAATTGATATAGAGTTCAGCGAACGGTACATACTCCTAAATAAACAACCTATGTTCCCTGGGTGTTAGAAAGAAGGTAATGGATATAGCCGCTCATGTCCATTAACTTCAGTGCGAATAAATTATTTTATAAATTGCTGCTAATACCCAACAAAGTGTAGTTTTTCGAGCAACTTTTCAACAAAGGACTAATCGAGTATAAGCTTTCTATACTAGAAGCGTCCTTAGCGTCTTAGACTAATTATATGGAATAACGATTTGTCCCAACCCAGTGGCGTTACAAGAGGGTTAATCTTTTGATAACGAAACAACGGCCTGAACGTAGTTTAGCCGGGGTGGAGATAATGATTATTCCTAAATAATAGTTGGGGATGTAACAGTTTGCTGTTACTGATATCGAAGCTAAGTTTAAAATTGTTTAAATTGACTGCGCAGATACGGCGTGTAGTGAAATTTGTCTGCGTTTTGATTCGCAGAGTTTAATGAACTGAATTTTTCCGAAATTTGGTACAGTTATATAAGCAACCATTTCGGATTTGATCACATTACAATCCAATATGGTGGACTCCCGGTTCTTATGGAAATGCCAGTAACTTTGTTTTTCCAAATGGAACACCCTGTATATTTTTACATATTCAAGTTCAATAGGTCAAAACAAGTCCAAACCTTATGTCAAATGTAATTTTTTTCTGAAAAATTATTTTTTGTGTCATTTATTGATGAATCAATTCAGTTACATCACATTTTGATCTAAAATTATTTTTTTCAAATGAAACCCCTACACATTCAAAAATCTACAACTAGTTCATGAGTTTCCTTGCAGTTCGAATAATTTTTCATCTTAGTAAGCTGTGGAAAACAACATTTCTGAATCTCGTCAACTAATTGTGTAAGTTATACTTATAAGCACGATAATGGTGTTTTTTTTTAAATTCTTCTAGCGTTTTCTCGATTTACATTGCATTGGTATTCCAATTCCCGCGTCGAAGCGGTTGGATCAAAATCAACATAAGCAAAACGTTCATTTCTGCCTCCTCATTCACGATCATCTTCTCCATTGTTGGGTTCTTTTCTGTGTGGGTATCGTTCAGCGTATAACTGACAAGCGGCGACACTTTTTTAAAAAAATCTCCGTAAATTAATAACATATCAACCTGTTCACTTCTTGTGAACCTATTAATTTTGATTTTACATTTATACTAAACTAATTCTCGTTAAGTTAACTAATTTTCGAGAGTTGAGATGAAAGATGACAGCGAAACACAATTAGTTGACAAGATTCAGAAATGTTGTTTTCCACAGCTTACTAAGTTGAAAAATTATTCGAAATAGTTGTAGATTTTTGAATGTATACAATTTGTTACTGCACCGAAATACAAAAATGATATGTAATTTTTTTCCTTAATGAATGTTCTATAGAGACAGGTAGGTGGCCCATAGGGGTTTCATTTGAAAAAATTAATTTTTGATCAAAATGTGATGTGACTGAATTGATTCATCAATAAATGACAAAAAAAAATCAGAAAAAATTCAGTTTTTCTGTTATTTGCGACTCATTGTGAATAGCTTCGACCAAATCTCATTTATCCACGAGGTAAAATAAAAAAACAATTTTAATTTCAATTGTTTCAAAAGAAATGACATTTGACATAAGGTTTGGACTTGTTTTGACCTGTTGAACTTGAATATGTAAAAAATATACAGGGTGTTCCATTTGAAAAAACAAAGTTACTGGCATTTCCAGAAAAACCGGAAGTCTAGTGAAGTCCATGAGTAGATATGGAGCCAATTCAGTGGAAATTAAATAATGGATTGTTTTGCTACTTTATACATAAAACAGTTATTTGTAGTTACCGTATTCGGCGAAGAAAGCAACACTTACTTATGTTGTGGGACACTCATTTCGAAAATTGTTCAAATTGTGGAAGGTAAAGAAGAAGAAAATACTTCTGTCTTCGAATGTAAGCAGTGTCTTCTCTTGCGATTGACTTCACGAAATAAGTCTAGGATTCCCTTATTGCTCACTAATAACGCACATCTCAATCAGAATAATATTTTGCAAACGACAAACAGAAACACATCTTGATATGTAGGTAGACAATGACACGTGGAAAGCACAGTATATTCGAAATCGCGATTTGGAGTCGTATGAGCGGGCTACTGCCCAAAATTACACCTTAAACTGCCGTTTGATACCACGAGAAACCAGGATGTCGTAAACCACGCACGCTTATCAACCCCTTCTCTTAGAATACGGCAGTGGCGCAACAAAAACAGATCAGTTTCCGAAAAGCCCTAGAAAGTTATTTTCAAACAAATCATAACCTTATCGATTGAACCTGGAAATCAAGTCGAACGTACAGTAATAAAATCCGGGATAGTCTTATTCGTTATTTTTTTGGTTGGGTTACACTCGGAAAAGTTAAACAGTAGTTGAAAAATGTTTTCAATTTTTTTTTACTCGCCGACGTGGGTGATTTCGTTATTTCAGTATTCAATAATAAAACGCGATGAGAGTAAAATTTCAAGGTCGAATGTGTGTGCAACGTTTTTATGTAACGTTTCAAACGAAACGCTTCTGTGCAAATTTTCATGTAACATTTCAAATGAAACGCTTTTGACGATATAATAATAATATAAATATATTTATCTATATTCAAAGCGACCCAGGGGTTCATGCAAGCTCCATACTTTTTTCAATCCAAGCTATCTACTTGACTTTTTTTAAACGATAGGCCCGACAATGAGGCACATTCTGAAAATATTTCTATTTATATACAGGATGTCCCAAAAGAAGTTATACAAATATGTTCTGTTTTTTTAAATCGCAACCACCCATTTTGTTACATTTTAGAATCCGCCACCAAATTGGTGATATAACGTATCCGGGTTTCTCAGACTTATCTGCCATAGTTTTTGACTAATAGACCAGGGTCGATAATTTTTGAAACCAAAAAAAAATAATAGTAGGATGAAACCCATTGGAAAAGGAAGAGAATATAATAAAAATGAAAGGAAAAATAATTTACGGGCGATCTGAGGTCGGGAAGTGGAAGGGGGTGAGTTTTGAAGGGTAAAAAACGGTTTATCTCTATTTCCGGCAAAACTACAAGTCTTATGGAAAAAAGTTGAAAAGCAAAGCAAAGCAAATAAAAAGATCTACAACTTTTGTATTCACATTTTTGGTTTTTTATTTTTATCTTTCACAAAAAAAAGTTTTTTTCCACGAAATTTGGTGAAAAGTCACCTTTTCATGTCCCAAACACACTGTGATTTTTTTGATTTGAAATATTCATTTTTTCACCTTATTTTGACTTATTATCGAAAAAACACCCTCATTTTCAATCGAAAATTCTCCTGTCAAAATATCAGCTTTTTAAAAAAAGTCGGTGGGCTTTTTGTTCGTTTAAATCTCTACTTTCTGAAGGTGTAAAAAAATACATTACTATGGTAAATGTTCTCAGAAAATGCAAAGAAATAACAGGTAGTAAGGCCCAGACCCTCCTAGCACCTTCCCCACTTCTCTATGAAATACCTTTTGATGGGCTAAAATTTTCCGTAGGTCACTCAGGTATATAAGTTATCTAAAATTAGCAATAAATAGGAATCTACGCATATAATTTAAAGAAGATCTACAACTTTCTCAAAATATTTAGATGTCTTATTAAATATTAACTTTGGTTGTTAATTATAGTATATATTTCGATTTGCAATTTTTTTGTTCATCAATGTTACATGGAATCTTACGTTTTTCGAGTAATTAAAGTGTGAATTTTAATAAATAGCTCAAAGTTGTACATAATGATTAAAAAAAATGTTCGGTTTCGAGTTTTTTTCGTTTCTTACCATTTTCTGAGAACATTGACAATAGTAATGTATATTTTTTTCACACCATCAGAAAATACAGATTCCAACAAACAAAAAGCCCACCGACTTTTTTAAAAAACTGATATTTTGACAGGAGAATTTTCGATTGAAAATTAGGTGTTTTTTCGATATTAAGTCAAAATAAGGTGAAAAAATAATATTTCAAATAAATAAATACAGTGTGTTTGGGACATAAAAGGTAATTTTTCACCAAATTTCTTTGTTTTTGTAAAAGATAAAAATAAAAAACCATAAACTTGGTCATTTGAATTTTTCACATAAATTCTGAGGTTATGTGAAAAAAGTGTGAATACAAAAGTTGCAGATCTTTTCATTACCTACAACTTTGCCATTCTTTTTTTTTCCATAGGACTAGTTTTGCCGGAAATCGAGATAAACCGTTGTTTACCCTTAAAAACTCACCCCCTTTCCCGACCTCAGATCACCCGTCAATTATTTTTCCTTTCATTTTTATTATATTCTCTTCCTTTTCCAATGGGTGTCATCCTACTATTATTTTTTCTTCACTTTTTACCATTTTCAAAGGCTTCGGCCCTGGTCTATAATATCAATTTATGTGTGAAAATTTAACTCGGAGTCGATGTTCCATCGCCTACTACGATTTTTCCATAATGACAATAATAATAATAATAGATTTATTGCCTCTTAAGAGATACATTTCATGGCAAGGGTGCGAGTTATCATTAAACAGGATGAATAAGTGGATGTGTGTTAAACCTAATAGGTACTAATGATAATGATAACCTTATAATACAGTAAACTGATAATTGATGCATACATAAATAAACATACATATGTATTACAAAGCAAAAAAAATATTGGGGAAGTACAATCATAAAAACAAGTGGAAAAAGAAACAAATATAGAGAAGAAGAAGTAGTAGAGCACAGAATAACTTTCATTCATTGATAAGGAAAGATCGTAGCTTTAGAACGTTCCATAGGTATGTAGCAATGGTTTTAGCTTTATCAACTGAAAGAGTGTCGAGAGTAGGGGCCAAAGCAGTCATATTTGCTAAGGAGTTCAGGAAAGGAGGTTTCATTAAACAATATTTAGGGCAATTAAAGAAAATGTGATCGAGTGTCTCCATCTGAGCTTGGTTACAAACTGTCCCTGTTCTATTTTATGAACTGCAATGGTTTTACACTACTAAATGGAAGAAGTAACTCTGACCGTCCAAGTCAGTATACATTTATAGGAGCAATGGGCAAAAGCACTGTCGATTTGGTTTGGGTAAATAATTCTTTTTTGTCAAAAATTGAAGATTTCTCTGTTGACAATATGTTTGCCATATCAGATCATTTATCAGTCTCCTGCCTTCTTGACCTCAACGTGAGGTTCCCCTCAAATAAAAACTATCCGCAATATCCTAAATCAAAAATCCTCAGACTTTCTGAAAATGATATATTACCTTACAAATTACACCTTTCCACTAGTACTCAAATCTGAATATTTAGACTTCAAAAAGACTTATAGGAAATTATTAATTCACAAAAAGAATGATTATGAACGTAATATGGTTCTCTCTCCCACGAATTCTAGTAACTCAGCTACTTAAGGCCATTAATAAAGCTTGAAACACCCTTGGGATTCCTGCACCCTCAGACATTATCGAATGGAAATCTTTCTACAGATATTTATAAGCCAAGTGTATAAGCCAACACACTTTTTTTTGACGATAGAAACCTGCACTTTGATCTCCCAATCACGACACATGATATATATGATGCACTAAATCACTGCAAAAACAATAAATCCCCCGGAAATGATGAAGTTCCCTTTGAGTTCCTGAAAAGTCTCCCTAATAACTGGATCTTGTTCTTATCCTCATCTTTCAATACAATTCTAGGCACTGGGTTCCCACCCAAAAGTTGGTCTGAAGTCATTTTGAAAATGATCCACAAAAAAGGCCACACCAGCGATCCGTCTAATTATCGAGGCAGAGCTCTAGTTAACTGTATTGCCAAAGTTTTCATGCACATAATATACTCCCGTCTAGTGAATTGGACTGTAACATTTAGCATATTACGGGAATGTCAATCTGGCTTTAGACAAAAAAAAAGTTGTAGTGACAATGTTTATGCACTGTCCTCGGTAATTCACCTCTCCCTCCGTTTCAAAAAACGTATAATATTCGCCATTTTTGTTGATTTTAAAAGGGCTTTCGACAGCGTAAATCACCAACTCCTCAGGTTAAAGCTTTTTCATCTTGGTGTTAGCTCCCATATGATCAGATTACTCACAACATTTTACTCAAATGCAACCATGCGTGTCAAATCAAATGCCAAGTTTTCTCGTACATTCACCATTTCTGAAGGAGTCTTACAAGGGAAAGTTCTAAGCCCGCTACTTTTTGCCCTTTTTTTAGCGGATATTGAAGAATATTTCAAGAACAATGGTGCTCGTGGTATTAACATAGATAACTCAAATGAACTCCATATGCTCTGCCAATCCGAAATTGACCTAACTGAAAACTCAAGCTTCTGGAGAATTACACTCACTCAAATCGTCTATCAGTTAATACTGCGAAAACCAAAATTGTTGTTTTCTCCAGAGGTCCCTATAGAACACACTTCCGTTTTCGTTTAATGGACATCCAATAGAAACTACCAACTCATATACATACTGACCAAGACCAAACCTGACAAAACAAAAATGAAATCAGTAAGAATTGCATTTATGAAGTTCTATGTGAATGCGGAGATTCCTACATTGGAGAGACAAAGAGACCGTTATATATATATATAGAAGGGTAGTCTTGACTGACTAGTTGAAGAAAAAAATCTACGAAACTATCTTGAGGATGCAGTCAAAATAACTGGGCCGGGTTAAAGAATACTCTTTGTTATATGTTCGAGCTTTCGGAAACGTTCATTTCCTTCTTCAAGACATCTAAAAATGTAAAAAAGAACAAGTTTGAGTTACATGGTACCCTTACTCAAAAGAAAAAATCTGAAAGTGAATATTTCCATTTTTATGCAGATAGTTATTTGATTTTCCATTCCAGTTTTGATTAGGAACTCATATAGAATGTTTATCAATCAAATAAAAAAAATAAAAAACTGTAACCCGACCACGAAACAAATTAAATGAACTAAAAAGTAAGAAACAAGGAAGGTGTTGATTGATTTTTATCATCGTCTTATTGAGTAGACAAGTCTTTTGATTTGATATGTTAGATATTTCTGTTTATTTAGTTCTATTGAAGTCTTCTGGCAGTTCCACATCAATAATGTCATAAATCGAATCAAATGCCGTGGTCGTGCGTATTTTTTTATTATTCTTGATTGACGGCATCTGCATTGTTTTTATTTGTCTATAAAATTATAATGTTTGCTTTTTGTCGTTGACAACGCACGACCACGGCATTTGAATTGAATTATGAAGTTATTGATGTGAAACTGCCAAAATACTTTAATAGAACTGAATGAACAGGAATATCTAACATAGAAAATGAAAAGACTTGTCTACTCAATTAGACGATGATAGCAATCAACACCTAACTTGTTTCTTATTTTTTAGTTTATTTAATTTTTTCCGTAGTAGGGCAACATTGTTTTGATTTCTTCATTTCATTTCGTTTTAACCTTTGATGCGGCAACAAAAATAAGAAGAATGATATGCTAGCCTGAGTAATAGATACTTAATAATTAAACAATCTAGACTAGGACATTTATGATAAAACAATTGTTCAGTATACGGAATAGGATAAAGTAAACCCCCCTTCACCCTACTATTGGCTATTTTACCAAATTTAGAGATGAAGATAAATAATCATTGAATTCAATGCGCATGAATGTTCGTCTTGTGACAGTAGAAAATGAAAATATATTCAAAATCCGCGGTAAAAAATTGATATTACGGACACGACCATCAACGACGTCTGGCCTCACGAACCTTACCTGTTCGGGTAGCTATCTCAGTGACATTCGATTTTTTTATAATTATTTTTTTGCAATGAATTAGTACCTTATTAGAGTTATTAATAATATGTGAGATTCTAAAATTAATGTCTATCTAATAGCAAACAGGAACACGAAACAGGTGCGGTGGTGATTCTTTCATTTTCACACCATTGATATTCAGAACTGCCGATAGAAAGCGCTAATAGTATTCATAAATGCTGAAATATGATATAAAATTATTTTTCTGTCGCTGGGTATATTTTTTTATATCTAATATTGTACTATAATTATATTTCATGTAACATCCGAAAATTCCTTTTTTCCCAAAAAAAAACCCCCATTTTGATTCTGCTCGTATAGAATGTAGCCTATGTTACCCGGACTATAAAAAAGAATCTATTGACACCCATTCATCAAAATTGGATTAGTAGTTTGGGCGCTACGGTAAAACATTCGTAAATGCAAACATACATAGACTACTAAAATCATTACCCTTCCTTTTCGGCTGTGCGTAGTCGGGTAAATAGGAGTACTCACCAGAAATCACTTGTAACATTGGTACAAGAGTGGCATCACATTCACTATGTCTTCAATACATTTTTGTCGAAGTAAATCTATTTTACGTATCCTCGATCATCAAGAAGTCCAGAAGAATTGGGAAACACATTTTCCAGAAGCAATATCACTGCCAAAACAAAAAAAATTGGACGTTTGCTTTCAAAACGTTAATAATAAAGGGTATTTTCATTTTTATAAAAAACAAAGTATTTGAAAAATTATTATACAACTCGAATATAAGCCTTTTTTTGCAATTGCGAGTTTCATAACCCGCCTATGGCTCGTTATGAAAACTTCTCGTGCG
Source organism: Gonioctena quinquepunctata (assembly GCA_018342105.1). Taxonomy (NCBI): domain Eukaryota; kingdom Metazoa; phylum Arthropoda; class Insecta; order Coleoptera; family Chrysomelidae; genus Gonioctena; species Gonioctena quinquepunctata. Next base: position 226,399 of record JAFIRS010001055.1, read on the forward strand.
TGCAAAAAAGAATCATTTATATTCTTGTTGTATAAATAACTATTTTCGGAGTAACACTCTAAAATCTTTTTATTTTATTTTCAGAAAAAGCTTCCTATTCGATATTCAATTGAGAATGTTTGATACTTTAGACTGTAATTATTTTTGTTATGTATAATGTTTTCATTTCATTTGAATATAAGAAATGTGATCTTTTATGTGAAATCAAAAAAATATGTATCAAAGAAAATTATATGTTTTCCCCTATGTTCTTCTTTTATTAAAAAATTATATAACACGCTTTATTTTGCAGCTTTCGAAAGTGTCTTCAGAAATTATTCAAGTTTGAATTTCTTGTTTTTCTCAAATTATATAAATCAATTTATGAATTCATTACAATCAACGTATATCCCTTTCATTCATTCACGAAGCTAATTTTCCATTTTTAATTCCAAATATATATTTTTGACATGAACAATAGTTCCCAAGTAATACCAATCAATATTTTATTTAGATTCCCATTATTTTCTTGCAAATTTACCTGAAAAGTTTCCGAGCATACGCCTATGGAGTTTTGATTATCCTGGTGCAACCGAATGTTGCCTCCTATTATCAAGCCATTAATCTCTCGTTAAACAAAGTAATTGCGTTTTGATACCAAGCATAGTTGGTTAGAGAAGAACTCGGAAAGGTACGCGCGCTGGTCGAATTTCCAGTTCTAATTGAAATCTGATCACGGCCGCAATTGTTACAAGCATCAACTTTCCGATGATTCATATTCGTTAATCAATAGCTGGGAATTATTTTCATTATAACGTGGAAAAATAAGCACGACTTAACTATTGAAATTAACCAGTATCAGGTCATAGACACTGCTGAGTCGAGTATTCATCTTTAGATGAGCAGAAACGTTCGATTGATGTTCATTTATGCATCCAGTATCGTAGTTCCACTTGAAAACACGAAAAATGTTCAATTAAAATTATTAGCACTCTAAATAGTAAAATCAATGAACACTTCCAACACATCAAAACACCTATTTTGATGATTCTTTTAAACGATTGTTATACCTATCCAATTATTTGAAACGGGCAGAATATATAGCAAAAAAAATACTAAATTCAAACGGTAGGGTGATGAAACTCCTTGGGAGAATCATTATTATATGTGAAGATTCAGTTAGTGAATTACAAAAACTTTCAGTTGAAATCTTTGGAGATTGTTTTTCCAAACAGACAATTAAAATAAAAAACCTTGGATACCTCAAGGCCTAAGAACATCTGCAAATAACCGGAGATCATTATATACACTGGGAAAAAAAATACCTTTTTTATGAAATAGGTACTCATCGCAGAATTTACAAAACATCTGCAAATAACCGGAGATCATTAAATACACTAGGAAAAAAAATACCCTTTTTTATGAAATAGGTACTCATCGCAGAATTTACAGACATGTTATTAAAAATGCCAAAAATGTATTTTATTGCCAAAGAAATGATAATAAAATAAAAAAAGGCGAAAATAAAAGCAAAAAGAATTGGGCTATAGTAAACATATCAAGAGGTAAAGCAAACTCACTATCAAAAGATATCGAAAGCAATCCCAACACTCTTAATGAATTTATACAGTATCTGTAGCTGTATCAATCAATCAAACTTTATTCAATTCAGATACATATTATTGTATTTTTGGATACATAATATTTTATATGGTGATGTCGCTTTTCTTGAATGAATTACAGTAAAAGTAAGAGATATGAAGAAATAAAAAGAAAAGGAAAATTAAAGTGAATAGATGGGGGTGTTCAACTTTCGGGTAACGCCTAAGCGAAGCTTGTGTTGGGTATTTTCCCAGATCTGGACACAATCATTAATGTAACTAAGAATACTCTTTTCATTTCTTTCAATGAAAAAAATAAGAAATACAATTTTAAGTAGTAGACATCAATGATCGACTCACAGGAGGACTAAATTAAACAATCCCGCGATAGGGACACATATAAATTAAGTTATAAGTCATTCATAAGGCAAGATTCAATAGATTGGTTCAAATATTTCTTTCAGCCGTTCAAAGTTGTGATCAAGGAATGATCTAATAGTTTTCTTGCGTTTTTTAATATTTTTATATTTCTAAGGTCAGTGGGAATATGATTGAGAAGTTTTGGGACAAAGTAACAAACCTTTGGGTATATGCATTTTTACAAAAAGGTACACTAATTGCTCTCTCGGATTTAGCTCGGGTATCGTGTGAGTGTTTAAGATATGTGAGAGGTGAGTTCATCGTCCATATTATACAGTGGTAGGTATATAATTTTCTGATATTGAATATACTTGCCTCCTAATATAAGCTCTCAGTTGGATGTCTTCTATTTTTTTTCAGTACCATTTTAAGCAAGGTGTTTTGTTTCACTTGGAGATTATGTAAGTGTGTTTTATTCAACCCTCCCCAAACAGTAATACAGTACCTAATGGCAGACTCAGCTAGTGCATCGTATGTCATTAGAAGTAGTTGTTCATTTAGTTTGTTTTCGAGTTGATAGAATTTGAAAATGAGTTTCCTGAGTGTTTTACGACGAAATCCACATGTTTCTCCCAGCGTATGTGTTGGCCAAGCATAATACCCAGGTATTTTATTGAATCTATTTTTTTTATGCTTGGCATGAACAAATTATAGGATTCTGACAATTGAGGGTATGTATGAAAACATTATTATTCAGTGGTTGGTTTCTTGTTGATGAGAAGTCAAGAATTTTGTTTTGTCGGTGTTTAGGCTCAGGAGAATAGAATTCAGCAAGGAGAATATAATGTTCAATCCGTTTTGTACTTTTGCATGAGTAGTCTCCCATGAGTTACCACAGAAAATCAATGCCGTATCGTCAGCAAATGAAACAATGTCACCTTCAGAGTTTTTCAAGTTGTAAATATTATTTAGGAACAAAATTTAGGAACAAAATTGGACCCATAACAGTACCCTGAGAGACACTCATGACGACAGGTAGGGTCTGGCTATAGGTGTCATTTATTTTGACCATCTGTTTGTAAATAATCAGCTAAGAGTTCTAAAGACTTGCCTCTCGCTCCCACATTTTCTAACCTCTGTAACAAAATATCGTGATTAACAGTGTCGAAAGCTTTGGCTAAGTCTAAAAACACTGCTAGGCATTTTTTCTGTTCATTGGCATTATTCAGTATTTTATTCACTAGGTGAAAAACGGCGTTTTCCGTTGACATATTTTCTCTGAAACCATATTGACATGGTAATAGGACTTGATGTTTTTCCAGAAAATTTACTAGTCTATTTTTCATGCATTTTTCAAAAACTTTCGCAAAGATATTTATTACCGATATTGGCCTATAATTTGTGGCCAGTTTTTTGTTTCCATATTAGTGTTGTAATAGCTCCTTTGAAATTGTTTGGAATCATGCCATTTACAAAACATTGGTTGGATATATGACATAAGGGATCAAGAAAGTATTGATGGCATTTTTTCATTACATAAACGGGCACTCTATCAGGACCGGCAGAAATATTGTTTTTTTGACTAGAAATCAGGGTTATTAGTTCATTGGGTGTCACTGGATGGAAGAAAATGGACTCTTGAATATTAACTTGCTGATCAGGGATGGGAGTAGTTTTTCTATTTATCGTGTTTGTCATGTTCAGGCCAATACTAGCAGAAAATGTGTTTGAATAATTAGCTTTACTTAGGTCATCTGCAATTTTGTTCCCCTCTTCATCAGTTATGTCGTATTGGTTGTTACTAGAGTGTTTTTTTTTATTTCATTAATTGTTGCCAGTTTTTTTTCTGTGCCTGTTTAATTTTATTTATATATATTTATTTTTGTTTTTTTAGAATGATTTAGATTATTTCTATAGGTTTTATACTCTATTTTAGAATTTAGGGATTTAGATTCATCAAGCCTCTTCTTCAGTAGATCTCTGTGTCTGATAGAGTGATGTAGACCCTGAGTCATCCATGGTTTTAATTTTTCCTAGTATTTATTGTTTGCTTTTTTATTTGTTTTGCTACATTTTTCAATAGTTTCAAATATTTTATTTATAAATTTGTTATATGCTAACTTTGGATTCTCGGCTTTTAACACATTTTCTCATTTTTCATTTGAGATATATTTTCCGAATTTGAAGTAGTTGATGTAGGTGCTTTTTTTCTGTTCATTTCAATATTCATTTTTTTGACTCGATAGATAATAACAACATATAATGATCAGTCAGGTTCATGGTGAATACAGAAGGGTTAAAACAAAATTTTCTCTTGGCACTTTCATTGGACATTTCCACAAAGATATGATCAATCAAAGTCGAGGTTGTTTCTGTCACCCTGGTTGGTTTATCAATGTAAGAGAGAAAACCTTGATGTGCCATAATACAAATATAATCGAGTACCTTTTTTTTGTCTGTGGTATCCAGGATATTTATATTGATATCGCCTATGAAAATTTTCACATCGGCGCTTGCTTGTTGCGAGAAATAGTTCTCTAATTCTCTTAAATAAATTTCCTAATTTATAGAGGGTGGACGGTAGCATGTCATCCAGGGTATAATGAAATTCTAAAATTTTTGTTTCACTGAAATGTTTTATATCGGTTATGTAATCCAATCCATTTTTTAAATAGACAACCATACCGTCGTTCTGATTAAAGTAGGATTCGTTAGATACAATATCCAAATTTGGTATTTCAAAGTTGCTTGTGGCATTCACTCTCCACGATTCCGAGAGAATAATTATACCTAAGTTGTTAACAGTAATAGATTCCAAATAAAGGAGCAATTCATCGAATTGTTTTTTCAGGCTTCTGATATTTAGATGAATAATACTAAATATATGATTACCACTGAACCATTCTGTATTCTCAAATATACCATTATATACTGTTGCTTCCCTTTCCGCGTGCTCATCCAACTCGTCGGGAAAGTCGATCATTGATGAAAAATTAATATACTAATAAGAAGTCTTCAGCAATGAAAATGTTTTTATCTTTCAGTTTCTTTACGTTCTTCAGTAAGGTAAGTTTGCGGTCGAAGGATGATAGTTTCACTATAATTGGCCTTGTTTTCCCTTGGGGATGATTATTGATTTTGTCTACTCTATATATATATATATATATATATATATATATATATATATATTGTTATGTATTATCAATTGTTGTTATTTCTTCCACACGCTATTGTTATTGCCCCACAATATTTTCTCCCTGTAAATATTTTGATTTCGATTTTGTATACCTCTAATACATGTAGGCAATAGCTCCGCGATGGGAAGCCAATTGTTATATTGTGATATGATAATAGCTAATTGTTATGAAATAATAATTGCCAGCTAACGTTACTGTTTTCTCGCCACGTTGTTGCCAATTATTATTCTTTTTCTTACCACGACTAATCTCAGTTGGTACGCCTTCGCCTCAGGAGTCGGTACTGGCGATAGAGCCACTGCCTGTCTTGATATCACTCGAACTATTTTCACATCAGTGTTTATAAGTAAAATATTAGCATGGAAAATAAACCAAAAATTATCAAAAACAATCATTTCCTTTATTCAGGAAAACTTATGTTAACCTGGCCTGCGACAGATAACTTATAACTAATTGACAATTGACAAATTTTCCTAAAATAAGGAAAACAATGATGGATATGTAAATATAACCCCACTTTTTTCTTTTGAGTTGGAAGAATTCTTTTATAGTTCAATTCCAAATCATAGAGTTCTTCAGATATACGAGTTATTTTGTGAAGTGATTCAGTTTGCGATGTGCACTAAAAGAGTTTATACCTGGAACTGGAATGTCGCTGTTGCAATACCTGGCATAATCCGAATTCCTGTTTCATCCACTCCTCTCAGGAACTCACCATTTCAAAAGGAACCATCCAAAATCCACAAAATCAGCTTGGACAAGTTTTCATGTGGAGAACCAAAAAGGTAACCTTCTTTTATCCTTGATTATTTTGTGTCGAGATTATTCAGAGTTTGTATTGGTTTTTTATTGTTGAAAAACTACCTTCTCATTAATAAAATCCTAAATTTCTTTCTTTCCAATTTTTGTACCTGGCTTCTCTTCAAAAATTTTTTCAATCTCCTCTCGCTTTGTTTTTCTATTCCCTGGATACCATTTTTGTTTTGTCCATTTTATTTGAATTTTCAAACTCGCGCACTTCCTTGTCGCACTTTCATTAATTTGGTGTTATTTGAGAAAACTTATAAACTAATATATTTTACATTTCTTATAAACTAAATACAATATTTGATGATAATTATCTTTGACGTTTCTCAGTTCTTACTTTTCCACAATTTCAAATATTTTATTTCACCATCTCTGTTCCCTGATTGGCTATTGTCATCAAGAAGTTTCTTGTTCTCCCATTGGCTATTTTTAGTTAGATACAATTTCATATACTGTATGTTTCAACCTTATAATTTTGTTGATCACATTTAATCCAGAAAATTTTTGTAAATCTAGACTTTTTTTTATATTTTAAACAATTATAGGTTGTAATCATTTTTGAAAATTCAAGAAAATGATTGCATTATGGTATTTGCATATATTCACCTATCAATGTTATACAGAGGCTTCATAAAGGAAATAGAATCTCAAAAAAATGTAAAACTATTTCTCATGAACTACTAACTATTAAATATTTATTATTTTTGTGGTTTTTTAAGAAATTATTTCTTTTTCATCTTTAAAATATATTACTGGTCCTTCCTAACATAACAATATATATATATATATATATATATATATATATATATATATATATAATATATATATATATATATATATATATATATATATATTGTTATGTTATGTTATACCAGTTGTAAATTTTAAAAGAATAAAAACCCACAAAAAGAATAATTACTAGATGGTTAATGGTTTCAAGAGTTTGTTTGTGAATAACTTTTGAAATTCTATGTATATTGTGAGCCTAGGTAGAATATGGATAGATAAAAATGTCAAAATACTATAAAACAATCAATTTCATACACTGTCAAAATTATTATAACTCATAATTGCTCAAAAGACAATAAAAAGTCTTAATTTACAAAATTTTCAGGAATAAACAGTAATCAACACATTTATAAATTTGAAACATACAGTATATGAAACTGTAGCTAACAAGAAGTAGCCAATGATAGAACAGCAAACGTCTTTATGAAAATAGCCAATCAGGAAATAGATGGTCTGGTGTAAAATTGGAAATTGTGAGAGATTAGCAATGAGATGGTATCAGAAGCAATTATTATTGAAATTTGTAAATAATGATAAGAGTGGAAAAATAATTGTATATATAAATTATGCAATATAAATATAAACAGTGAAAAGTCACGATTTAGTGCACCAATTCAAAAATGCAAATGAAAAAACAAGGAGAAAAAGATGTAGCTAGGCGATAGAAAAACAAATCTTCAAGGAGATCGAAAATAAATTTCCAAGCGGATGCCACGCAGAAATTTTACTAAAAGAAAATTGGAATAATCCCATCATTTGGTAAACAAAACCGATATTACCTTAATGATAACATATCCACGGATCCAAATGCTGATTTCCGCATCTATATAGTTCCTGATTCATGATATTGCAGTCCTGACAGCGATTGGAGAAAGGAGACATCCTGATTCATGGTATAATTAGAACACCAACAGGTCCAACCAGGTATAAAACTTTAATAGTGCTTTTCCGGTCCTGAACTATTTCACCAATAACGAATTTCACATTCGAAGAACTTTATGTCACTCTATTTTGAACAATAACAGAAAACGTCACTCTCACGGAAAAAGTGAGGTTCTGTTTATCTATCCATGATCTGATTTATTATTATCCGTGAATATTTGTTTGATTCACCCTAGTATAAGTTATTTCTCGTGGGCCAGGTATTATTAAGTCTTCCTGAATAAAGGAGATAATTGCTTTATGATATTTTGTTGTTTGTTTTCTCACAATGATCAATAACATACCAAAGTCCATTCAATAAACTGAAGTTAGCAGCAGTGGCAAGTGGCTCTATTGCTTTGAACCGGCCACCTTGAGATAAGGGCGTACCAACTGTAGTTTAGCCGTGGTGAGGAAAATAATAATTGTTGGTAGCGTGACGAGAGAACAGTGACGTTCGCTGGCAATTATTATTACAGCATACAATACAGGGGCAGAAATATATATTTATATCATATCAATTTGGCTCACAAAGAATAACCAAAAATAATCAGCAATTTCAATATACAAAAACAATATAAATATATAATATTTCCAATTCATCAAAACATTACAATTGGCACCCAAAACGTGGGGCAAAAATATTACAATATTATATTTACAAAATTCATCATTACATTACAATATATATATATATATATATATTGGGTATAGTGGGTTCTTGAATCTTGGTGATTGTATTTTTGGAGTTTTCTTGGGTTTCAGATTCGATTGTATTAAAATGAGACGAAAATTACATTTATTGATGACAATGACAATTGGCAAAACAACAAACCACACAACATTGAAAGTTTTCTGTAAAAACAATGATACAACAATATTTAATACCGCCCCGAAATCCAACTATGGTTGGTAACAAAACACAAGCATGGTAAAACCAAGATTCAAATGTTTTTAATGTTTTTAATAAATTTTACTGAAGATGCCCCCGAACGAGGGCGAAACGTCTAAATAAATGTAATTTTCGTCTCATTTTAATACAATCGAATCTGAAACCCAAGAAAACTCAATATATATATATATATATATATATATATATATATATATATATTATGTGCTCCTCCTGCAGGGAAGAGTCAATATTTTCGTTTATCAATAACGCTAGTTTATTTTTCAGGTTCTCCCTGGTTTTTTCATTCACCCCGTATAAACATATATATTATTAATTCGTTCATGTTGGAGAGAATCGACTTTTATCTCCTGATAGTTTCATTTTTTTATCCATATTTTTTATTTTTTCTTCGAGTTGGTCTATTTTTCGCTCGAGGCTAAGGTTTTTGTTAGATTCATGACGAATTCCTCACTTAAGAATAGGTCGGTAATGGTATCTTTGATGATCGATTGCAGCTCTTGTTTGCTTCTTGTGGCACTCATTATTTTATCTACGACTGGCTTGCACTTCACTTGATAATCCGTAAAAAGTTTGATAATTGTTTTAGTTCGGGCGCAGGGGGGGGCGGCCGCCCCCCCAAGTAGCATTTCAAATGGACGGAACGTAGCGGCCACGATTCTGGAAAACTTTGGAGTGTTTGGCCACAACCACTGCCACGTAATATACACGGTTCTATCACGCGGCGGCTACCAAAATGGGGAACACTTTTTTGGTTCCGATCTTCGTTCCTGGATCTCAGATAGCCACATTCCAACCACATTGTGGTCACCTGGCAAAAACGTGGATATGTAGTGGCCGACACTAGACACGTTAAACAACTGACTGCGTATGTGTAAATGATATGTAGCTCGATCTTTGTTCAGCAACATATTTTTGTGATAAATGTTCCTCATTCTTCCATTTTGCCTGATTCATTTCTAACACTCGATCAACTTTAAAAATAAATAACTTATAAACATACAAACGCGTAGGTAACTATATTGAATTTGGATACTTCTGATCGGGATAAAATAAAACGATTGAACATTTTTCTGTGAAATATGGGTGTTGTAGCTCGATTGTGAGCACGCGCCATCTGAATACCTTTTATTTAAGGAAAACATCATTATTCTGGAAATAACTCGCCTCTGAAATTATGTACTTAAATCCCGCAAACATTGTTTTATCAATCTTGGTTAGTTGAAACAAATACTTACGTAACAAATTACTACATTTGATGCAGTGATGATTACAAATAAATCTTCGTTGGATATTCCGATCATTTCTCTAGTAATGGCGACCCAGCATATTCCTGTAAATATGGCGGCTTTTGGAAAATATGACTTCAAAGTGGCAGAAAGTGTAAATATAACACTCTAAAGCGCCTTCCATCATAAAGTGCCCAGTGGAACTAAATTATTAACTTTTCCGCCACTGGAAAGTGGCACCCACGTCGCAGGCCCATGACTCACCACTTCAAAGTTAACCTAAAAATTACAATAGGTCTCATACCCTTGAAAGGGGCGAACACGTCGGGCTATTATAACCTGCCACTTCAACGTTTTAACCTCGAAATTGCGAGTACATGTTCATTAATTGTTAAGAAAGGTCATGATACAAGTATAGTGGATTTATGCAGCTCCAATCAACAATTATCAAGTAACAATTATCAATTAACAAGTAATGAAAATGTTGGCATTTATGCAAACAGAATTAACAATTAAAGTATAAATATCAAGCAGGAGCACAAGTCAGAGATCCGATCCATTTAAATTAACCATTTTATACAAAATCAAGAAAAATTGTGGATTGAAAACGCATAACCCATTTTATTTTGAATGAATATCATTCACGTTTCACGTAATAGGTAAACGCATAACCCATTTCATATAGAATGAATATCATTCTTAGGTTAGCTTTTGTCATCGCGCGGAATGGTGAATTTTGAAAGTTATGGAAATTTATAGTGACTTTTATTAAATGCGAACTGTGGTTATCACTTATGCCAAGAACGTGGCAACCATCACCAAATATCACAATCAAGTGCCTGCCACATTAAAGGTTTTATGGAAGTTACCAAAACGTCACCGAAACTATCATACTCTCTTGAAAGTGACTGTGACTTCTGAGTGATATTTAAATGGTACAGGATGGTTACCGCAACGGTTATTTTCCACTTTTAAGTTTTAATACCTTTAAAGTGATTTGCTCAGTAACCATAATGTTTCGGACACCTCAAATGATACTAATAAGTTATAGAACTGTGGAGTGGCTACCATAGATGGGAATTATGTGACTACAATCATACACATATAAAATTTTTGTTATTCTTACTGTATAGTGGTAGATTTAGTGGTGATAACCACCGAGTCGAAGTTGCAGTATCAGTTTCCGTCACTATAATGCTGCTTGGGGGGGATCGGCACAAATAGGCGTTTTGTTGGGAGCTGATTTATAATTCGACTACTCGATACGTATCATGAACGAATACTGAACATCTACTATTGTTCCCCAGTCTTAATCCATGGAATATTTGAGAACGGTCAATATCCCAAATAATTTTCACTTAGATTTGACTTGACTTGAAAGAAATTTTATATGACATAAACAACAAAAATTCATCAGGAATTGATGAAATTTCCACAAAAATAATAATCAGTCTTCCCGATTCAGCTTCAAATGTGCTAGTTGAATGTATTAACAAATCTTTTGATCTTGAAAAATTCCCACCATGCCTCAAAATAGCAATTATAGTAATTCCAATATATAAAGGTGGCGATTCTGAAGATCCTAGCAATTTTAGACCGATTTCACTGCTTTCAACACTATCTAAAATTATTGAAAAGCTCGTAAAAAACGGGTATTAACATTTTTGGAGTATAATAATATATTGACTGATTCCCAATTTGTATTACAGAGCAAAACACTCAAAAATAAAATAAAAGTTTGAAAAAACACGCTAATATAGCAATAAGGACTGAAAAGTTGAAAATAATAAGAATAAAGTCATTGACCAAAAAAATTTATCTTATGTAAAAAAGCGAGGGGTGCTCGTTACCCACTTTTCATAATGATATTAAGATATCAGCACCCCACGCTTTTTTTACATAAGAGAAAATTTTTTGGTCAATGACTTTATTCGTATTATATTCAACTTTTCAGTCCTTATTGCTATATAAGCGTGTTTTTTTAGTTTTTTCAAAATATAATTTTATTCTCAACTCTTTAGTCCATATTTCTACAAAAGACTAAAAAAGACCAAGGAAGAAAAACTAGATTAATTCATCTACATGAGATGGAAGTTATTACTAAATTGGGGCGAATCTGCTGAGAATGACCAGTGCATTCGCCATATCTTTGACTCGGGGTTTCCTATCCTATTGCGAGCATTTCACCTTCTGATATGGATGAAAGTTGTTCAAATTTATTCGAAATTTTGATATTTTGAGAATTTCTTCAAGCTGAAGCATTAGGAATTATGATTCTACAACTTCTACGCAATGCGGTAGTAGGAATAGCTGGGTTTGAGTTACATTTAGGTACTAGGAGTGTAGGGAATATCTCCTTTTTCTGCCATTTGGAAGGAGCATGCTCGCTTGAGCCATAATTCTCTTTGGTTCTAGCTTATAATAGAGAACTTAACAGTTGGAATTTTGATCAGGTCATCTCCAATGGAGGCAAGCAAAGAACCGATCCCTGCAAGCACCGATTCCTTGCAGGCCAGATTGCAATTTCCAGCGTGTTTTCGATTTCTAGTAAGTTTGTAGGTTCAATCTTCAATTGGGTGTGCACAGGGGGTTCGTTCTCCACTCTTCGGAGGTACAAGACCTCTTTCGGCTGGATAACGCTTCCAAATCACTAATTAACTTTGGAGCGATTTTTCACACGGCTGTCCAGGTTCTAGGCAGGACCGAACTCCTATATCTTTGATATGTAAATTATTTTTTTCTGGCGATCTTGGTGAGAATATCAGGTCATTGCTATAAAATTATTGTATTATCATCGGTTAATAAAACGTGTGCAAAATTCGGGAGTCTGGAAGTGGGTGAAAATCAATTTCAAAGATTCCATTACCTACATTTATACAGGTGAAACTAATAAAGCGTGTATAAAAAAGCCCGAATAATGCCATTTTCTCTTTTCTCGAACACGTATACACCAACCTGAACAATAGTGGAGCGGTGGCTGCAGTATTCTGCTACTTCTCTAAACCCTTCGCTTGTGTAAATCATAGAATACTACTAGAAAAACTGCACTGCTATGATTTCAGAAGGGTATGTCATGATTGGTTTAAATCTTATATGAGTGATAGAAAACAGATAACGAAATCAAATGGGAGTCTGTCTAACATCAGGGATATGTCGAGGGTAGTCCCGCAGGGATCTGTCCTAAGTCCAATTCTCTTCCTTTCATATTCAAATGATCTGGCCGCTATTCCCATCCAAGGAAACTTCACCATTTTTGCTGATGATACTATCCTACTCTGGCACGGGAAAAGTTATGACAACATGAGAGATAATATCACAAAAAGACTTGAAATCAGTTCAACAATGGGGCAGAGCAAATTATTTGTGTCTAATCACAAGAAAAATAATATAGTGGGTTTGACTGTAATAATTTAAACTTGAACGGGCAAATTTTATAAAACAAAAAAAAATCCTAGGAATATCCTTAGAGAGAAACTGAAGTTTGATCAGCATGTTGCAGCAAAAAAATCAGCAATGGGATGTTATGCTCTCAGGGTTGTTAGAAATGAATTGAGTTCATTCACAGCAAAAATGGTCTATCACTCTCTGATAGAATCTCATCTGAGATATGGTATAGCTTTCTGGGGATATTGTAGCCAACAACTTCTCCATTCAGTGTTTGTTCTGCAAAAACGAGCAGTAAGATCCTTAGGCAAGGTGGGTGTGCAAGAGTCATGTAAACCTTTGTTTTTAAGTAGGTGAATTCTCACTCTGACATGTTTATTTATATTAGAAACGGTACATGTTTGATTAACAAAAAATATATGACGGAGACTACGGTACAAACGAATCATATGACTCGTCAAACAACACAGAGAAAAATGGCTTCACCCATTCCAAAGTTCACTCTGATAAATTGTTCATTGTTGTTTTAAAGTAAAAAAATATATAACAATATACCCACTGAACTGATAACTATAAATGATTATAGAAAATTTAGAAAACTGGTGGAAGATGCCCTATTCAAAAAAGCCTACTGTAATATTGAGGATTTTACAATGAAACTGATATGACCTGACTATACTACATTAATAAAATTTAGTACTATGTATAATAATTTGCTATGACAATTGTCGCGTAAGTTATGGTTCAATTAAGAGAAGAAAATCGTCAGTTGAAAATGCACTCACCTTGATCCCTCTTCTAGGCGACTTCCAACTCTTCTTCGATGTGGACTGTATATAGGTTGCGTAAGCGTGTAGCGGAAATAGCAGCAAGCGTTGCCTTTGCGGATTGAAAATAGCGAAAGCGTTAAAACAGCGAATTTGAATTAACTCACTATTCGTGCGGAGTCTTTCGTTCAACTAGTTTTCGTTCGGTTCCTCACCAGAGGGAGCGATTGGATTTGTGCGATTTTCAACATGATATACGCGGTAGATTTGAAAGGCAATAATGAATTACAATGCTACTAATACTATAAAAATGAAATATGTTTCTCTCTAATTAAAGATAATAACAATACAAAACATAAATGAATTAATGGGTGAAAAAGATTGAACAACAATTGTTTCCTTCTATTTTCAATATATACTAGTGTTTATGTTCCTTTAACATTTTTAATGAATTCATTCTGTATATGTACATTTAGTTATATACTTATGATATACATTTTTCTTCTAATTTCAACACTATGCTTTGTCAATGAGAAATTCTGGTTCTTAGACAATAAAGTATATTTCTCTCTCTCTCTCTATCTCTCTTTCTCTCAGAAACATATGTGATGGGACAAATAATTTTTTCAACCCCAAATTTAAAATTCTTGATATTTTTGCAAAATTTCAGTTTTGTATACATTAAGTGTGGTTTTCGAAAAAAACATGTAATATTTTGGTGCAGCTCTGAAATGTTGTGTAGTTATAGTTTTCAACTGCAGAATTTGCGTAAAATTATCTAGGTCGGAGGTCGGGGATTAAACGTTGCCAAAAGTCGGTAAAGTTGTGAGAAAATTGATTAAATTTTAATGTCAAGGTGCAGTTCTCAGTGCAGTTCATGGCTCAAAAAAGTTTTACATAAATTTCCAGAAGACAAAATGATCGCTAAGTATATCAAAAATTATAATATCCCCAGAAGTTGCTGAAGATATAACACTTTTTTTTATGTAAAATGATTTTATGCAGTTTTGGCAATTTGTCTTTGTATTATTTAAACTTTCAATGGATTAATAATGAATTACGTGTAGACAAAACGGAGTATATAAATAACAGAGAAGCATAAATAATTACATTAATTAGAATCTTGTGTGAATTCGTTTTTATGTATTACTTGACAAACAATGTATTCTCACTACAGGGTAATAATAGGATATTTTGAACATTTCTACTATAGTATTACTTTTACTTGGAGCCCAAACAGTAGAAGGCCCTTATATTTCGACAGGTCGAATTTTAACAATAATGTATTATATTATCAATGCTATAACAGCACAAATTTGAGATTTTATTATTCTTAATTGGTTAATGAACTTGAAAATGTATATATTTCGAAAATATCAAATAGAGAATAGAATTTTCTATTAACTTGTATCATTTTCTTAACTTAACGAAATAAAATATTCAATAATTTAAAGAAACAGGTAAATAACTTTTTCAAGCTAAATATATTAATTCATCATATCAAAACCTGGGCAAAGTACCTCGAACCCAAATCCAAAAAAAGCCACTAACATAATAATCTTATGAATAAAATATTTCCATATTCAGCTGAAAAAACGTATGCAAATCCCCTTCTTCTATATTTCCACATTAAACCCGAAACTAATTCTGATTTACTCTCAGCAGAATCAAAAGGGGTTCGATTAGTTTTCGCTAATCTAGATACTAATCATAATAAACATAAAGGAAATATAATCAATCAAAATCAAATATATTCTCGAAATTTTATAAACGGAATTATTCTCAATCTTAAAATTATATATAATCAAGATAATATAGTTAAAGCTAAATTAACCTCATGAGAAACATTTTGAGCTACAGAACGTAAACTGACCAATTAAGAATAGTTTGAAATAGAATATCAACCCGCTAACATGATAGTGTATATACTCTTAACCTTGAAAGAAATAAAAACAATAGACATTAATTGAACCTTGAATTTACAGTAATAAGAGGTATACAAATAGAAAATAAAGAGAAATAAAGCCAAAAATGAATCAACAACAGGAAAAAATTATATAAATTGAAATAAGATAATGAGAATAATTCACAGAAGAGTTTAATTGAACCTAAAAATCCCACTTTATTAGGCCCCTTACGAATTTGAATATACCCTAAAACTTTACGTCCAACTAAAGAAGTTTCAAAAGCAACCCCTGCTAAAACACAAACAAATAAAATACCCTAACCACAAATATTAAAACCAAATCTCTTAGTATTATTTGTTAAATTCATCATGCAATAAAAAAAAGTTCGCTCCTTTAACTCCGGAATAATTGAATTCTTAATTTATTTCAATAAACCCTGATGCACAAGGTACAATTATTTTTTTCTAATTTTGAGAATTATTTCCCACATAACAGTAATCAACTATAATGAAATATTTTTTTTTTGCAATAAAACAATAATTTTTTATTTTATCAAAAAATTACTTTTATTAAAAATAATCATTTAATTTCAAATCATATTGAATTTCACAATAATTTTTTTAATATAAATAAAAAACTTTTTTTGTATTTGCTCCCCAAAACGGCAACTTTAGGAATTAAAAAAATCTGTAAAATGCTACTTTTAAGGACTCGTCATGGCAACACTTTTCGAACTGAATTTTATTCATTCATGAGACATAACTGATCGTCAACGGGTGTTTATAAATACTAGAAAAACTATGAACCGATTACATTTTGCCGCAGAAAATCTAGGAATTTTGATTTTTTCAGAATAAAATTGTCAATGGTTATTGTTGCGGTAGGTACAAACATGATGACTTTCACACTTTCTTTCTTCTAACAATCGCAAACAAAATGATAGTAAATTAAACAAGATAATATTCCAATAATATAGAATATGGTTAGTTTGGGTTAAATCAAGTTTCGATTTCACACCTAAGCCTATATACATTATTGGATGATAACAATTTATATTTCATTTATTCCAAATGTCACTTACTATTCAGGATTACCACGAAGTGGGCGACATCTAGCATTCACGATTCGAATGTCAAACTAGGGGAAAACAGAATTTTGCTATATACTGAATACATTTACAATTTTCTTTCAAATTTGGAGTATATTTCTGAATGGTTGTCATATTTACTTTATAAGTTTATTATATTCAACAAAATATATTACTATAATACGTTAGTATAGTTGGATCCTGGAAAAAATGACTGAAAACACAATTAGAGAACATAACAACAAACGCAAATAACTGAACATTCTTGCTAACTACATATCAATCTTTCGGAGTGTCCACGGTTACCAGCCGAGTAGTGCTTCGGATGACACTTAAAAAGCTAAGGTCCACGTCTTCTTAACTCACACAAGTCTCTGACTTCCGAAGGTTGCTTCGCAACTAAGTTGGCGGTTAAAAACACTTTTACACTTATTTTCTAAGGACTAGTTGACATATTTGACATTTGACACGTCGCACATAGGGGTATTTCTCCGATCTAGCTGGCCAAAACTGATTCTCGGTGGGAAAAATGTAGCTAAACGCAGTCGAATAGTGGGGGTAAAGATATGGCCATATATGTATCCTGGGTAGTCAAAAAGTTTATACTTGCTTGAAGAAGTAGGTTGATCATGTGAAATATAAAAATTGAGTTCGTGAGATCACGTTTCAGTGTTCATTTGTCACGTTGAAAACTATAACTTACATTTTATTATCAAGACTCATGAAAGGCCAGGCATGTATGTTTGTAATAACATGGGATAGCTTATTTTGAATATGAGATAGGTTACAAGAAAAGATAACCGTCTATTTTTTGCCAATTTTTATTATTAATTTCTTTCATTCAATGGAGCATTTCTCAAGCAGCATTATAGTGACGGAAACTGATACTGCAACTTTGACTCGGTGGTTATCGCGTAATCACCACTCAATCTACCACTATACAGTAAGAATAACTAAAATTGTATATTAGTATGGTTGTAGTCACGTAATTCCCATCTATGGTAGTCACTCCACAATTCTATAACTTATTAGTGTCATTTGAGGTGTCTGAAACATTATGGCCACTGAGCACATCACTTTAAAGGTTTTTAAACTCAAAAGTGGAAAATATCCGTTGCGGTAACCATCCTGTACCACTTAAATATCACTTAGAAGTCACAGTCACTTTCAAGAGAGTATGATAGTTTCGGTGACGTTTTGGTAACTTCCATAAAACCTTCAATGTGACAGGCAGTTGATTGTGATATGGGGTGATGGTTGCCACGTTCTTGCTATCTCCATAATTGATAGGCACAGTACGCATTTAATAAAAGTCACTACAAATTACAATAACCTTCAAAATTCACCATTCCGCGCGACGAAAACTAACCTAATTGTTCTCAAATTATTTTATTGTGGCTAACAAAAAGTTCGTTTTACCTATTACGTCAATGATATTCATTCAAAATTAAATAGGTTATGCGTTTTTAATAGAAATTTTTTCTTGATTTTTAATGAAAAGGTTAATTTAAATAGATCGGATCTCTGACTTGTGCTCCTGCTTAATATTTTTACCTTAATTGTTAATTCTGCTTTCATAAATGCCATCATTTTCATTACTTGTTGATTGATAATTGTTTCTTGATTCAGTTGTTGATTGGAGCTGCATAAATCCACTATACTTGCTACATGTCCTTTTTTAACAATTAATGAACATGTACCCGCAATTTCGAGGTTATAACTTTGAAGTGGCAGGTTATAATAGCACGACGTGTTCGCCTCTTTCAAGGGTATGAGACCTATTGTAATTTTCAGGTTATAACTATGAAGTGGTGAGTCATTGGCCTGCGACGTGGGTGCCACTTTCCAGTGGTGGAAAAGTTAATAAATTGATTCCACTGGGCACTTTATGATGGCAGGAGCTTCAGAGTAGTATATTTACACTTTCTGACACTTCAAAGTTATATTCTCCAAAAGCCGCCGTATTTACAGGAATATTCTGGGTCACCATTATTAGAGAAATGATCGAAATATTCAATAAAGATTTATTTGTCATCAGCACTGCATCAAACGTAGTAATTTATTACGTAAGTATTTGTTTCAACTAACCAATATTGATAAAACAATGTTTGAGGGACAAGTACATAATTTTAGAGGCGAGTTATTTCCAAAATTATAATATGTATTTTCCTTAAATAAAGAGTTTTCAGATGGCGCGTGCTCACAATCGAGCTACAACACCCATATTTCACATAAAACTTTCAAATTCAATATACTTACTTAGGCGTTTGTATGTTTATATGTTATATATTTTTATAGTATAAGAAATGAATCAGGCAAAATGGAAGAATGAGGAATATTTATCATAAAAATATGTTGCTGAAGAGAGATCGAGCTACATATTATTACACAAACGCAGTTAGTTGTTTAACGTGTCTAGTGTCGGCCACTACATATCCACGTTTTTGCCAGGTGACCACAACGTGGTTGGAATGTGGCTATCTAAGATCAAGGAACGTAGCAGCCACCAAAAAAGTGTTCCCTATTTTGGTAGCCGCCGCGTGATAGACCCGTGTATATTACGTGGCAGTGGTTGTGGTCAAACACCTCAAAGTTTTCCAGAATTGTGGCCGCTACGTTCCGTCCACTAAAAATGCTACCATATTTCCCGATAGTCCCGAAGGAGTTTTTTCACAAAGTGGGTATGTAAGGTGTGTAGTCAATAACTCTGGAAAAATTTGCCGCTTCAAAACCGCTAATCTTGAAGATATTGTTTCAGACCAAATCAATGGTTTCGATAAAAAAAATATGTTTTGATATTTAGGTACTTTTTATTATTTATGGGCGAATATTATTTTAGGGACTTCCGGATATATACAATTTTCGGAGAGAAGACTCGTTGAAATCATGAATGAACAAAATACTCCCAGTTTAGACAAGAAATTAGAATTTCTTGAGAATTATATGCTCAACAAAAACGATTATTCAGAAGAACAAAAGTGTCAAATAAATCGGGAATTCTCTAGGTGTAAGTCAGAATATCAGAAAAGATGGCATAAAGCCAGTAAAAATAAACAATTTTTCTTGAAACTCAAGTTGGCTGGAGGGAACCTTCCAGCTACCTCAAGTTCCAGGAGCACGTCCTCAAAAATTATTCAGCCTAGTGTAGTGAAAGGAGTAAAAGAAGAAGAACTGATGAAATTCGCAGGGGAACAGATCTTCAGATTCTTTGTCATGCTACCCAATCGCAACTTTATGAATCTGGACAACGGAATGCTTCCATAGTGGTCAAGGAAATCACAAGGGATACAAATCTTGCAACTAAATGTAAGGGACAGCTATCTGGCGATCAAGAAAAAACTAATGAGAAGCTCTCCACTATGCAAGCGTTATTTTGTGAAATCTATTCTCTCATCAGGTTTTCCAACTGATCATTCACTAATAGAAGGAGAAGATTTATGGCTTAAAAGTAGTTCTCTTTGAATTTTCCAGCGTGCTTGGATCTTCCTCTTGTCAATACGCTGCCAACAAACTACTTGAAAATGCAAAATCGGTAGGTGGGTGGAAGAAAAAACTAATTTTTCATAGCATTTTCCGAAATTTTGCGACATAACCTGACATTTTCGATTTTTGTGAAAATATGTCAAATTTGACAGGTAAAACCGAACGATAAAAAAAATCGTTTTTTTCAAGCAAAAACTGTTCATGGAATCAAGAATTGCATAAACTAAATAATAAAAATAATTCCCATATGATGCCAACTTTTGAAGGACCCACATATGTATATTGCTTCCAAAATTGCACATTGATTACCTCTATATGGAACGAAAACGAAATTACAAGCAAACCGAACAAGAACCGAGAAATAGTTTTGGCCAGCTAGATCGACAAAATGACACTATGTGCGTCGGTAATAAAAAATCTGATTCAATATTTCACACAGCCTTCTGCTGGTGCTGTTTACAAATATATTTGGGTATTGATAGCAGGAATAAAATCATAGTTCCACAGGAAAGCTTATACAAAAAAAATTGTACGCAAATGGCTTTCGCTAGCCTAGTCCGTAATATGAAGGGTTTAGTTGGTACTATTATCAAGTTCTTATTTGAATTTCTAGATTTACTTTGCATAAATCTACTTGTTACGACTTATCTCATATTATAATGAAAGCGAAGCGATTGTGCATATTTTGGAGCTAAAATCAAATAATTATTATTATATATTTGAAAAATAATATTCCTTAATTATATTCAATTCAACCCATTTCTTCTTTATCATAAGCTACACCTTCATCTGATTTATTCATTTATAAAAATTGTTGAATATTATAATCTTATAAAATATAAATTAACAGGTTTCCCTGAATATACTGAAATACTGCCAAAATCTTAAATTTTCAATAACATAACTAATACTAATTCAGCTTTATAAATTACATTTATAATAATAGGTATTAATCCCAGTTCGTAATATAAATTTATTAACTTGATCCAAATCAATGAGCACGAGATAAGATGATAAATATGCCGTCCTTCGGAGGGGACGTTAAGATGTCGGTCCCGAGTTCATGGATGTTGAGCTCGTTAAAGAACCCTACCTCTGAAACGACAGAGGATTCGGCAAAATTTCCGGTTGGGAGGAGTGTGTTCACCGGCGTCGGTGTTTAGCCTTGGTAGCAGAAATAGGACGACGTTAAATAAAGAAGGGAAAAAAAATCTTACAATTAATCAATTATAAAATTTAATACCTACTAATTAAATTAAATTATTTCTTAACCAATTCTGGCACAAATTTTGTTAATGTTTCTTATTATTACTAAATCTGAATTCTTTAATATTCAAAATTTATTTATTGCTTGAATAATTTAAATCAAAAAATTAACCCATGAAATTAAAATTGACATAAAAATCAATTTTCAAGGAAAAATTATAAACTTTTTATACTTACTAACATTACTACAAACATATTCTTAATCTTCCCCAGAGTTTCAGCCAAACAGAAACGAAGTAGGTAGTTTTTTTTATGTTCTATAGGGAGTCAATGCCACTCCCCCACTTAGCCTTCTGCAATTGCATATATAGTTGACTAACAGTATAAATAACGGAAAAACAAATTGCCAGAATGCACTCTATATTTAATTTTAAATAACTGCTTTCCGTTTCACCAACTTCTGGCGAATACTATGATTTTTCATGAATCAGCCATCATTTTGCCTTCTGGCAATTGATATCTAGCTTTTTTGAGCTATAAATTATATAAAAACAATATCACCAGAATTGCACCTTGACATTAAAATTTAAACAATTTTCTTACAACTTTACCGACTTCTGGCAACGTTTAATTCCCGACCTATACTTCAGGCAATAATTTTACGCAATGTCTACAGTTAAAAACTATAACTACACAAAATTTCAGAGCTGCACTCAAATATTATTTTGATTAAAAAAAGCGTTTTGAGCGCGTTCTTACGAATCAAGTTTAATTGATCGATTAAAGTTGATCAACAAAAGCGAAAAATGATTTAAAACAAAAATTTAACTCGCAAAAATTTAAATTAAAATAAAATGTAATTTTTAAGGAGAAATAAAATTTTCATGTTTACTAAACATTATATAACATTGATTATTTGAAAATATGAACAAGATGTTCATAAGATCAGATGTGGAATAATCTGCGCTGAAAGATAAACTCTAGTCACTATCTTCCATCGTTCAATAAAACGTCTTGTGGGGTATTCATACTATAAACATATTCTTAATCCTCCGCAAAATTGTTCAGACAAACAGAAACGAAGTTTTTTTTAATAATCCATAGAGTTTTTTATTATAAAATTGTCAGAACTGCATCTTATTATTTAAATTTTAAAGGGTTGCTTTCCGTTTTACCAACTTCTGGCAATATTATCATTTTCCATATACTTAACCATCATTTTGCCTTCTGGCAATTGATATCCAACTTTTTCAAGCCTTGAATAATATAAAAACAAAATCGCCAGAATTATACCGGGTTATTCACTATAAATTTCCCACCCCTTTCATCGTTATTATTGCCTATAGAAAAAAAAGTAAAATGCAAAAATTGTGTGGTTATGACTGAATTTTGATAAAATGCTATCAAAAATACAGTAGCGTGCAGATTTCAGGTTTTTTTTTAAATGGGATACCCTGTATATTATTGAATTTTTGGAATATTTTTTTTCCTGATTTCAAAAATATACCTATATCTTATACCGTTTTTCAGTTATTAAACGTCGAATAACTTAGACTACAGTTGTCACTGTAAATACCTATCCTATAAAAGTTAACATTTTTAAAGTAAGCTATGAACATTTTTGTTTAGTGACATTTCTTTGATGGAATAATCAAAATAGTTTATAGTGAGGAAGAAAAAGTACAAATATTTATACAAAAATAGATAACAAAGAATTATTTAGAAAATTTACATAACATGATAACTCATAAAAGATGTTCAATGTGTGCACCATTATTGTCAATGCATAATTGAAAACGTCTTCTTATATTCAGAAGTGCATTGGAAATTGCTTGATTATTGATATTCAGATTCTCTATTTCAAGTCGAATCGTGTCTCCAATGAGTGGAATATTATTATGATTAACAGTGTCTTTTAGAAATCCCCAAAAAAATTAAATCCAAATGGGTCAAGTCCGGACTGTTAGGTGGCCATTTAGTACTTCTATTATTTCCTATCCATATTGGAAATACATTATTCAAAAGTTCATCGAACTTCGATTTTTTCTATTGAAATCTCCTGCCCTAGAAAATGATCACTCATCAGTCCATAATATTTTAGTTAAATAATCGCGATCTTCATTCAAATTTTGAATCATCTGTTCCAGCCTTTTCCTCTTATGAATCTCTGTTAAAACTGGTACGGGTAAAATTTAATGTGGTTTGTAGTTGTTTTTTTCCATGTACGTTGGATTTTGGAAAAAACTTTTACATAATTGATCGGCTACATTTTCAAACTACATTCAGAATTTTCTAATAATACAATGTTTCAAAAAAGTTTATTCGCAATTAATAAGGATAGCTTACCTTCGAAATGAAGCAGTATATCTAGTTGTTCTTCGTGCTTTTCTTGAACTACACGCTTTTTTCTACTGAAACTAAAGGTGTGATTCACCTTTTGGTAAATATTTCTTAATGTATTTTCTGACAGTGTTTGACGATTTGGATACAACACCCTATATGCACTTTTTGCTGCTCGTTTATTTTTGTTGTTTTGTATATACAACAACAATATTTGACCTTTTTCTTCCTCGCTGTAAACCATTTCGATTATTCCATTAAAGAAATGGATAAGAAGTGGTTAATTTACAGTGATTATATTAAAATTTAAACATATTTTTACAACTAGACGACCTAGACTCCTGTCAATAATTTTACGTAATTTCTAGTGTTGAAACTAAAACTACACAAAATTACATAGCTGCACTAATCGACAAGGGCCAGAATCTTTTGAGGTAGCGAATCATTCAAATAAAATAAATGTATTATTTTATACAATCACTATACAAGTTTCGGTATTACTTATTTCTGCATATTTTTATTTATTGATTTATAACCGGTACGTTGACATTAAAATTAAATTTTTTTACAACTAGACGACCTAGACTTCTGGAATAATTTACGTAATTTCTAGTGTTGAAACTAAAACAAAACAAAATTCCATAGCTGCACTAATTGACAAGGGCCAGAATCTTTGGAGGTAACGAATCATTCAAATAAAATTAAATATATTGTTTTATACAATCACTATACAAGTTTCGGTATTACTTATTTTTGCATATTTTTTTATTTATTTTCAAGTATACTACGCTTATCTATGTATTTTTATCAATTTGTCACCTTATCTCTGTCCCATGATTATGGTTAAATATTCTAACCGAAACTTCGGGACGTTTTAAAAATGTCACGGCTCTCATTTCGACCCTTGATCCACTATTTCTTCAACTGAATTCCTATTTGCTATTTATTTTCATTTTTCGGGTAAAAATACCCAAGCAAGCAAGCTTCTTCGCTCCATTCAAATTTGCATAACTGAAACCCTCGACGTAGCCAGCCATGCATGTATCTATTCATCTGTTGGTACTCGAATTACGAAAATACGGAAATACCGAAAGTCTTGTTATACAGAGCGTGTCGATACCTACACAAAAGTTTCAAATTTCACCGAGGGAACATATTTATTGTGTATTGCCACAGGATCTCGTATGACTCGACATGTATGCATTGAGAATGAGGTCACCCCAGAGTGTATACCTATATTTGCTAATTTGCCACAGATCTCTGCCTTTTTATCAAAAGTTTTTCAAACGAAATATAATAGCCAGCAGATGCGGTTCGAATTATATAAAGATAGCATCACCATGTGGTTTATATTGCGATCTTTCGAGGCGTTAAAAACTGACCAACAATATACAGGATGTTCCGTAAACATTGACGTACAAACTAGCTTTTTCCGGCGGACCCCTGCACGTTTTCGAGACATTTTTTTTTTCGAATAGTTTTTTATTCCATACAAAAAATAGGGAAAGTCAACAATTATTACTTATCCACAAGAGAAGAGGTCACAATTCGTAAATTTTCAAATGGAATTTCGTGTTCAAAACAGCAATCTCCAACTATTGGATATACTCAATTGATGCTCATTTCTCACTAGTACGAACATTGAGACATGAGTCGAAGGCGAGTGCCGCGATTCATACGAGTGAGAAATGGACATTCCATGTTTGTTGTACCCTACACTTCTTCTTATGGTTCACACTGCAAAACAATAAAATTCAATGATATTTTGTTTATTTCAGCAATATCAGCAAAATAATCGAAAAAAATAATAAAAAAACGAATAATTAGTTTTGTACAAAAATACAAATTGATTTCAGAGAATCGATATGGCTTCGTAGAGGGTAAATCGACGCAAGATGCAATTGCTGAATTAATCAGAAACATGTATACAGGGGATTGCACCCTACATCATAGCGCCCCTAAGTCACATTATAAATATATCTTTTCAGCAAGGACAGTTTCCTTCGCGACTGAAACATTCTATAGTTCCCCAATCCTGAAAAAGGGAAATACCCATAACCTGGAAAATTATCGTCCTATTGCTGTTCCACTGTAAAAGGTAAACGAATACATAATGCTGGAATTTCTACATAACTTTCTGAATATAAATAATATTCTAACTCCTAACCAACACGGGTTTCGATCGAATCATTCCACTACAACGGCAATTATTTTTTTTTATTCGAATTTTCTACAATCTACTGAAGCAGGCAAAAACCTACTGGGATTTTTTGTGACCGCAGTCGCGCCTTTGACTGCGTACAACACGGAAATCTTCTGGACAAACTGTATAAAACAGGTATTCGAGGTATTCTGCATGAATTGTTCGTATCATATCTTTCAAATCGCACCCAGACTGTCAAAATACAAAATTCGATTGGGAATTATAACGAAACATTTTTTTTTGAACAGTTTCAATGACATAGGTGTTCCCCAAGGATCAGTTATAGGGACGATCCTCTTCATTCTTTATATCAATGAGTTGCCATCTGTGTCGCCAGAATCATTTACCTGTTTGTATGCTGATGACTCTTCCCTCCTATTTAAATCAAAAGATTTGATTGAATTCCAACAAAATATCAATTCTGACCCTGCCCAGCAAACATGAATGAGCGGTAAATAGAGGGCCGTTGCTGTTAACTGCGGTCAGATGTCGGCAGCGGCACACCGATGTTGGTAAATAACTGAAATGATATCAGTTTTGCCGCTTTGGCTGAACATACGCATATTTATTATGGATGTTTTGAATTTAGCCAGAAATTACCCGTTAAAGATTTGCGATAATCGCGCCGATGTCGTTTTGACACAGTATGTGGCATTACGCGCCGCTCCACTGCGACCTCTGTAATGAAAATGCAACATTGACATTACTGAATATCACGTTGGCAGTTGGCCCTACTGCTGATTTCGTGTAGGATGTCAAATCGCGTATTTTCTTTTGTCTGGTCATTGTCATTGGGGTATATGGTCATGAAAAATAATCACAGTAAAGAGAGACGGATTTTTTTTCAGATTTGTGTGTTGTCATTCTATCTATTCGGTGAAATATTTTTCCAGGCCAGTTTGAAATGCAATATCTGGGAAACCATTTGAGATGCAATAAAAATGGTTGAAATGGAGATAAAGTTGTCTGTTTAGGTAAATAGGAACAATCTGGCTCTACAGTTTCAGAAATCCTCTACAATTAGTGGCTTCCGAGAGTGAAAACAGTGAATTGTATATATCTAGTCCATGAATCAGTCAATTCTGAATGTTTGGTGAATTTATTGTGTATAAGAATGACCTATCTTCTTGACCTAATTTCACTGTTCTCAAAGATATAATGCTAGATTGTTCTTAGGCGCTTATATGGGCCATTTTGTTTTCGGTGAAATCCCAACAGTGGAATGACGCGGTTGATTAGTAGGATACCCGCAATCGCACCATAATCTGTACCATGCATCGTAACTCTGTCTACCCGCTGAAGTCCCGCTATGTATTAAAGCGGGTGGTAGTCTGGAGACCTACTGGTGTCCGTAGCGACACGGGCTAGCCGGGCCAACGACATATCATGATTATAGCCCGCTTATGTTGTATGTCGGCTGTTTTCAAAGTGCCTCTAGAGGCCCACGCGTAACATGTTTGCTGGGTGATAGCTTGCAAAATTGGTTCAGTGAAAACTCATTATTTTTAAATGCGTCCAAAACGAAAGAAATAGCTTTTCATACTGCCCAAAATACTAACACGGTAGACATTAATATTGAAATATCCGGTGTTGAGGTGGAAATATGTAACAGTATAAAATTTCTAGGGCTTTTCACATACCCAAAACACGTTTATGTCTACGTCACAACACGTTCGAGTTTTGGTGCTGAGATTATATAATGCACTTCCGGTTTCTTAAAAATATAACCAATGAACAAGTATTTTGTAGTATTATACTTCAACTCTCAAAATCGTTCAGAAAAATTGAAATCGGAACCACCTATGACGCATCCAGGTCTGCTGCAATAAAGTGCATAAAAAAAATCAAATTGCAATTTGTTAAAACTAATAATCCAACAGTGTCTGAGTTTTTCGCACATAAAGTACATATCAATCACTACTATGTCGTGGAGAGCCTGCTTCAAAACTACTTGAAAAATGTATGTGTGTGTTATGATAAAAAAAAAAACAGATTTTTTCCGGTTTATCTCCGTTACTAATAATCCGATCGAGTTGTGCTAGGGCTCATTTTCTTCGCATTTTGATTCTCTACAATTCGTCGTATCGAGATTGCTTTATTGGTTTTCAAGTTACAAGTCAAAAATGGAAATAAAAATGCTTTTAAATGTTTATAACAAATTTAGCAATGACAGTTGGGAATAGGAAACATAATATAAATATGATGGCACAGTCGGTTTCCTGGTAAAATTTTTTGTCAGGAATAAATCTCTATTGATTGGGTCTAAAATTGCATTGATGGGAAACATGTTGACATTATCGCTACACCCCGAGCTAACAGCTATCCTTACTCACCTTTAATTGCCATGAACGCCACTGCCTTGTTTTAATGGCCATGTGTGATGCGAGATTGCACTTGTAAGTGGCGCAGTGGCGGAATCGGGCGAATTACTCCAGATAGCGCAAATTAACCGCGTTTGCCCCTTAGATAAAAAGAGTGTTTTTAAATTGCAACTGTTCAAATTTGTTTGTTACAAACGTGAAAACTGCGATTGCGTTGTGATTTGGCATGTATAACCTTTGAATTAAATTGAGCCCGGGTTTCGGAAATTGCCCTAGTAATGAATAAAATGCAGATTGAGACGAGTCGTCTGCGAACCGCATTTAACCGACTGAACACGTGCACTGCGAATACGTAATTCGTCTGTCATCGTATTGTTCACATGTTTACAAACTTTAAGAGGCGGCAAAGAGCAAAGAAAAAGCTAGCAGCAATATTCAAGCAAACACGCAAATCGCGACCGCGGCGACCGGCCGCATCAAAAAGGATAGTGTTTTGTAAAAAATATATTCACTTTGATCTCGACCGTCAGCGGTGCCTTGGACGCATTAATACAGGCAGCTGGTGGCTGCGGTACATACTTTCCTTTGAAGAAGAAGAAGAAAAAAACCGCAAGCAGCATTCATTGCCCAATATAAAATAAAAGATACTTTTTTCAACGTAGAAGTAGCTCTGAGAATGTTCCTATCCGATTATCAGTAATGCTAATGGTGAAAGGTCAGTCTCAACTTCAAAAAAAGTAAAAACTAACTTTTTAACAAAAAATTAAACCGACGAAAAAATCAACTGAAAAGCGAAAAATAAAATAAACCTTTTTAGTCTTAATGATAATTGAGCTCCTAAACTAATCTGAGTAACTAATTTTGAGTCGGTGCCAAACAAACAATTATTGAAGATCATTACATTACTTTGAAGTAATGAAAACGCCGCTGTGCATCTCGCTGCCATCATTTTACGCTTTACCTAATTCAATTGCTAGTTTGTTTGTTTTCATTTTTCAATTTTTTGTTGCTGAAATCTACTACCTACTCAATTTCTTATTACTTCCAAAATACTTACTTACCTAGCTCACTTCAACCTTTAACTGTTAAATAATTTGATTATCTACTGTAACTATTTATTGTAATATAATATAAATCATTTTTGGAAGTTCTGGTTAGTTGATTCCATTTTATATAGTTCCATCCTTTCATAGAATGTAATTATTGTGACGGATGTAGGAGGATCTGTTAATGTCAACTACATATGTGTTCCAATGTTCACAAGTGAAAAATCAATCATCCCCTATTTTTCTACTACCCATAGGGGTGGATGATTTCATTCCAAATTTGAATTTGATCAACTATGAGGTATACCCTATCCAATAAAAAAAGAATCATCCAAATCGGAAAACCCACTACAAAGTTATGCCTGATAGAATCGGTTAACGGACCAAAAATTCCGAGGGTGAACGATCAATATCCTCCATTTTGCTGCCCTTAGGGTTGGAGTTTTTTGTTCAAATTCAAATGGGACCAATTTCGAAGTACACCCTATCCAATGAAAAAAGAATCATCGAAATCGGATTTCTCTGTAAAAAGTTAAGAGTGGTCATACATAAAAAAATATACGCGTCGACTAGAGAACCTCCTTCTTTTTGGTTTCGTCGGTTAAAAAATTACTTGTATGGTACTTTGGATAGTATATCGATTTTGAATATCAACAGTGACTTGTTATTAGAGCTGAATTTTGATGATGCCATTGATGAGTTCGCATCAAAAACATCCAGAAAAGTATTTAAATAACAAAAAATATATTTGTTGTTAGGTTTAAGTTTGTGAAGTAAATAAAATGTGTTTCTTTATATGTAATAATTTTATGTTATAGTAATATGTTATGAAAAAATACATTGGAATGGGTACTTTGAAATTGACAATTAATACTAATTGGCGGCGGCATCGTGAGAATTAGTCCCCGGCGTACGTAAGTAGGTACAAATCCGGCACTGAGTACCCCCTCAAAATTGTTTCTAGCCACTAACTCTTCCAAACACATATCTACCTTCGAATAATTTATGTACCAATATTAATACCTTAGAAATTCGATGGTAGAGGATACTTTGAATAGGCTATCGATTTTGAATATCAACAGTGACTTGCTATTAGAGCTGAATTTTGATGTTGCCATTAATGAGTTCACATAAAAAAATCCAGAAAAGTATTTTTATAAAAAATATATATTTGTTGTTAGGTTTTAAGTCTGTGAAGTAAATAAAATGTGTTTCTTTATATGTAATAATTTTATGTTATAGTAATATGTTATGGAAAAAAAATGGGTACTTTGAAACTGACAATTAATACTTATTGGCGGCGGCATCGTAAGAATTAGCCCCCACCATATTTTTCGGAGCGCCATAAATAATAAACAAGCCATTAAAAAATAAAAGCTGTCCCAAATACCTGAACATCACCCATGCTTTCGGACTGTGGAATGCGAAATACGAAAACGTCAAATACAATTATTTGAATTTGAGCCAATGATAACATTTTCTTATAGTGTGTTATGATTGACCAAAAAAATAAATTAGACATTTCCGAACTTCACACTCAGTATAATCAAATCTATGATGGTAAAAATAAAGTTACAAAATTTCGAGCAACACCGCTAAACGTTTCTCCACTTCGACTGCATTTCGCTGACTCCGACTGCCATTGCGAATACGAATTCGCCTGTCATGCAGTGTCTACATGTGATTTATTGTCAGTTGAAAAGTGTGTATATTCGTGAAGGATCAAGTGGCTACATCTAAGTTTCTACCATTACAAGCCACATCGTTTTCGAGAATCAGTCTATGAAAAAAGGAGCAGCATTGGTGCGATCGGGTCATGTTGTCAGGTGCGGGAAGTAAAAAAAATCATTATTCCAGCATACATGCGAAAGTGATTAGCCAAGCAGCAGCAAAAATCAGTACTCTGTCGAATTAGAGGTGAATAAATATTTTCAGAAACATTTGATAAAATTTAATTACAACTTACATGTCTGATATAGGAGTAAAATACACCAAAATATTAATAAATCGGAAGAAATATAAAAAAAATATAGAAATTATTGTTTTTTTTTTCTAACATTCATACTGTAACGAACCTAGGCCGGACCTGTCGCCTCCCGCGTCGCCATCGACAGCGATGAGATCATCCCCGGAGATATTCGAGAACCATCCAGTCGCTCTTCCGCGTAATGCAACGGTCAATATTGGAAACAATTGGAACATGCCGTCGCCAACTGGAAGAATTCGAAACATCGAGAATGCTGTATCGGAGATAAATAGACAGCCCTCAAGAGGGAGTGAACAGTCTGAACGAGCCCATACGATCGAGCTATATAGTGGCGTAGTAATATAAATTAAGTTGTAGATTTAAGTGTTAAATAAATTAGTAAAACCAAGTTAAGTTTATTTATAAACTGCTACACTGTTCGGTTGAACGATATAATGTGGTGATAAATAACGTGGCCCGGTTTTCGCGAAGTGGACAATTGTGCGTGGGAATATAAACTGCTACACTGTTCGCGTGAAACAGACAATAGACTGGTGGCCCGTGGAAAAGAATTCGCGAAGTGAATTTTTAACAAACTGATAAACTTTTCGTGTAAAACAGACTGATACCTCGTCAAAGACAAAATGTGTTCAAGAAAAGTGCGCCTTGCGGATTTGAAGGTAGCGGAATTGAAACAGGAATTGGAGGAAAGGGAACTGGAAACAACAGGTAAAAAGCAAGTACTCCAGGAAAGACTTGCAGAAGGACTTATACAAGAAGGTGAGGACCCCGAAACATTTTATTCGAAGTTCCCGGAGGTGATTTGAGTCCGATAATAGAATCCTTGAAAGAAGAGCTGCAACAAAATTAGGACTTTGGAAGAGAATGCTAGAAATGTGGAAGAGAAGCTTGAAGAAAATTCTAGAAATCTGGAAGAAGCTTCAAAAATTAGAAATCTGGAAGAGAAGCTTCAAGAAAATTCTATAAATCTGGAAGAGAAGCTTTCTAGAAATCTGGAAGAGAAGCTTCGAGAAAATTCAAGAAGCCTGGAAGAAAATGCAAGAAGCCTGGAAGAGAAATTCCTGGAAAACACAGAAGGCCTAAAAAAAGAATTGTGTGGTGTGGCTAATTTTCTAGAAGGAAGAATGGGAACCGTTGAGACAGAAATGGACAAAATAAAGGAAACGATCAGTAAGCTGGAAAAACGAATTAATAGTGCGCCCTCCAAAGAGATGGTTAACGAAAATGCAATGCTGGACTTGAGTTTGAACTTGGATAAAGTTCAAGAGGGTATAAAAGATGTCAAGGTCATTTCAGAAATAGGAAGCTTTCCATGAAGCCGCCTCAGTTCGACGGAAAAACTCCATGGGCAAATTACCGCCGGCAGTTTGAAGCAGCGGACAAAGCAAACGGACGAAATGCAGAGAAAGAGCTGTAGCACTGACACTTGCATTACGTGGAGAAGCGACAAATATTCTACAAACTCTCACCGCCCAAGAACAGGAGGACTATGATCAGCTGATTAAACATCTAGAATTACGATATGGCCACGCCCATTTGGAACACGTATACCACTCCCAGCTGAAAAATCGCTGCCAAAAATCGGGCGAATCCTTACAAGAATTCGAAGCTGACATTGCACGCTTGGTCCGTCTCGCATATCCAGCCACACCGGAAAATGTAATGGAGCGATTAGCGGTTCAGGCATTCTTGGATGGACTCCGTGACCAAGAAACCAGACAAGCGTTGACACTAGCTCGTCCAACACATCTCGTAGACGCACTGGCACGCGCTTTGGAATTTGAGGCAGCAAAGCAATCCTGCAAAAACCAAAGTAAAGTTCGATGTATTGAAGAAGACTCACAGGAGCATGCTGACTTGGAAGCTGCCATAAGAAAAGTGATGAAGGAAGTTTTGCCTGAGAAAAGACAGATAAGATGCTGGAATTGTGGCAAAATTGGACATGTGCGTAGCAAATGTCCAACATTCGAAAACACGACTCCGATGCAGGAAAACTAAAGAAGGTCGACGAGAAGGGGCAATCGTCGGCCTGTGTCCAGCAAGCCCCGGTTAACAACGCATATGTCGCTATCCTGAAACGACAGAACAGAGGTGTTTTCGTAGACGGTCTCATCAATAACGAGCCTTGCACCATGCTGCTAGATACAGGTGCGACTAGGACAATTCTCGACCTTCCTTTGCCAGAACACCGGAACGAATTGAACCGACAACTTGGAAGCTACCCCACAGCAACAGGGAGCCAGCTACTGTATATGGCGAGCTACCGATTGAAATAATTTTGGGCAGCACTAAAGTGAAACATCAGGCACTTGTAGCGGACATCGAAGACGATGCAATCATCGGAATGGACATCATGAATTCCAGAGGGTTTGAATTGGATTTCAAAGACGGCGTCCTACGTGTCAACGGAGAAGAGCTGGTACTTCATGGGAGAAGTGAAGAGTTGATCCGTGTGCTGTTGGCTGAAGATGTAAGCGTACCTGAGAGGGCTGAAACCATCCTGGAGGCTCGCCTGGACGGGAGTGCGAGCAGTGGAGACGTGATGATGTTCGAGCCCAAACTTCATGATGAGAAAATTGGACGAGGGATTGCCCTAGGGAAAACCCTGTTACGTGCTGAAAAGTTGTACCGGTAAGGGTCATGAATGTCAATTACTTTCCAGTGACCTTAAAGAAAGGAACAATTTTAGGGCACTGCTCGTCAGTTTCATCTGTGATCCGGGGCGTACGAGGTACGATTAGCCAACCCAACAACTTGCCCACAGAACTAGAAAAATTAGTTGCCATCTCTTCCAAAGACATAAAACCAGCTCAACAGCCCAAACTAAGAGATTTAGTCAAAAGTACCAAGACATCTTCGATACCGGACAAGGAAAAGGGGTCGAACTAATGTGGTCCAGCACAAGATTGATACTGGGGTGCCCGACCGATCCGGCAATCAGCAAGAAGACTTCCTCTTGCCAAGAAGGAAGAGGCTGACAAAATAGTCAGCGATATGGGAAAAGAAGGAGTTATCGAACCATCTGACAGTCCCTGGTCCTCTCCAGTCGTACTGGTGAAGAAAAAGGATGGATCGACACGTTTTGTGTAGACTATCGCCAACTTAATAATGTCACGAAGAAGGACAGTTACCCTCTCCCGAGAATAGATGACACCCTAGACACGTTGGCTGGTTCCACGATTTTCTCGACCCTTGATCTGAAGAGTGGATACTGGCAAGTAGAACTGGCTCAGGAAGATCGAGAAAAGACTGCTTTTACCATCGGCTCAGGATTGTGGCAGTTCACCGTTATGCCATTCGGGCTCTGTAATGCTCCCGCCACATTCGAAAGATTGATGGAAACAGTACTGAAGGGACTCTCATGGAACACGTGTCTAGTGTATCTCGACGACATAATTGTGGTCGGCAGATCGTTTGAGGACCACGTGAAAAACTTGGAGGAAGTATTCTTGCGACTGAGGAACTCCGGATTGAAGCTGAGCCCTAAGAAATGCCATCTGTTCCAAAAAGAAGTTCGATACCTCGGCCACGTCGTCTCTGGGGAAGGAGTAGCAGTGGATGACCAGAAGATCAAAGCTGTTAAGGATTGGCCCATCCCAAAAGACATTCACCAACTTCGAAGTTTCCTTGGTTTATGCACATACTATCGCCGATATGTGCTGGGATTCGCCAACATCGCTAAACCACTGACCAAGCTCACGGAAGGCCAAACAAAGTTCCAGTGGTCCGAAGAATGTCAAGACTCATTCAGGAAGCTGAAAGGAGCTTTGATCAACGCACCTATACTGAGCTATCCCCTACCCAAAGGGAAATTCATTTTGGATACGGACGCCAGCAACGTGGGACTTGGAGCTGTCCTATCTCAGATCCAGGAGGGACAGGAGAAGGTCATTGGTTATTTCAGCAAGACGCTTAGCAAACCAGAGCGCAATTACTGTGTCACCAGGCGAGAGCTGTTAGCTGTTGTAAAGGGAGTGGAACACTTCTACAAGTACGTGTATGGAAGAAGATTCCTGTTGAGAACTGACCATGCAGCTCTCAAATGGCTCTTACAGTTCAAAAAATCCTGAGGGTCAAGTAGCACGTTGGATCGAGAGACTCCAAGAATTCGATTTCGAGATCGAACATCGAGCCGGAACTAGCCATAAGAATGCAGATGCCTTGTCGCGAAGACCATGTCCAGATGATTGCTCACATTGCCGACGAGCAGAAGAGAAAGAAGCAACACTTTGTAGAACCGCGGCAATGGATGACAACTGGAACGACAGCAAGATCCAGAAAGACCAAGAGAGAGACCCCGACCTTGGCTTAGTCATCAGCTGGAAGAAGGGCAATCGAAGACCATCATGGCAGGAAGTCGCAGGTTACTCGCCGGCTGTTAAGTCCTATTGGGCACAATGGAACTCTCTTATTCTGGACAATGGGATCCTGAAACGTGTGTTGGAGGCCGATATTGGTGGGGAAGACAGACGCCAAATAATTGTTCCCAGGAACAGAAGAGAGGAAGTGCTGCGGGAAATCCATGATGGAGTCGCCGGAGGACATCTGGGAGTGACGAAGACCCTTCAGAAAGTGAGGCAACGGTTTTACTGGGCCAATTGTCAAGCTGACGTCCAGGACTGGTGCAGGAAGTGCGCTGTATGCGCTGCTAGCAATGGACCGCGAATACGACCCAAGGCCCCGATGCGTCAGTACAACGTAGGCAGCCCGTTCGAGAGAATCGCCATTGACATCGCCGGCCCGTTTCCCGTATCCGACCACGGGAATAAATACATCCTTGTGGCAATGGACTACTTCAGTAAGTGGGCGGAAGCCTATGCCCGCCCAACCAGGAAGCCATCACCGTCGCCGACGTCTTGGTGAAAGAATGGATATGTCGATTCGGTATTCCAATGGAGCTGCACTCGGATCAAGGCAGAAATTTCGAATCCAACCTTTTCCAAGAAATATGTCTACTGCTGAACATCCGCAAGACAAGAACCACGGCCCTACATCCGCAGTCCGATGGAATGGTGGAACGGATGAACAGGACGATCAACCGCCACTTGTCCAAGGTTGTCTCTGACCATCAAAGAGACTGGGACCAGTATCTTCATTTGTTCCTGATGGCCTATCGATCCGCAGTACACGAGTCAACCGGTCAAACTCCTGCTAGTATTATAATGGGCCGAGAACTGCGACTGCCTTGTGACCTGAAGTTTGGGATACCGCCAGGACAAGACACTGCGGGAGAGGACTACGTCAGCAAACTTCGGCAGAGAATGGACGACATCCACGAACGAGTCCGGTTGAACATCCAGAGTGCCAGCGATAAAATGAAGAAGACCTATGACATCAAGGCCGACGCTGGAGGATTTAAGGTTGATGACCTGGTTTGGCTGTACAATCCCAAACGTCGTCGTGGACTATCACCAAAGTTGCGGAACTCGTGGAAGGCCCGTATAAAATCGTGAAAAGGATAAACGACCTTGTGTACCGAATCCATAAGCCACCCCGAGGGAAACCAAGGGTCGTCCATTTCAACAGGTTGGCCCCTTACGCTGGAAACCATGACCAAGTTCGCACCCTCAAGCCACCGGAGGATGATATGACGTTCGAGAAGTTTATGTCCTTGTATTCAAACGGGCAGAAAGTTCTACATGGGGTTACTAGAGAGGAGTCACGAGACCTTTTCGAGGTGCCTGCTGACTACGCACTAGCGCACTGTGTGGCAGAAGATCTTCGAATGTCCAGGGGCATCGCCGTAGTGTTCTCCAAGAAATTTGGTCAACTCCAAACACTGCGGGAGCAGAATCCAGAAGTTGGTGGGGTGCTACAGTTGAAGAAAGGCCAGAGAAACATCTACTACCTAGTCACCAAGAGGCATTCCCAAGATAAACCGTCTTATGAAGATGTCTGGAAGAGTCTCACCAAACTAAGAGATACTATGGTGGACCAGAATCTGGTGGATCTAGCAATTCCAAAATTATCCTGTGGTATTGATGGGTTGGACTGGAGAGTCATAAGAAGTATGCTGGAGGCGATGTTCAGATCCAGCGGCGTCAAGATTTTGGTTTGCTGTAACCCTCTTCCACGACCGATCATGAAGACCGTGGAGTGTTACTTCCATCGAACTTCACGGTGCAGATATGGGGAGTCATGCAGATATCGTCACACTCCAAGGATGAAATTTCGGGACGAAATGTCTTTAAGAAGGGGGCAATGTAACGAACCTAGGCCGGACCTGTCGCCTCCCGCGTCGCCATCGACAGCGATGAGATCATCCCCGGAGATATTCGAGAACCATCCAGTCGCTCTTCCGCGTAATGCAACGGTCAATATTGGAAACAATTGGAACATGCCGTCGCCAACTGGAAGAATTCGAAACATCGAGAATGCTGTATCGGAGATAAATAGACAGCCCTCAAGAGGGAGTGAACAGTCTGAACGAGCCCATACGATCGAGCTATATAGTGGCGTAGTAATATAAATTAAATTGTAGATTAAGTGTGAAATAAATTAATAAAACCAAGTTAAGTTTATTTACGTTACAATACACATATTTATCATATTGTTATTACATGAATAAAAATATGTTTCATGCATGATTTTTCAGATAACTGTAATATAGTATGAAAAAATGTAATTGTTTATATCAAAGTGAAAATTAAACTTGCAAAATTTATCAATGATTCTTTTTTCCTTTCGTAGATTGATTGTAACAAAGAAGTTACAAAAACTTCCTGCACTTCAGAGCGAATGCTTGTGGCGACTGTAAACACGTATACGCAGTATTTTCATACATAAACGCTCACCGAAAGATGTCCAAACATTTAATTTGGTTATTTGCAGCCGAATCGTTCATTGTCGTTCATTTATTATACGCGCACTTTCGACACTGAGCCTCTCTTTCATACGAAGCTTTTACCCACCGAATCACCATACAAATGCTGTTTGGACGTTTGCGACCGAAAAATGTAAACTATCGCACTTTGTAGACACCCTTTTGATCACAGCGGTAAATGGGGATAAGTGATACTGCCTGGACCAGTTTGTCCGATTCCGCCACTGCGGCGCTGCACGTTAAACTCCTTCCCCATGCTCCAAGATTCAGATATGTTGACATGGGTGCTTATGGCAAGTTTCTTATATAATCACTAAACTGCAACTGTAATAAATATTGGTACCAGTTCATTAAATAAACATAGAAACTTTCTCTTCTAAGTTCTCAGAATGACTCAAGTATTTTTTCAAGCTCTGCTTTTGGTTAAGCCTTCCTCAATAATGAACTGAACTTTCCAGAGAAACAGCCATTGCCGTTTAGGCAGAGACCAAGGTTCCCTTATTGGTTTGTAGCAGAACAAGCATATTCCTTTTCAGAAAAAATCATGCGGCCATATGCTGGAAATCGGCTGACTCCGAAGCAAAACGTTTTCAACTACAGGTGAGAGCAATATATATTCTATTATGAATATCTTTATTAATTTTAAATGATAATAAAGTTTTTGTTTTTCATTATAAGGTTGTCAAGAGCATGTAGGTGCATCAAAAATCCATTTGGCATCCTGGTGGCCCGCTGTAGGCTGCTTCGGAGCAGAGAGTCCAGGCCTACCCTGAAACCATCGATAGCTATCTAAAGGCCTGTATTTGCCTTCACAATCTAATTATAACCACCCAACGTGAAGGAACGTTACAGTACTGCCCACCAAATTATGTGGATAGAGAGAATCTTGAAGGAAATATTATTCCAGGGGCATGGAGGACCGATGCCCAAGACGGTAATAATGAACTATTATTCCGGGAAATTGGGAGGGTTGGTGCCAACAACCCAGCAATATATGTTTCGAGGATGAGAGATTCATTTGTAATCTATTTGAGCTCAGATGATGGTGCAGTGGAATGGCAAGCACATGCTGTGTATGTCGGATATCAGTGATGACCTTTTTTTCAAGATATTCATGAGTTGTAGGAGGACATTGAACTACATCAGTGTTCGTATAGTGCCTGATAAGATACATCCTGTTCAACATTTCAAAACTAACATTATTTATAGATTTATTTCAATTGAAAAGATTTTTTTAACATATGAACTTCCTAGATGGGAACAATGTAAGTGTATTTTTCCCATCTTATTGGTTGTGAAGCATGTGATATTCTTTATTTTACATTTTTATTTATTTTTTCATCATGTCTGGGGGACAAACATTAAAGTAAATATTTAAAGTATTTTTTTTATTCCATCTTTTTGGATGTGAATTTTGTGATATTTTTTATTTCACATTTTTATTAAATTTTCCAGTGTGTATATGTAAATATTTAGAGTTTTTTTAATCCATCTTATTGGCTGTGATCATGATACATTTTTTTTTTCATTTTTCCATTATATTGCCAACTAAACTATTATGCGCAGGAAGGTAGAGACAAGGCCACGTTTAGTTGAAAATATAATTCGACATGTATGTATATTATCAACAACATTAATAAATATAGGGTAATATAATTACATGATATGAGAGTATATTAATCTGAATAATAACTTCTAAAAGAAATCACAAAAACAAATAATATAGAACAAAAATATCACTACAACAAAATAAGTCACTGTTAGCTTAAATTTTTTGACATTTAAGGCCTTCCATTGCACACAAAAAAAAATCAACAAAAGTTAATAATTAATGTGGAACAGAGTTATGTTCTTCCTTCAAAGTGTTTAAATGTATGATTAGTTTTTGGCGAACAGTGGATTGATGTTCTTTTGGAATTTCTTCAAGTTCCGTGAGGAGATAATCGCAAAATGCCTCATTTGCAGTCTTTGTTTTGGGTACCGCAGATAGTTTCACGATTGAATTGAATGTTTCAAAGCCTTTGGCTAACATCTCTTCAAATTTGTTGAATTTGGCAGACATTTTTTTGGTAATTGGATCCAATGGATGATCAATCCTCTGAGGTGGAGTGGGCTTTATTACTTCCTCAAAGGGTAAAGTTGTTTTTTGACCAATATTAATTTTTGAAAGACCTGGCCGAGGTTCCTGGCATGAAAAACTCTCACAGGGCCCCTAAAGAGAAAACATTCTTGAATACACAATTTCAATAAAACAGCACTCGCTAATGTTACACGCAACAATTACCTCTCCATTTCAATCTTCATTAGTTTCCAACTGCTCACTACCTCCATTCTCCTCAGTATGTTCAATAGGATTTTCCTCTATGATAATCCTATCATTCCATTGCTTCTTGGGGAGCGAAGGCGAGGACAGTTTAATTTTTTGGTTTGATTTTCTGAGCACTTGAAATTGCTGGAAGTTCTGAAATCAGAATGATAGTGAAGAAAACTGTACCCATGGAAACTCAATTTCTTTTGTTTTTTTCTTTTGTTTTCCGCAAAAACATTAAAGCATAAATTGGCTTCTTTCTCATAATTTCAATATCAGCTGCTCCAGCTCCTGAAGGCCATTTTCTACACGCTCTCTTGAAATTGTCCCCGAGTTGCTTCCATGTTGTTTTGAATTTCACGACTGCGTCATTCCACATTCATCATCTACAATGAAAAACTGAAGTAATCACCAGTCATCAATTAAACAAAATAAAATTGTTACCTTCCCATCCCATTGCTTCGGCAACAAGACGCCACGTTTCATCTTTGAAGTTATTATTTTTATATTTGGAATTCTCCATATCATTAAGCCAAGGGCGGCATTCGACAAATTTGGCAAAAAAGCAAAGGATTTCCTCATCGCCCTGTGGTCCAAAGCTTTCATAAATATTTGCCATTCGAATGAAAACTCTCTACACTACAATAACGGTCACAAAGAGTGCAAAACAATAAATGGCAATCAGGGATATTTTCCAGTCATTGGCAACACTGTGATGGTAATTTGTTCAAGATGTGCTCTGATTGGTTAGAATCGTGCAGCCCATCTTCGACTACCGACGACCCATTGTGGATAGGCCATTAGTCAACATGGCCAATAACTATTTCGCCATCTATTGCGCGTGATTCAAACTAGATTGTCCCAAAAATGGTTAGTGTACTTCAAAGTAAAACTTTTAGTTGGTCGATTCGGATATAGATGGCCATCTTGTGGATGACAGAAAAATGCATCTAATACTGCAAATTCACTCTTAAAAAAAGCAATTTAAATCTTAAATCACAGTATGAATAATTATTGAGAAAAATATATGCCAAATGTGAATATCAATAAACCAATCAAATGACAAGTCCTTTCATTTGTAAAAAGGCGGAATAATTGCCTTCGTAGCTATAGTTTGCAACAAGAGCTTTGAAATAAGTTGAATCACATAAGATCCAAATTGTGTACCTATACGTTGTTTTATTCCATTCCGTTTATTTTTAATTCTACAATGTCAATAAAAATATTTTTTAAATTTGCATCATCTTCTGAGCGACTCCAAACTGACGATTTTGAGTTGTCTATCTCCATCACTGTGTACCGTTATTCCCATTTCTTCAAGTACATCACTACTAACTGTCCCTTGTTGATGTAGTCCAGCAATCACTTTCTGGTTCTCAGCATTATTTTCGCATAAATTCCTTATTGCCAATATAGACCATTGCGTGATAACTGTTCAGATATAAGGAAAAATTGTGGGAAAAAATTATAAAAAATTACAAATGATTTTATACATTTTCAGGACCGAAAAATGTTCAATGAATTTAAGTATTATGCTACACTTGGAAACAGAGCAATTTTGAGTTATGATTGGTAATTTCAGTTTCACCTACAGAGGTTTCAATTTATCTTACAAAAACAGGTAAGTTTTTTACTGATGAAAGCAGAGCTCTACAATGGTGAATGAGATATTTCAATCCAAAGCTGATTATTTCCAAACTTTTTATTTAAGTACTATCTAACTATAAGTGTAAAAAGTGACCTGCTGCATTTTGCTCATGATTTGCTGGAATTTCAAAAAACTCTCTAAGAGATCGTAGAGAAAAAAGTACATTGAAATTTACATGTCATTCCTCGATTCCCTAGGGACAAAGTAAGAAACTCAATCGATGAGAACTGGCTCAATATAATTGCCATGAACTCAATCAGTGAAAAGTCACTTAGCATAATTTGAATTTCAAAAGAAATAATATTTTATCTTGCGAATCCTACACTAGTAAACAAAAGACAATCAGTTCATTAAATGATTTTCACTAAATTGGGTTGACAAAACCACGACAAGTGTTTCGCTATACAATAGCTTCTTCAGGTGGAGGTAATACTAACTCAACAATCCGAGTATTCCACCAGAAGAAACTGTCAGATTGATAGAGAATCTTTTGGTTAGGAATAATATTAATCCTATTAACAAACAAAAGATATTAGATTTGCTTTGAGATTTGTTCAACTCAAAATTATATATTTTCAATTTAACAATAATTTCAATTCTGACAAAGGACTAATATAATAATTCACCCTCGAAGATCCTCTTATTTGCTGACGACCTAAAGCTATAATCCATTGTTGAAAATGACACAGACTGCCAGGAACTACAATGTGACCTAAACAACTTGTTAGACTGGTGCACCGCAAATTGCATGGACCTGAACTCTGCTAAGTGCTTCGCAATATCCTTCGGAAGATCACGAAATAAAATATCCCATTAATACAAGATCAACGAGTCAAATGTTCAATCAGTACAAAACCTAAAAGACTTTGGCATCCTCTTTAACTCTGACCTCAATTTCAATTGGCTCTCAAAATGCTCAGATTTATCAAAAGATGCTCTCAAGACTTTACATTGATTCACCCAATCAAGTTGCTCTACTGCTCACTAGTCCGCCCTCACTTAGAATATGCTGCTTGCGTCTGGTCTCCCCAGTACAATACACAAATTGGACAACATGCATTCCTATGGTACATCGCCTTTAAGAGAAATTATCACAATTATAACTATGAAGCTCTTGAGAAGGATTTGAATATCGAAAGTCTTTGCTCTCGCCGCAAAAAAAGAGATCTCACAATGTTTTACAACCTGATAAACTCTGTACATTCATGCCCCGAACTAATTGAGAAAATCAATCTTCACGCTCCACCCAGACAAACACGCTCAACCAACTCCTTCTACATACCTCACTACAGAACTAATATCCCTGGAAATTATTTTATCACAAAAGCATCCACACTAGCAAACACCACCTCCTTGGACTTTTTTGTG
Source organism: Gonioctena quinquepunctata (assembly GCA_018342105.1). NCBI lineage: Eukaryota > Metazoa > Arthropoda > Insecta > Coleoptera > Chrysomelidae > Gonioctena > Gonioctena quinquepunctata. The sequence continues at coordinate 270,070 of JAFIRS010001055.1, forward strand.
GGCCCTACGCAAGTCTACCCTCAGCCACATCTTCTCTCAGGAAAGGTGCTTTAAAATGTTTTAATAAACCACTTGGCATTGTGTACTTTTCTTCTCGTTTCTTTCTTTCTCTACTTCTGTAACAGAAATTTCACACTGTACACTTGCTCTCACTCAAATGTTCCTACTGCAATTATTTCCAAGATTTTATTTTTGAATTCAAGTTTTATGTTTCATTTTTACTTTTATGTTTACTTTTAGATTTAGATTATGTTTGTCCTAGATTTAATAGTTTTATTAATTTTAATCTTATACTTAGGCATCTTATCATACTTAATGAGCATTCGCTCGAAATAAATAAATAAATAATGGGTTATCGCTTGAGTTCTTTATCATCCGAAATTTGTATGGAAACAATTCATAATAATCCTTCAATTAAAAATCTATTGTACTGGTACAGGTATGTTGACATTTTAGTGTGTTTTGTGGGAACTGGAAGACAATTATAAATGTTTTTCGACTTTATCCAGTGCAATCCACCCTTCAATTGAATTCACAAAAGGAATGTTAACAGATAATTCTATAAACTTTTTAGACCTGCCTATTACAAAAATCAGTAATAAACATAACTTTTCAATTTCCCATAAACCTTCATATACAGACATCACAATTCACAGTACCTCAAAACATTTATACCAACATAAATTAGCCGCATACAATAGTATGTATGACACATAAACTGATCAATATTCCTCGTTTTGAAGAATTTTTTTATAAAGTATTGAATGTAATTGAACAAAGCAAACTTTATAAAAAAGTTACACAAGAAGTGTTTCCTACTCAAAACGAAAAACATAATTTATTACATATTTAGGCCTTCCTACAAAAAAAATACTTTCTTACGCAATATTAATGTTGATATTAAGAATAATGATAATAAAACCGAGAAATCTGTTAAATCTAGAGTATATAAATTAACTTGTGGCTCTTGTGCAAATTTTTACATAGGCCAAACAGGCAGAACATTTGAAAAATGATTATCAGAACATAGGAACTGTTTTCTCAACGGAAAAACAAATTAAACTATCGCTACTCACCTCTTGAATGAAAAACATTGTTTTGTTAATAATTTCAAAATATTAGATATGGACCTGGAGCATGGGGGAGGAGTTCAAAACTTATCACTTACCCATTTACCGCTGTGATAAAAAGGGTTCTACAAAGTGCGATAGTTCAAATTTTGCGGTCCCAAACGTCAAAACCGACATTTGTATTGTGATTCGGTGGGTAAAAGCTTCGTGTCGAAGAGTGGCCCAGTGTCAAAAGTGCACTCATAATAAAATGAACGATTCGGCCGCAAATAACCTCAAATCAAATGTTTTTATTCATGTAATACACATTAAAATAATTTTATTATCAAATTATGTCCGTGAACGAACAATATAGAAATATGTAAAATGTCAATATTTCTATTTATTAATTTTTTTTTTTAGTGTAATTTACTCCTACATCAGACATGTAGTTTTATTAATTTGATCAATTGTTTGTGAAAATATTCATTCACCTCTAATTCGATATTGATTCTGTATGCTGGAATAATCTTTTTTTTTAATTTCCGCATCTGACACATGACCCGATCACACCAATGCTGCTCCTTTTATCACAGATATCACAGATTCTTGAAAACGATGTGGCTTCAAATGGGTAAAATCCCAGTTGTAACCACTTGATCCATCACGAATATAAAACACTTTTCAACTTGACAAAAATTACATGTGGACACTAAGATGACAGGCGAATTACGTAATCGCGTGCACGTGTTCAGTCGTTTAAATGCGGTACACAGACTAGTCATCCCAATCTGCATTTTATTCATTACTAGGGCATTTTCCGAAACCAGGGCTCAATTTAATTCAAAGGTTATACATGCCAAATCACAACGCAACCGTAGTTTTCACGTTTGTAATAAGCAAATTTAAACTGTTGCACTTTAAAAACACTCTATTTATCAAAGGAGCAAATACGGATAATTTGCGCTATAAGTGTAATTTGCCCTATTCCGCCACTTACAAAACTGCTCCAAAGTCCATAGAAAGAAAATATTTTGAACTCGACCTTCTAGAAAGTTTAAAAATACCGGGCGACAAATCAGCTTTTTAAATGGAGCTGGGATCAAACTGTTGTTCCACGAACGACCATTATAATATTGCATTAAAACAGCTTTAGACTAATAGTAGGGCGTTTTCAGTCAGGTTGTAAAATTTGTTAATTTACGTCCTCTTAATGTTTTGGTTCATATTTCCAAATCGGATGTTAATGGATGATTGAATACATTTTCATTATTCAATAAATTTTATAATGATAAAAAAGGATACAGGGATTTCTAGCATCAATGTTACATGAATCCAAAATAATTGGTATAACCTCTGCTGTTCTTGCCTAAAAATATATAAAACAAATATATAATAATTGATCATTTGGTTTCCTCGCCTTTGCATGTGATTAAAAAAAAACAATGCTTCAAAGAAAAAGAAACTGCCTTCCCCGAGTTTCAGAGATTATTAAAACTAAATATAACTGAAAAAACAGTCTATCATGAAATGAGTCCAGTTTTCTATTCTACTGAACTCAAAACTAGCTCTCAGGGATGAAACTGTTCTTGAGTTATGTCATGGTTATGGTGTTCAACCAATGACTGAATGTAATAAAATATAGGCCTTTGAAATTGATGAATATCACACGAATAAAATGATTACTTCAAGAAATATATCATGGATGAATTCTGAAAATGTTATTTGGAAAAGAATCTTTATGAAAATTTACTTATGTGAATATCTAAAATTCATATTGTTATGAAAATATGTTGTTTGTATCGCTAGACAGACAATGTAACAGCTGTTGATTGTTCAGATGAAATTATAGGAATGTGGCAACTCACTAGTTGGATTTTCCATCAAATGATCTAGACATTTCTATGAACTGCTCGAAGATTCTGGGAGACAAGGATGATAATATATAAGGTTGTGCCTACCGCCGAACAACAAGAAATAATAAATTCAAGAAGTATAATTCAGTTATAATGAGTTCAAGTGAATTTGGTGCAGTGTGTTACGAGGTACAGTTTAGTAGTAAACTGTGATTGAGTATTTTATTATCAGAGTGCATTACGTGTTGTATTTTCGAAGTGTAATAAACGGCCATTAAATTAATCGAATATTTAAAAAAAACGCATTCAGTTTTGTAACAATATTGTATATAGACTATATCCCCATCAGAACATATTAGGTAATCAAATTGATCTCATGAGAAGCAAGCGTCAATATTTCATTCTCAAATAATATTGTTATACAAAGTTGAATCCCTTCTTGGTACACAGATGGCTCCAAAACGGAAGACGGAGTTGGGGGCCAGAATTTAACCTTAGTGTAAACCTGGGACACTATGCCTCAATATTCCAGGCAGAAGCCCATGCAATCAAACTCTGTCTGCAAGAAATTCTGAACAGAAACAGCAAAAATCAATCGATCAAAATTATGTCGGACAGCACCAAAAGCTCTGACATCAAGTCGGATAGAATTCAGATTAGTATGGAACTGCGTGAAAGCCCTCCAAAGCGTAGGCAGGAACAACCGAATAACTCTGCTATGGGTCCCTGAACATAAAGGCAAAGATCATAAACAAAGAAGTGTTTTCAGACTGGACCAAGGGGAAAAAACGTGAGAACTAGTAAGAAACAGTGAAAGGCATTTATACCAAACCCTTTGAAAAGAAGAACAGCAGCCCTATTAGAACTGAATAGGAAAAACCTGAGGATCATAACAGGACCACTGATAGGTCACTGTAGACTGCGAAAGCATCCTTCAAAAAAATAAGACTTGCGGAGAGAGCAGAGTATCGCTTTTGCCAAGACCAGAAAGAAACAGCAGAGCACTTGATCAAGATTCTACCGTATGGATTGCAGGCAGCTAGAGCCCAAAGACATAAGGTATCACCAAGCGTCACCATCGAACTTCGTTAGAAGCCCGGGACTTGAAGGTAAACTCTAATATAATTAGGATCGGGCCCCAAAATGACAGTTGAAGCATATCTCGAATTATTGTTTCCCAATCACGCTATTGTACTCAACTATATCAGAGATAAGATCTGAGGCACAAAGTAGAAATATATAGAGGAGAAGGCTAGAAAAGACAAACCAAATTAGAACAAGATGGCATTTCAAACCGAGTTAAATGACCTGGGAGAATTATCAGAAACCTGCATCTTGAAATCCATATTTTATGACGTTTGTTATAGCCCACAATTTCCAACTTCGTAAAATCTTACAAATAATCAGGAAATTTGGGGATATGCATATTATTTTGCATAACACAACTCAAAACTCAAGGTTTGGACACCATGTACCACTACTAAAGCAACTAATCAATACTTTAATTTTCAATGGCCCAATTCTCGATTAAACTTTGTTTTCAATGATCATATTTAGCATAATAATTCAAATTAATTGTAGATTTTGTTGGGGTAAGGACCAATAACTGAAACCACTATTGATTCTTTGCCGACGTTTCGAATTTCAGAAAGTCATATTCAGTGCACTACAATGTAAAATGGGAATATAAAATATATAAAAATGAAATGTTGATAAATTAAAATGTCGATAGCAAAATAATATAAATACAATAACAAAAAGAGTAAAAACTGAAATATATAGATTATTAACTATAAATGAATATACATACACATATCTACATAGAAATATACATAAATATATATTTATATATATATATATATATATATATATATATATATATATATATATATATTCTCAAAAGACCCCTCCCCCCCTCTTATTTTTGGAACGCTTATACATAAACAAGTGAAATTTGGAAACTGAGTATTAAAGGTTGTAAACTTCCCTACTAGTGATGATAGATGACGAAATCGACAAAGATGACGTCACAAGGCCATTGTGACCAATAATTTTAAATGGAACCCTACGGCAAGCGACACCTCTTTTAAAAGGTATCGAAAAAACCTATTCAAGGATACTAATTTTGTTTGTGTTTATGGCAGTTTTAATGGCTCATTAGTAAACATTAAAATTTAAATTCCATTCAGTATGATATTAATTACAGACTTAAGAATCAGTATCTACTTAAAGACATTGCTCAAAGTGATCTCCATTTACTTCCTGACAGTGAAATATCTTCTCGTACTTTTGCAAATGTGTCTGCGGAAACAGCCTCACATTCTGCAACAATACGTTGTTTAAAACGTCAATATTGTCAGGTTCAGTGGCGTAAACCTTCGATTTACGTCAAAATCCAAAGGTGTGAGGTCCGGTGATTGAGCTGGCCATTCCGTTGAACCTCGGCGTCCACTCCATCTACCACGATACTCCTCATCCAAATACCGTCTTACTGCACCGTAATAGTGTGGGGGAGCACCATCCTGTTGGAATGTTATTTCCAAATTGCCGAATTCATCTGGATTATCTTCCAAAATTTCAAGGATTAACGATTTTATTGCGTTTTGCAACAGCTCCAGATAAATCTCACCAGTTAAATTAGTATTTAAAAAAGAGGCCCAACGATGTGGTTTCCCAGGATACCTGCCCAAACATTCACCTTCTGAGGAAATTGGGTATGTGTTTCACGAAACAGGTGAGGATTTGCGTCACTCCAATACCTCACATTCTGTGTATTTACATTTCCATTTAGATAGAAAGTACTTTCGTCACTAAAACAACAAATACTTTCGTCACAAAATTCTAGTGTTCGGTCTGGGTCGTCGTCTGAGAGTTGATGAACCATTTTTAATTTGTATGGATGAAATTTGTTTTTTTTCAACACCCTGTGTACTGTACTTCGACTGACTTCACAGGTAGATGCAACGTGAGTTGTTGAAGAAGTAGGATCAACTATTACTTCTGCCAGTATATCAATTTTTTCTCATCAGAAATTTGTGGTCTCCAGATTGTTTCGCATCATTAATACTACCTTTGTTTCAAACTTACGAAGAAGCTCCCTTGAATAAATCCTCAAACAGGCGATCGGAAACCTCTCATTAAAATGCGTTCTGCTGCATGAATATTTTGTCCAGTTTCACCAAGAATTAGGATCGCTGCTACTTTATCACCTAAAGCACGTACCATTTCGCTTCTTGAAGCACTTAAATGTTCGGCTCACAACAGTTTAACAAATTATTAAAATGTACAAAAATATCAAAAGTACCAAAAGCTGCTAAAACAGTTAAACGTTCGATCAACAATACACAAATTATTAAATGTACAAAAACTTGGACAATTACAAAAACGTCAAATTAGGGAGACTAACAAAACGTCAGCTTATTTGACAACTATCCAGAGGGGAGCTTGAATTTGGAATTTTAGTATTAACTGATTTAATTCATCACAGCTTTGCTTTTAAAAGCGAGTTGCCAAAACTGCCATAAACACAAACAAAATTAGTATCATTGAATAGGTTTTTTCGATACCTTTTAAAAGAGGTGTCGCTTGCCGTAGGGTTCCATTTAAAATTATTGGTCACAATGGCCTTCTGACGTCATCTTTGACGATTTCGTCATCTATCATCACTAGTAGGAAAGTTTACAACCTTTAATATTCAGTTTCCAAATTTCACTTGTTTATGTATAATCGTTCCAAAAATAAGAGGGGGGCAGGGGACTTTTGAGAAACACTGTATACACATACATTGCGGCTTTTTATAGTCCCCCTCCTGTTAACTTTTGAACGGTTTGACGTAGAACAATGGGACAAAAACCATTTTGATTGATATCAGTGATACTACTTTTTGAAATGAAAGACATTATAATTGCTCAATTCAAAAAAAATTAGATGGTTGAAAAGAGAATTGAATTATCTTTTCAACAATGTGCCACTTGACCCCCTATGCTATTTGAAATTTTTAAGTTGATGTGCTCCCCACGTCATCTATCGAGCAATCATGATGTCCTCTATTTCATAGAGTAGTATCGATGATATCATTTAAAATAATTTTGGTCCCATTGTTCTATGTCGAACTGTTCAAAAGTTAGTTAACAGGAAAAAGCCCCAGTCGCAATTGTAATAACCATAGTTGAAATAAAAATTTAATTACTAACTCGACCTCTATGCCTTTCGAAATTTTCAAGTTGATGTGCTCCCAGCGCCTCTGTCGAGTAATTGTAATGTATCTTCTCTCAAAAAGTAGGACCGCTAATACCATTCAATGTATTTCATGTCTCACTGTTTCACATCAAACCATTCAAAAGTTATCAAGGTAAGGGTACCATTCAGATCCGCACTTATACTTGACATTTCAAATGCATAATGTGAAAAAATGTTTGAACGAATTCGAAAAAAATAGGATGGTTGAAAAAAGCATTGAATTATCTGTTCAACGATGTGCCACTTGACCCCCCATGCTATTTGAAATTTTCAAGTTGATATGCCCCCCTGCGCCATCTATCACAACGTCTTTAATTTCAAAAAGTAGAATCAGTGATATCATTCAAAACGGATTTTGTCCCATTGTTCTTTGTCAAAGCGTTCAAAAGTTAACAGAAGGGGGGACTATAAAAAGCCGCACTGTATACACCTATACATATACATACACACATACATACATGTACATTACGTTATAAAAGGGCCCTCACTAATTTATATAGCACATAATATGTTGAACATACTAACATTAACATGTGTCGAAGAAATGATGAAAAACTTTTGTTTCCTTCCTTTTCATAATGATGTTGGAGGAGAGATTGTTCTTAAATGAAACTGCCCACCAGAATCTGGAAAGACATTCTTTTTTCCAGAATCAATGATTTCTTTTTGATGTTTTTTTTTTCAATCGATAAGGTATATAAGACCCATATGCATCCAAAATATGTTATTCTAGTATTCTAGAGTGTGGGAAATCACCTACTGTACTACTTTTAGTTGGTTTGTGGTATTTGTGATTGTATAGATAGACAAAAATAATAGTAGTATCAGTTATTGGACTTTACCCCAATAAAATGTACAATTTACTGTTATCAGGTCACAAAACTCCCAGGACATAATTCAAGTTATCCCCCAGATGTAAATCTGTATTTGAGGATAAAATGTGTGTGCTGACAACTCTGGTACTACTCACTGATTCAAGTTCACTGTGTGTTTATAATCTGTGTCCAGGGTATGATTAAAATTCTCAAAAACATGTAAAGTATTCCTCCTAAGCGGATTCTTCTTCATTTCATTCATTTTCATTCGAGTTAAATCGAGTGGGATTGTGCCCTTGAAGATTAAAGCAACAATCCATTCCACAAAAATTTATATTTTCGCCAATTTTGAAAATAGTAGAACAGGGAGATCAGATTCAGGAAAGAATCTCGATTTTTAGGTTTTAATCTTCCATTTTGCAAATTTTTCAATACTTCCAAAAGGGACCTCTAATTGAGAAATTAATACATATTAGCTTAACTTTGAAAGACTGTGGCTGATGAAAAAATAAGTACCTACAGAACTGTTTGGTATCAATTCCATCATTTTTAAAACTAAGAGATAATGATGAAATAATTCAATCCTCTAGTAAAACCTTTTTTCATTCAAGAATTTTCATCCAAACGAACTAATGTATCTTACCAAATTTTGAAGACCTGAATTCTTCCAACAAATGTTCCCAATAAGCCTAACTAAATCTGCTTTGAATCCAAATGCAGGATGCTCATTCAGTTTTTGACCTTCCATTTCATCCTCTGACAATTTTTGAATAGGTGTGAATTCATTATTGGACATCTTTCCCAATCTATGGATATTTATGAGTAATGCTCCAGAATTTACTAAAATATCTTTATGAGTTTGCAGCTTTTCCAAGTATGCTTCATTGCTAGAAAGTGAAGACAAAATTTCCAGCACTAGGGAAACTTCATAAGCTTCTTGGGCATTTTTACGGTCCATTTGGAAAAATATTTCACCACACGTGAGAAACTTTTTTATGAGAATTTCCAATCCTACATCAGATAATTTTTGCAACTTATTTGTGATCTGCATCTCTTTCAGTATTTCCAATATTTTCAATCTATTTTCCACTTTGAAATGTGTATAATTTCTCCATAATATGTCAGATGAAACACTGTTTTCTAAGAAAAAACACAAGAATTCGTTCTGATGTTGTTCACTTGAATATAAATCTAGTAATTTTTTTATAGTTTCTTGGTCCTCAATCGGCTGAGAGAGTGATATATTGTATAACAAAGCGGAGGACTCATAGATGCAGACGTGCTCTTGAATAAATTTCTTAAAAACTTGCCCAAACAACTCGTTTATTTTGGCAGTAACTGCCTTGTTTGAAGATGTTAAATTCACAAGGAATTGTAACATTATTCTGATACAAGAATGTTTCTTGTCCACAATTTGAAAAACGTTTTCAACGAAGCTCAAAATTCTTGTTTCATCAGAGATAAAATTTTGGATAGGCCCGTTAGAAGAACAGTTTCTCAACGATCTGAAAAGTTCTACTAGTAATTCAGATTCAGATTCTTCTTCCTGGCAACTCCTTCCAGATAAAACGAAGGTACTTAACCTATCCTCTAAAAGCTTTATGACTTCTTGAGAAACGAGGAACCTGTGGATGGTGTGATATTCAAGATGAAGTTCAAATATGTAATGTTAAAATTTACATTCTAGGATTACCATTCTCCAGCATTTCAACTTTGAAGATTTCCTTAAGAATATCAACAAGTTTACTATCCGTGAGTTGCTCATTATCATTTGAAACTTGGTATTCCGAAGAAATGGTTATTACTTTACGACCAGTTGCATCAAAACTGCATACAAAAGGATAGTTTTCATTCATTTTCATATTTATTCGTCACCTATTTCAAATATTCCAAATCAAACGAGCCATAACATAACCTCTGAGTTCTCTTCTTCTTCTTCTTTATTTCTTGCCCACCCACTTGTCGCATTCAAGCCAAGTCACATCATGGGGTCACAAATAGGGAACAGGCATGATTTTTTTTTAATTTTTCTTTGCACCAGTTCAATTCTCAAGAATTAAATTTTTTGAAAATGATTTTCAAATCCCAGAATTTTGTCGAAATTTTCAAGTTAAAAAGTGCTCCTCAATTCAAACACGACCTTCACTTGAATAACTTCCCCCAAACACTAGCGCTAGTTGTGGTTGTTTCAAGACTGTTGATAGTCATTACTATTTCTTACAACATAAATTCGAGCTCACTTTTAATATAATGTTTCAGTAATTAGTGGAAATACTATGATAAAAATATTAGTAGAACATATAAACGAAGGCAGATGAAATTATGGTTAACAGTTCGAAGCAACTAGCGGTAATCAATTAGACTGTGTGTAGTAACGATACATACGTCCATCAGAGGCACTAGGAGTACGTTTTTGAATATGATAAAAAAATGGGCGATTTCAATTTTGAATTATGAAAAACATTTAACATGTTTTAAATTTTTAAATTTGTTGAGCTTCCTAAGAGGTAGAGTTGGTTCAGAATCTCGGGTCATATGGCCTTGAATGCTATCCCAATTAAAAACATTCAGCACCACAGGAAATTTGCTGTTGCACAGGTGGTTTTGATTATTGTTATGTAAACATGTATGTAAACAAACTTACGATTGCTGCAAAATTTTATTATTTATTATCATTTCATATTGCCTTGTGGGTGATAGTTTGCCATTTGGTTCGGCGGAGCAAATGTCCAATGTGCAGTCTCTGGAACCATCCACATCTATTTCTGAAGAAACATCCGAGTCGGAAGAAGATGACATTTCCAATTTATATTTATGATACAAGTTAATAGCACGAAATAAAAATAAATAAATTGGTCGATTTTGTTTTGCAGTTTGCGGCATGACACAGATTGTAAATAGTAAAAAGTTTGGTTAGAAAGTGACAAAACTCATGTCAAAAAAATTGATGGTGATACGTTTTTGAATATGATGAAAAAATTGGCGATTTCAATTTCGAATTATGAAAAACATTGAACATGTTTTACATTTTTAAGTTTGTTGTTGAGCTTACTTAGTGGTAGAGTTGGTTCAGAATCTCGGGTCATGTGGCCTTGAATGCTATCCCAATTAAAAACATCCAGCACCACAGGAAATTTGATGTTGCACAGGTGGTTTTAATTATTGTTATGTAAACATGTATGTAAAATTTTATTATTTATTATTATTTCACATTGCCTTGTAGATGATAGTTTGCCATTTGGTTGGGCGGAACAAATGTCCAATGTGCAGTCTCTGGAACCATCCACATCTATTTCTGAAGAAACATCCGAGTCGGAATAAGAAGATGACATTTCCAATTTATATTTATGATACAAGTTAATAGCACGAAATAAAAATAAATGAATTGGTCGATTTTGTTTTGCAATTTGCGGCACGACGCTGATTGTAAAAAGTTTGGTTAGAAAGTGAAACAACTGATGAAAAAAAGGTAGAGAGGGGGAAAACACGAGTGGACACGATTTGCTGTGCTACGGCGAATCTTCACCAGTGTCTTGGCATGCAGCGTTTGGAAGGTTAGGTTTGTTTAATTAATAAATAGGTAGTGCAGTTATTTATTCAAGTTTGCAATAGTTTACTCGTTACCTTGCCAAATTTGAATGCCCAGTGGTAAGTACTATTCAGTAGCGGAAAAAGAAATAGGAGTGTTAGGAAAGTTATAATAGGAGTGTAAGTTCTCGACGTCTCGTGAATCGCCTATACCAAATAATTTGGTACGCCTGGATGGAATTTCTATTAATAGCCATAAGGCTTGTTTTGGTTCGCAGTTCTAGCGATTCTGGACCGTTCAAAACAGTCGCACACTCGTATATTCAAAGTGGGCTCGCACGAAGTGTTCCATGCCACGACTGTCCTACTGCTTTGAACCGATTCAGAACCATTCTGACTGCGAACCAAAACAAACCTATAGTTAGACAATGGTTCGGGTATCTTCGATAAAAATTGGTTGTTAGGTGGGGGAAGGCCAAAGTGGTCGTTTCAATGCTGGATGAGCTCTAAGCTCTACTAGTTGGAGGCGGGTGGTCGTGGATCATAGTGGTTTCTGTGGGACTGCCGTTTATAGCACAGCTGGGCAACAAACTTGAAAATTGAAAGAATGTTTAATGCTTTTTATAATTCGAAATTGAAAACGCCAATTTGTTCATGGTATTAAAAAATGTACTCTTAGCGCCCCTGACGGACGTATGCATCGTTACATCACACACTTCATACTTTCACCGCTAGTTGCTTCGAACTGTCAACTACAATTTCATCTGTCTTCGTTATAAGTTGTACTGATATTTTTAACATCATTGTTTTTTGAACTGTTATTGGAAAATCACATTAAAAGTGGAATGAATTTATGTTTGGGTTCTAAGAAACTATATTGTCCATCAACATTCCTGAGGCGCTAGTGTTTGGGGGAAGTTATTCCGAGTTTGTGCACATGCCTCAACTTTTCAAACACTTTGTATGTACTGATGTATGTATTGATGAAGCATCATCAATTAATGTTTCATTCAATCACACTGATAATAAGGGTAACTAACCCGTGTATTTACAAGTGTCCGGAATTTTCATATTACCTGCTTTTTTAACATGGCGGATTCGCTTTTGCGCGTAACGAGTCGTGAAAAGGCCAATATGGAACACGCATGTGCCCCTTTCTAAAATATTTTGATATGCACATAAAGATTACCACCTAGAAAGTTCAAAAGCAAACTCAAAAATCGAAAAAAATGTTTTTACGTTTTTTATAATTCAAGATTGATAACGCCAATTTTTCAATTACATTCAAACCGTAATCCTAGCGCCTCGGATGGACTTATGCATCATAACTTCACCCAGTTAAAACTTTTACCGCAAGTTGCTTCGAACAGTCAATTATATAATTTAATCTGTTTTCGTTTATAAGTTATACTAATATTTATATTATCATAGTATTTTCAATTGTTACGGAAACATCACGTTAAAAGTGAGGTTGAATTTATGTTTGGGTTGTAAGGAATAGTATTGTCTATCAATATTCCTGAAACAATCACAATTGGAGCTAGTGTTTGATGAAAGTTATTTCAGTGAAGGTCAAATCGAGTTGGAATTGAGGAGCACCTATAAATTTGAAAATTCCGACTACATTTTGGGATTTCAGATATTATTTTCACAAAATGTGATTTTTTAGGATCGAACTTATGCAAAGACGAAATAAAATGAAATCATACGTGTTCCCCATTGGGGAGTACCATCAAATTTAAACATTTCGACAAAATTTTAGGATTTGAGAAATTATTTTCACGAAATGTAATTTTTAGGACCAAACTAAGACAAATAAAAATTAAAATAAAACCATGCGTGTTTCCTATTGTTTTGAAAGTTTCGGGCATTCGTGGTATCACTTAAAGTGAAAAGTGAGACATTCCAGTTTGTACCCCCGAAGGGATTGTTCAAAGAGAGTAAACGTTATCTGAGTAGGAGAGTCTATTCCCCATAAGACAATGGTGACACTAATAGAAAGAGATGAAAGATCATTTGTGAGTCATAGTGACGTATATGGACATGTCATGGCCACCATTCTCTCTGGACAGTGGCGGACTAGCGCCTTCGCACTCTGGTATCTGAGAGTTACAGGCTCTTGAATGTATATTGGACCACTCTGTATGTTACGTGGGCCACCTGTACTCATGTCCATGTACGTCAGTAGGACGAGTTAATACTACAAGATTCTAATTGGCTATATAGATCTTATTGTACCTCCTATTCAGATAACGTTTACTCTGGCTAATTGGCCGTAGAAGACAGGCAGAAAAACCAATAAAATAAGCAGGGTTTGATGACGTCTGATTTGTGCCAGATTAGCCAACTTTATAGAACTTATTTTCAAATTTCGAAGAGTAGAATGGATTTATATCCCAGCTGAATGCGCCTAGCAGAGAAGAAATAAATGAAAAATACATCAAATGAATCAATTTTTGTAGAATGTATTGTTAAGGCCTCAAAGAACAATCTGTAAGAAAACCAGGAAGATCCTTTCACATGGTATCAGTAATTACTTTTAGGAAATAAATAAAATGTAATGGAATCAAATTTGCACAATACGTATTGTTCGTACAGCTTTTCACACTGCATGTGGTCCCCAAACTACGAAATATAATTACTACTTCTGCCCTACACACTGTCTTGGTAGTTGATGTGAATTAAACACTACTGGAGTTATTAATCAATACTCCTTATGTTCAAACCCAAACAAACAAAGCGTTTGAAAAACTTAAATCAAGAAGAACAAGAGCAAATACAATTTTCTGGCGTTAAAACGTATTCAATCTTGCATTTGAATATGATTCTAAGTGACGTCATTATTATCACGAACCGCAAGAATGCATAATTCTACATACGATTCAATAATCAAACCTCAACTAAGAAATTTTCTTTTAGAAAGTCGGTAGAATATAAAACTCTCACGATTATTAGTGGAAAGTGGAATATCACTACCAAGATTTATTTGGGGTATTATAATGAATAATGACAATCACAAAACAACGAATTATGTTTTGAAACTGAATTCGACTTGAGCCGTTTTTTTGGCGCCCATGTATTCAAAACGTATTCGTCCTGTGATTCAAATACATCCATTCTGGCGTTGAAACGATGACGTCATATATAAAACGATTCAAAACGTATTCATAGAGTTTTGAAACCAGGTCGAATTCAGTTTCAAAACATAATTCGTTGTTTTGTGATTGACATGATTTATAATAATACCCCAAATAAATCTTGATAGTGGGCATTCACTTCCACTAATAATCGTGATTTTATTGTCTACCACTTTCTAACTGAACTATTTTTAGTTTAGGTATTGACTATTGAATCGTATTCGAAATTATGCATTCTTGCGATTCGTGATAATAATGACGTCACGTAGAATCGTATTCAAATGCAAGATTGAATACGTTTTTACGCCAGAAAACACCTTTGGTTTCCAAACTCTATGAATACGTTTTGAATCGTTTCAACGCCAATATTTGAATCACAGAACGAATACGTTTGAAATACATGAGCGCCAAAAAACAGCTCAAATAATTAGTATATGTTGGCAGCAGTTGCACACTTTTCTCACCTTACGTCTGGTCACCCGAACTCTCCTGTCAGTATTATATATATATATATATATATATATATATATATATATATATATATATATAATAACCTGAGGAGTTTTCTGGCGTAAAAACCTATTCAATGTTGCATTTGACGTCATTATTATAAAAAACCGCAAGAATGCATATTTTCGAATACGATTCAATAATCAAACCTAACCTAAGAATTTTTTTTTTAGAAAGTCGGTAGACAACTAACATGTAGGTTTCCAACTCAATTGTCAATATATAATTTCCTAGTTCATTATCTTTCATTTTTTCCAATATATTTATGGTATTATTATGAATTATGAAAATCACAAATCAACGAATTATATTTTGAAACTGAATTCGACTCAACTCTATGAACTCTTTATATATGACGTCATCGTTTCAGCGCCAGAATGGATGTATTTGAATCACAGGATGAAAACGTTTTGAATACATGGGCGCCAAAAAACAGCTCAACAAGCAATCCTGTCTCCTGTCTGTCATCTGTCATTTTTCAATTTTATGATTAGTAATATTTCTCCGGTACTTTTTTTATTTCCCTCAAACATTTCTTTGCTATCAGAATTTAAAACTTGTTCAATCCTAGGAAGGTAGGTACTTAGCATTCTTATAAGCCTCGAGCTTCAAATAAAATTCTGATGAGGGTTTATTGTTTGAAATTATTATAAAATAAATGTTGTTGCTGTGTCATGAAACTAACCTAGAATTTAATTTAATTCATTTCAGATGTTTTTGACGAGAAGTGAATACGACCGAGGGGTTAATACTTTCTCACCAGAAGGTCGCCTTTTCCAAGTAGAATATGCAATCGAAGCCATCAAATTGGGATCTACGGCTATTGGAATATGCACTAATGAAGGTGTTGTTTTAGCAGTGGAGAAACGTATTACATCCCCTCTTATGGAGCCAACCACTATAGAAAAAATTGTAGAAGTCGACAAACACATTGGATGTGCTGTGTCTGGTCTAATGGCAGATTCACGAACAATCGTAGATAGGTATGTTTAGTTATGAAAGAAAATAATTTACTACATATTTAATAACTTTCAGTTTGCTATAGTAATCCAATCAATAGAGATATTGACCTAACAAAAATTTCAAAACGCTGAAATTCTGGATTCGGGAATTCGAAAGTATGTAGTGAGCAATTCTTTACTATGCCACCGCCCTAAAAGTAAAAAAAATCCAAAAACTCCAAATTCTCATATTTTGAGCTATAACTCCAGAAAAATTGGAGATATGAGACAATGTCATGTATGAAAGTTGTAGCTTGTCTTTTTTTCTACAAAAATGGTTCGCACAAATTTTGCGAAAAATCATGTCATTAGGGATATAAATGCGATTTTTCACTTGCGTGGGTACGAAAAATAACCCCAATTTTTATATAACCCGACTAGTCAGTCAATGTTCCTCGCTACTAAGAGGTGCTAAAAAAATCCAAAGTACATAAAAAAACTCCCAGTTCAAAGTTCATAAAAAAATAAAATCATAATAAAAAATGTTTTCAAAGATTTCTGAAAAATTTCCGTGAGTGAGTACAAATTTTGGTTAATAAACTCGTAAGGATGTTAATTCCTTTGTGCTCTTTGAGGTGGATATATTAGTCTTGATCAACCGGATTACTCTCGATTTTGTTGGAAAAAAGTATTCTGACATGTAATTCTGGGGTATTTCGTTGTACATTTAATGATTAAATCAATAACGACTCTTGTAGAAAAATAATGGGATGGTTTATAAGTAAAGTACATCAAAATATGGCCTCTTGAATGGCAATAATTTTTTTTGAATACGTATCGTACTTTTTGAATTATTTTAAATGCCTGGAGATATGTAAGAAAACCGAATTTTTTCCAGAAAGTATCCATAACTTTTTCATTTCTGAATATTTTCCCTTGGAGTTTTCGAGGATCCTCAGGGATGGGGCTATTGTTACAGGAAAAAAGGAGAAGGCCAGTGAACTCGGGTATAAAATCAGAGAGCAGCATTCTGTTCTAAAAACATGGCACTATTTATTTTTTTCACATGGCTGCCAGCTCGCAGTCAGTGTTGTTCAGTCACAAATGTAACATTTATGTTACAATTGGCATGTCATGTTACAGTGTTACTACATCTGATAAATAAAATATGCCCAATATGTTAAATTTTTTTGCTGACAAAAATATATCTCTGAAGATAAATACGTTAAAATTTCCGCTTGTTTAGTAATTTTACACAGTTTTTGTTCACTTTTTCGTTTCTATTGCCTATTGGGAATTCAAATTTACCTTGGCCAACATTATAAAATGTACACAAGTATTGTCCTTTTTTTACCGCTAGAGGGAGTAAGACCCATTTTTTTTTTATTTATTTATTAAACGGGAAACCCCGACTACAAAGTAATAATAGTATACAATATGGTTATGTCAATATAAAATTAACAAAAATTAAATAAGTAATTCCAGAAAATAGGTAACAGTCTCACTAGAAATAACAACAATTCACAAAAATATTACTATAAAGTGACCATAAACTGATAATACACTGATAACAAAACGACTGGTATAAATTGACAATATTTTATTACCTACAGTTCATTCCAGCAGTAAAAATATTGCTTTAAAGTATCCTTAGTAGAGTACTCTCAAAGACTTGGAAAGAGCTATTGAAAACATCCAATCTCCCCTCTTTATTTAAAAATTCCAGAGATTTGCCCATGAAAGAATGTGTACCATTATTAGTTCTGTGAAAACTAATGGAAAATACATTATTATGCCGTAGCGTTCTTTGTGGAACTGCAAAATGTATTTCAGACAGCAAGGATGGACATGATGCAACAACGTTAAGTATTTTATAAATGAATGAAATGTCAAACATAAACCTTCTTTTATCCAGAGTAAGCAATTTAAGTTTATGTAATGTAATTGGTCAATGATCGTTCGTCTCTCTCTTTAGGTGTGTAAAAATTATGAAAACGAGTATTGTTCCAAAACTGCAATCAGAGGAAACATCTTTCAATTTGAAATCCTAATTCCTTGTTATTGTATCGGACGGTAAGTTTTATTATGTTGATTTCAACGGGCCTAACTGGAGGGGAAAATATAAACTCCTATGACTGTTTGGATATAGGAAAGAAAAAGTTGTGAAGAAGCTTTTCTAAAAAGGATTACTTCAATTAAATTTTAGACAAGCACGAGAGTTCTGCAAATAAGCACCGTTAATAGTAGCATCAAGAGTGAAGATAACATAGATAGTTCAAAAACGCGCTAACCATTTCGAGTAAGTCGATACTGAGGAGAAATCCATCGTAAAACTGAATAAGAACGTTTTGGGCCATTTCAGCCCGATTTTTGAGTCATGCTTGCATCAAATATGAAAGAAAAGAGATTTTCTAGTTAACCAAGGCGAAATACTTAGGAATACATACTTTATAGGCATAAAGATTACGAATTTTGATATTGTTCGAAAGCACCAATTGTATTATGTCTATAACTCCGAAATGAATATATATATATATATATACATCGAAATTTTTATGGATACCATTTTTGTAGAGGAAATCACGGGCTACAACTTGTCTTGAACATTTTTTTGTGTCTCCATTATTTTTGCTAAAATAAGAATATTAAAAAAGTTTTTGTTTTTTATTTTTATTTTTAGGATCGTGGCATGGTAAGGAATTAAAATTGCTTCTTGATACTTCATACATACCTCAATCCAGTATTTCAACTGTTTTGTATTTTTTTTTAGATTTTGTTACCTCTAATTTTGTTTCAATTTATTGGATTATAGAGCCCGGGTGGAATGTCAGAACCACTGGTTTGTCTACAATGAGAATATGAGCGTGGAGTCGTGTGCACAGGGAGTTTCTAACTTGGCAATTCAATTTGGGGATTCTGATGATGATGGTGCTGCCGCTATGTCCAGACCTTTTGGGGTTGCTATTTTGTTTGCTGGTATTGATGAGAAAGGTCCACAGCTGTATCATATGGATCCCTCTGGTAAGAATAATATATAAAACAGATTCTAGGATTGGAATTGTTTCTCAAGATCCACCTTCATACATTTTTTTTTTTTTAAATTATAGTTTGATTTATTGGGTATATCAATACCTGACCAATGACTTTGTCAATGACCTTACGCATTTAACACGCTGTTTTTTTCGCATTTTTATTGGAAAATTATTAATTAATTAAATAAAAATTATCATAGATCATTATAGTCGCTCGCCCCTCGAATACTACATCTGTCAGATAGATAAATAAATTATACAGTTTATTAGGTATGGAAGTGCATGTGACATTAAATGTAAATTTTACGTTGCTAACAACAAAACATAACTATCAGTAAACAAACATTTATTTTTTGCAAAATCCATCAGGTAGATGACGTATTTTTGTTACGATATTTTGAAGGTAGTTTCGGAAAATACATCGAATCTATTACCATTCAAGTTAAAAGAAAAATATGAACAATGTAACAGAGTCAGTGGAGAACAAATAAAAAAATATAAATATTCTTGAAGACTAGATGTTTCTAAATCTATCAATAACTTGAATATATATATTTTTTGTGATATTTCTTTGCACTATTTGGTAGTTTAATGAATAGTTTTATGCAGCTATATAAAGGACCTAGTGTCATGGATGTTTGCTTAAGCATTCCTGTATATAAATCCATATACTGTCAGAATCTACATTTTTTTAAATCTACCACAATAAGATTAACCACTGTTCATTTTAAGAAGCATTCTCAGAACCAGTTTTATAATAACAAATATATCAGTCGTATTATGTCCTTGACAAAAAAAGATTTTGACATATCTCAACCTAGCTTCAAAATTTGTATGGTATACAACTTTTCTAGTTCGTTCATTAATATATCTTGAAACTACTCTTAGATTATAACAGACATTATTTAGTTTTTCAACTTGATTCTTTATATGATCCCCCCATGTCAAGTTGCAATCCACATGTAGAACCAAAAATTTGGTTACTGATGAGTAGCTAATGGTAGTAGTATTCAACTCTACCTGTTTGGGGGTTCCTATTTGTGACCTCAACATTAGTTTTGTTGTTATTCAATACTTTATAATTTTGTAAAATAAATTATAACTTTACCCATGATGAAGTATCCTGAATTATGCAAGTGATGTTTTAGTGTGTGGGAATTATTCACATTCAGAGTGTAATCCATTCTGATTACTTGAAGAATATCATTTGATATATTTAATTAACAATATAGATTTTGAAGTCAATATTTCATTTTATTAGAAGGGGTATATTGCTTTTTCAGGTGATTTGCAATGCATTCACACTTCAAACCTATATCTCAGTATCTAGATGTGCCAAATTGTTTGCTTTATTTGCTGTATATACGACAGTGGCGCCTAGCAAACGCAACATTTCGGGTTTGGGAATTATTTGACAGCTAGATGACAAGCATGTTTCGATAATTTCTTCAAAATCAATTGAAAAACTTGAAGAAATTTGAAACCATTGGCGATATCTGAGAGCAATTTATAATATTTGCAAGTTAAACAAATGGATTTTATAATGAGAAGAGCATTTGAAGTATAAGACATATTTTCCAACCTCAAACTGTGATGAAAGGTAATTAATTGGCTTTTGAGATATATTGAACTGATAATTAACGGCTAAAGTTATTTAATACAAACCCATTTTATTAGGCAAACCTCAGTTAAATTAACATCCTACAAAACATATTTGAATGTAAGTAACCTGCGTTGTTGTTGTTGAGTTGGGATGGATTCGTTTCAGTTACTTATCCAGTTATTGGTTGTTTTGATGAGACTACTATGTTC
Organism: Gonioctena quinquepunctata; assembly: GCA_018342105.1. Taxonomy (NCBI): domain Eukaryota; kingdom Metazoa; phylum Arthropoda; class Insecta; order Coleoptera; family Chrysomelidae; genus Gonioctena; species Gonioctena quinquepunctata. Next base: position 290,989 of record JAFIRS010001055.1, read on the forward strand.
CTTCTTGCCATGAAACGTTTGTACAAACGTGTGAACTCATAATATTTGTCACTTACTTTTTCCTTTTTACAGCATCTATCAATTTATTCCTTTGCTCCAATTTCAGGCTGATTCTGGAAAAGTATAACATTTACACAAACAATTTTTTCATTATATGTACAGTTCAAAAAACTAATTTAAGTGAATTTCAAATAGTCAAGTCAAAAATAGTTTATTTTTAAAAAATAAATTTTGAACAAACATGACAAAAGAACTTAAATAAAAACATAATTAAAACATTATACCTCATAGTTTTTGTTCAAATTTATACATTTTTCTAGCAGAGCAGTCAATAGAACATATAAATAAAAACCTATAATTAAAAACCTAATTAAGATACAATACTATTTCGTATTCACTTACACACAAACATGTATATATAAATCTATAAAAACAACAAGAAAATAAATTTCAGAGAGAAGAAGATAAAAACTCTTCGACAGAATAAAATGGCTGTTCTACAAGTAGTTTTTTTGTTGCCCTCCTGAACCTACAATAGGCTTCAGTTCTTTTAATTGGTTCTGGCGAGTGTTTAAACATTTTTAAACCATTATAAATAAAAGAATTCTTAACAAGAGTTGATGTAGGAATTGGCAATCTTATGTTGTTATCCTGTCGTGTGTTATATACATAAACTCTAGTAGGGGATGAACTTTTATATTTATATATGATGCAGACTGTCAAGTATAAAGGCTGGAAGGGTCAATATTTTATTCTTAACAAAGGTTTATGATTGTCTGTAGTTTGTCTGCAGAGATATCTAGTGCTCTCTTTTTTTATGTTCTGGTTCCCGAAAGGATATCCTGTAATGTTCAGAGAACATCTGGGAACCTGAGGTAGGAGTTGGTGTTCTTCTTAAATTTCTGAAGGTTGTATGCCTAACCCTCCTAGGCAATGAGTTCAAAGCCTCGTTGTTGGATGAGAGTCTTGGAAAGTGATTTCTAGGTTTCCAAAGTGACCAAGGGTGTATCTGAACTTGTGTGTGTTATATACATAGAGACTCAAGTAGGGAGAATTTTATATTTAAAGAGCTCAGACTGATTCTATAAAATGAGCAAGTCAATTTTTTCTAACAAAAGGGGTTTACTGATTGTCGAGTTTGCCTTGCAGAGATATCTGAGTGCTCTCTTCTGCAAAACAAATATCATGTTGAAATGATATAGACTACATGCTCCCCAGAAAGGTATACCATATACAAGGTGAGATTCTACAAGTGAAAAATACACGGGTCTAGCTGCTACTTTACCTAGCTCACTTACAATAACTCTTACAGCATAGGCACCCTTTGAAATTCAAATAAAATTTGACAGTCCCGATATGTTTCACATTTCTGCCACAGTGTGCGCTGCGATGGATTTGACTGTCCCCATCAAGCACTTCGCACATAGCCAATTAGGAGTCACAATACTGGACTTTTTATGAATGACTTGTGCTTCATTTATCATCCATGAAATAGTTAGTGATGCGCACAAGCGGAATGTCTGTTCTCGAATGACTCCAATAATCGAATGAATTCATTCGAGATGCGGTATTTTCATGAATTTCCAAAAGTTCATCAATTATTAAATTAAATCTTTATGAAAACATATAGTTATGTGTGTGACCAGTACCATTCTGAATCGTCGAAAAAAACTGACTGCTTAGAATCGATTCCAGGTAATCCATTCCTATTTTACTTTCGGCTATCCTGAGAAATGTTTGTCCTCAAACATAGTCTTTGAATCTTGAAGGTCTCTTGATTTTCCTTCGTAGTCTGTTTTCAATTCCGTCACCTATAGAATCACCTTCTTCGCTGGACGACTCGCCCGCTTTCCAACTTTCTTCACTCATACTCTCTGACTCAGACATATCAACATTTACAGGTTCTGGACTTGAAATTCAGTTTCTTCATTTTCTTCGTCTGTATCGTCAGTATCTTCATCCTCTTGATGGTTTTTTAAATTTTCCGTTGTGATACATGGGCAACAGTTGTTATACTTGACCCATTTCCTTTATCGAACTTCTCCAGTCAGTAGGTATTTCCATGAAGTTTCTCCATGATCCTCGGTATTCCAACTGGGTTTTTGTGGGTTCACCTGTAGCTGTCGTGGAAGCTTTTCTTTTTACCACAATATCCCCAATTTCGTATTCTACGCCTTCATAATTTTTTTTTTCATAAAACTGTTTGTACTTAGTCTGTGCTATTTCGACATTTTAACGTCCAAGTTTCCTGATATCTTCATAGTTTTGCTTTTGTTCATCTCTTTCTACAAAATTCTCCATTTTCGCATTTTAAAAACTTGGAGTGTATCTGTATAAACAGTCGATAGGTGAATATCTTGTAGTTTTATTTACAGCTGAATTGATTTTTCTCTCAACTACATGTATATTTTTGAACCAGCTGTCATCTTGAAAATCTATAGGAAGTAACTATAATTGGTACAATCGACTTCATTTTTATTTCGACCATTCCATTGGAGGAAATTGAGCAGCAGTCAGCTTATGCTCTATGTCAAATTTCTTGCAAAAATAACTTAATTCTCCATTTGTAAATGCAGATCTTCTATCGCTCACCAGTACTCTGGGTGTACCAAATTGGTTGATAAATATCTCTATTTTTGAAACACTTTCCTTCACTGAAGTAGTTCTTGTGGGAAATACATTTATAAATCTCGAGGCAAATTTTTCAATTGCTTCCAATTTACCTGCACCCGGTTGAAGTCCATCTGCACTTAGTTGAAATCCCAGAAATTTCATGCACTTTTTCCGAACTCACATTTATTTAGCCGAAAAGTTAGTTTAGCTTTTCTGACTGCAGTGAACACCTGCTATAGTTTATTTAACATATCGGTCAGTATTTTGCACCTATCAAAATATCATATAGATACAGCTATTGTGTTTCTCAATGGTCCTAAAACTAGAGTCATTAGTTTAGAAAATTCAAATGGCGCATTCAAAAGTCCGAAACATAATCTTTGAAATTCTGCGTTACCCTCCGGTGTAATGAAAGCAGTTTTTGCTTTTGATTCCTCATCTAAAGGAATCTGTAAGTATCCCGACATCAAATCCAATGTACAAAATATTTTACACCCTGTGAGTATTTGAAAACAATCATCTATATGAGGAATGGGAAAACTTTTAACAACTGTTTGACTGTTCAATTTTCGAAAGTCTACAACAAGTCTTTTTTCCCCCGAACTTTTTGGAACTAAAATAACTGGTGATGCGTATGACGAAGTAGTCTCATGATCCCGCAATCACACCACTCATCAACAATGTCTTTGATTATTTTGCGATCTTCAAAATTACAACGATGAGGTTTCGCCCTAACGGGTTGATTATTGTCTGGAATATTCACTTTCATAATATCTGTACAACCATGTTCATAAATATTGAGTGCAAAATAATCACGAAATTCATTATTAAGTCCCAAGAGTTAGAATAAAAAATATCGACAAAATCATCAATATTCAGCATTTTAATAGTGATAGATAAATGCTTACCATCAGTGAATTGTTACCTCTCACTTCACCAAGATGATCTCCAGCTTCCACATCTATGTCCAAATAAGTCACTATTGGAAAAAATCCTGATTCATTCTCGATTTCCAATGAAATTCATCTTGCCTTCCTATAATATGAAGTTTTGCTTTGCTCGAACTGTTTTCTTTCGACTTTCTTGCTTCCACTTGAAATTTCGGAACGGATCCTCATTTCTGTAACCAAAATGAAGTTTATCTCCTACACGAATATATGCTATGTTTGAAAGTTCTGTGAAACTTCTTTCGACTATCATGTCCATCGACTGTGCATTATCTGGTACTATCAAAACGTCAACTTCTTCCTGAACATCGTCCAACGTGAGCTTCACCTTGGTCATCATCGTGCAATGTGTCGGTTGATTTCCACCAAAACCATATAATTTTTGATCAATGGTAACCCAGCATCAATCAATACTCCATGTTTCAGGGTACAAACTGCGCTACCTGGATCAATGAAACCAGAAACAGTAAAATTGTCATTTAAAATAATATCGCGTGAATTTTTCTGCTGATTTTTATCGTCATCTACCAATGTTTGGGTATCAACAACTGTATCATTGGAACTATTAGGTACATTTTCTGTTGAAGACTTTTTACTAGTATTCCCTGATGTAGAACTAGCAGAGATGTTGATACGAAGGACAATTTATCTTCAAATGACCCGCTTCCTTACATTTATAACAATATACCACCTTGTACAAAATCAGCTGCACCGCCCTGTACAGAATTATCTGTAGCACCCCGTACAAAATTATTGGGACTACGCTGTAGAAAATTGTAAGTCGATTTCATTTTGAGGAATTGGAATTGTGAATCGATTCCTTTTCGAAGGGAATTGAACCAGCTATGCTGTATGGTTCAAGGCAGTGCCAGATCATCTATGTGATATTTTTGGGGCAAACTATGTTTTTGCTGCCTCTCGGTGTTTCAAATTTAGAGATATGACAGAAGAGAAAAATTGTTGTTGAAGTTTCATAACTTGGAAGCGGATTAAATTAACATATCATAACATAGTATTATTCATCCGATAGTTTGGTTTAATGAACTCCAGAAAATATGTTACAGAGCAAATGTGATCAATTTGTTTCAACTTCTAGACAAGTTATACTTTTAGCCACATTATTTTAGAAAAAAACATAATTCATGAAAAACAGTGTGGAAACAAAATAGTTTTTCGTTTCAATTGTGACGATTTGTAATCAAAGTCTGTAAATAGAATGTTTTTTGTGCATGAATACTTAAAGAAAAAATGCTGTTTACAGACTCCACTCCCAATTTTAATGAGTTTTGCCTGCTAAAAATGGATTTGCAATCAAGACATTGTGCTATCAGAGTTACATCCCTTCAGATAATGATAATAACGTTCATTTTTTCTCAGTAAAAAATATTCAATCACCTTTTGTCATTATTTATATCATTTCTACTTTCAGTGTACCTATCTCATATATTTTAAATCATCAAATCGATTTATTTGTAGACTAACCTCAATATTTCATGAATATTTTGGAAATTTGGGAAAACCGAAGGTGATAGTTTTTTTATAGGAAAATTTTCCTTTCTAGAACCAGCCCTACTTTCAATGCCAACAGTTCTGATCATATTTCGAATAATCTTTAAAAAAAATCATAGAGGAATTATGTTACGTTTTGATTTACCCCATTAATCTGCCTGTGGAACATGAAATTTTCCCGAAAAAATTAAAGTTTTGATAATCACCCCAATTTGTGAGAAAGGCGACTGAGATACCTACAAAAATTATAAAGGAATTAGTCTCCTCTCTAGTATAACCAAGTTTAGAAGCAAATGGATTCCTTTCGTTAAAGCAAAATGGTTTCATGCAAAATAAAAGCACCACTCTATTTGATTTCATAGAACAATAATAATAGCATTTGACAGCAGTAGAGGCCTAAAAAAGTAATAATATGGGATACAGAGTCAGGGTCTTCCTTAGGGATCCATACTTGGACCCCTGCTTTTTTTAAATCTATCAAATGATTTGTTGAAGCACACATAGTTGTATATGCAGATGATTTGCTTATTAAGGACCAAACTACGCTAACAATCACAGAAACAACAGCGACTATCTGTGAGAATAATCACATAGACTGATAAAAATCATATATCACTTAATATCAGTAAAATAGCTTTTCTTATTGCTAAGATTCACTCTGCATAATCCTAATGAGACATTTAAGATCTGTGAAGAAGATCAAATGGAGATTTCCAATTCCATAATGTCAATGCTTGGTCTCACTCTAGATTATAAACTCACTTGGAGTCCTAATATGGATAAACGTGAAAAACTGGAAAAACTGGAAAAACTGTTACACACTGAGGTTTATGTTAATTCATTGTGAAAAATTCTTTTGAATCTGTACCGGCTGCCATCTTCGCTAGGGAATTGAGCGGAGGGTACTAGCTATTCTGCTGAGAGGGTTTTCATTCTGCAAAAATTTGCAGTTAGAATAATTGCCCAATTGAAATGGTGTCAAACGCGCAGAAACTTTTTCAGGGCATTGGAAATGATTACAGTGTGGGTTTTTATATTTACGTACTGCGCAAGACCATCTTTACCCTACTAGAGCCAAAGGTATACCAACCACCATAGAACTTCTCTTTACTATAAGAGTCACCTGCACCTCTGACCTAAACTGTTCAATAAATTAGAGTTTCTATAAAAAATTCACCGAATGTTACAATTTTAAAATCAAATCTAAAAGTATACCTTCTAGAAGCAAATTGCTACAACGATGATTAATTTCGAACATGACCTATCGTGACTACATGTTTTGTTTTTGTTTGCCTATTAACTTGTTCTTTGTCTGCTCTACAAAAGTTTTTGTGTATTTTGTTGTTGTTTGAATATTATTTACTTATTTACACCCTGATGTCTTCCTCGTTATCATATAATAGTATTTTTATAATAATTTGTAAACAAAAGAAATTTAATTATTAAACAGAGAAATAATTGATCGAATTTTTTACTCTGAACTCCTTCACTTCAACTAAAAAAATATAATTTTGAAACAAAAATACTTAGATGTGGCATTTACAATTAAATATCATTACCCAAGTATATGTCTTTCATTGGAAACTTTCCACAATTCATGAATTCTTTAAATATCATGAATTACTAGCCAATTTACCCTGAGTGAATCAAATCAAATCAATCAAATCAAATTTATTGCTTTCGATAAAGTACTGTAACGTAAATAAACTTAACTTGGTTTAACTAATTTATTTAACACTTAATCTACAACTTAATTTATATTACTACGCCACTGTATAGCTCGATGGTATGGGCTCGTTCAGACTGTCCACTCCCTCTTGAGGGCTGTCTATTTATGTCTGATACAGCATTCTCGATGTTTCGAATTCTTCCAGTTGGCGACGGCATGTTCCAATTGTTTCCAATATTGACCGTTGCATTACGCGGAAGAGGGACTGGATGGTTCTCGAATATCTCCGGGGATGATCTCATCGCTGTCGATGGCGACGCGGGAGGCGACAGGTCCGGCCTAGGTTCGTTACATTGCCCCTTTCTAAAGACATTTCGTCCCGAAATTTCATCCTTGGAGTGTGACGATATCTGCATGACTCCCCATATCTGCACCGTGAAGTTCGATGGAAGTAACACTCCACGGTCTTCATGATCGGTCGGAAGAGGGTTACAGCAAAAATCTTGACGCCGCTGGATCTGAATATCGCCTCCAGCATACTCTTATGACTCTCCAGTCCAACCCATCAATACCACAGGATAATTTTGGAATTGCTAGATCCACCAGATTCTGGTCCACCATAGTATTCTTAGTTTGGTGAGACTCTTCCAGACATCTTCATAGGACGGTTTATCTTGGGAATGCCTCTTGGTAACTAGGTAGTAGATGTTTCTCTGGCCTTTCTTCAACTGTATTACCCACCAACTTTGGATTCTTGCTCCCGCAGTGTTTGGAGTTGACCAAATTTCTTGAGAAACCACGGGCGATGCCCTGGACATTCGAAGATCTTCTGCCACACAGTGCGCTAGTGCGTAGTCAGCAGGCACCTCGAAAAGGTCTCGTGACTCCTCTCTAGTAATCCCATGTAGAACTTTCTGCCCGTTTGAATACAAGGACATAAACTTCTAACGCCATATCATCCTCCGTGGCTTGAGGGTGCGAACTTGGTCATGGTTTCCAGCGAGGCCAACCTGTTGAAATGGACGACCCTTGGTTTCCCTCGGGTGGCTTATGGATTCGGTACACAAGGTCGTTTATCCTTTTCACGATTTTATACGGGCCTTCCCACGAGTTCCGCAACTTTGGTGATAGTCCACGACGACGTTTGGGATTGTACAGCCAAACCAGGTCATCAACCTTAAATCCTCCAGCGTCGGCCTTGATGTCATAGGTCTTTTCATTTTATCGCTGGCACTCTGGATGTTCAACCGACTCGTCGTGGATGTCGTCCCATTCTCTGCCGAAGTTTGCTGACGTAGTCCTCTCCCCGCAGTGTCTTGTCCTGGCGGTATCCCAAACTTCAGGTCACAAGGCAGTCGCAGTTCTCGGCCCATTATAATACTAGCAGGAGTTTGACCGTTGACTCGTGTACGCGGATCGATAGGCCATCAGGAACAAATGAAGATACTGGTCCCAGTCTCTTTGATGGTCAGAGACAACCTTGGACAAGTGGCGGTTGATCGTCCTGTTCATCCGCTCCACCATTCCATCGGACTGCGGATGTAGGGCCGTGGTTCTTGTCTTGCGGATGTTCAGCAGTAGACATATTTCTTGGAAAAGGTTGGATTCAAAATTTCTGCCTTGATCCGAGTGCAGCTCCATTGGAATACCGAATCGACATATCCATTCTTTCACCAAGACGTCGGCGACGGTGATGGCTTCCTGGTTGGGCAGGGCATAGGCTTCGCCCACTTACTGAAGTAGTCCATTGCCACAAGGATGTATTTATTCCCGTGGTCGGATACGGGAAACGGGCCGGCGATGTCAATGGCGATTCTCTCGAACGGGCTGCCTACGTTGTACTGACGCATCGGGGCCTTGGGTCGTATTCGCGGTCCATTGCTAGCAGCGCATACAGCGCACTTCCTGCACCAGTCCTGGACGTCAGCTTGACAATTGGGCCCAGTAAAACCGTTGCCTCACTTTCTGAAGGGTTCGCCACTCCCAGATGTCCTCCGGCGACTCCATCATGGATTTCCGCAGCACTTCCTCTCTTCTGTTCCTGGGAACAATTATTTGGCGTCTGTCTTCCCCACCAATATCGGCCTCCAACACACGTTTCAGGATCCCATTGTCCAGAATAAGAGAGTTCCATTGTGCCCAATAGGACTTAACAGCCGGCGAGTAACCTGCGACTTCCTGCCATGATGGTCTTCGATTGCCCTTCTTCCAGCTGATGACTAAGCCAAGGTCGGGGTCTCTCTTGGTCTTTCTGGATCTTGCTGTCGTTCCAGTTGTCATCCATTGCCGCGTTCTACAAAGTGTTGCTTCTTTCTTCTGCTCGCCGGGCAATGTGAGCAATCATCTGGACATGGTCTTCGCGACAAGGCATCTGCATTCTTATGGCTAGTTCGCTCGATGTTCGATCTCGAAATCGAATTCTTGGAGTCTCCGATCCAACGTGCTACTTGACCCTCAGGATTTTTGAACTGTAAGAGCCATTTGAGAGCTGCATGGTCAGTTCTCAACAGGAATCTTCTTCCATACACGTACTTGTAGAAGTGTTCCACTCCCTTTACAACAGCTAACAGCCTCGCCTGGTGACACAGTAATTGCGCTCTGGTTTGCTAAGCGCTTGCTGAAATAACCAATGACCTTCTCCTGTCCCTCCTGGATCTGAGATAGGACAGCTCCAAGTCCCACGCTGCTGGCGTCCGTATCCAAAATGAATTTCCCTTTGGGTAGGGATAGCTCAGTATAGGTGCGTTGATCAAAGCTCCTTTCAGCTTCCTGAATGAGTCTTGACATTCTTCGACCACTGGAACTTTGTTTGGCCTTCCGTGAGCTTGGTCAGTGGTTTAGCGATGTTGGCGAATCCCAGCACATATCGGCGATAGTATGTGCATAAACCAAGGAAACTTCGAAGTTGGTGAATGTCTTTTGGGATGGGCCAATCCTTAACAGCTTTGATCTTCTGGTCATCCACTGCTACTCCTTCTCCAGAGACAACGTGGCCGAGGTATCGTACTTCTTTTGGAACAGATGGCATTTAGGGCTCAGCTTCAATCCGAGTTCCTCAGTCGCAGGAATACTTCCTCCAAGTTTTCACGTGGTCCTCAAACGATCTGCCGACCACAATTATGTCGTCGAGATACACTAGACACGTGTTCCATGAGAGTCCTTTCAGCACTGTCTCCATCAATCTTTCGAATGTGGCGGAGCATTACAGAGCCCAATGGCATAACGTGAACTGCCACAATCCTGAGCCGATGGTAAAGCAGTCTTTTCTCGATCTTCCTGAGCGAGTTCTACTTGCCAGTATCCACTCTTCAGATCAAGGGTCGAGAAAATCGTGGAACCAGCCAACGTGTCTAGGGTGTCATCTATTCTCGGGAGAGGGTAACTGTCCTTCTTCGTGACATTATTAAGTTGGCGATAGTCTACACAAAAGCGCGTCGATCCATCCTTTTCTTCACCAGTCGACTGAGAGGACCAGGGACTGTCAGATGGTTCGAAACTCCTTCTTTTCCCATATCGCTGACTATTTTGTCAGCCTCTTCCTTCTTGGCAAGAGGAAGTCTTCTTGCTGATTGCCGGATCGGTCGGGCACCCCAGTATCAATCTTGTGCTGGACCACATTAGTTCGACCTCCTTTTCCTTGTCCGTTCGAAGATGTCTTGGTACTTTAACTAAATCTCTTAGTTTGGGCTGTTGAGCTGGTTTTATATCTTTGGAAGAGATGGCAACTAATTTTTCTAGTTCTGTGGGCAAGTTGTTGGTTGGCTAATCGTACCTCGTGACGCCCCGGATCACAGATGAAACTGACGAGCAGTGCCCTAAAATTGTTCCTTTCTTTAAGGTCACTGGAAAGTAATTGACATTCATGACCCTTACCGGTACAAATTTTTCAGCACGAAAGGGTTTTCCCTAGGGCAACTCGTCCAATTTTCTCATCATGAAGTTTGGGCTCGAACATCATCCGCCTCCACTGCTCGCACTCCCGTCCAGGCGAGCCTCCAGGATGGTTTCAGCCCTCTCAGGTACGCTTATATCTTCAGCCAACAGCACACGGATCAACTCTTCACTTCTCCCATGAAGTACCAGCTCTTCTCCGCTGACACGTAGGACGCCGTCTTTGAAATCCAATTCAAACCCTCTGGAATTCATGATGTCCATTCCGATGATTGCATCGCTTCGACGTCCGCTACAAGTGCCTGATGTTTCACTTTAGTGCTGCCCAAAATTATTTCAATCGTAGCTCGCCATATACAGTAGCTGGCTCCCTGTTGCTGTGCGTAGCTTCCAAGTTGTCGGTTCAATTCTGTTCCGTGTTCTGGCAAAGGAAGGTCCGAGAATTGTCCTAGTCGCACCTGTATCTAGCAGCATGGTGCAAGGCTGTTATTGATGAGACCGCTCACAAAACACCTCTGTTCTGTCGTGCAGGATAGCACATATGCGTTGTTAACCAGGGCTTGCTGGACACAGGCCGACGATTCCCCCTTCTCGTCGACCTTCTTTAGTTTTCCTGCATCGAGTCGTGTTTTGAATGTTGGACATTTGCTACGCACATGTCCAATTTTGCCACAATTCCAGCATCTTATCTGTCTTTTCTCAGGAACACTTCCTTAATCACTTTCCTTATGGCAGCTTCCAAATTAGCAGGCTCCTGTGAGTCTTCCTCAATCATTCGGACTTTACTCTGGCTTTTGCAAGATTGTTTCGCCCTCGAATTCCAAAGCGCGTGCCAGTGCTTACGAGATGTGTTGGGACGGGCTAGTGTCAACGTTTTGTCTGGTTTCTGGTCACGGAGTCCATCCGGGAATGCTTGAACCGCTAGTCGCTCCATTACATTTTCTGGTGTGGCTGGATATGCGAGCGAACCAAGCGGCAATGTCAGTTTCGAATTTTGTAAGGATTCGCCCGATTTTGGCAGCGATTTTTCAGCTGGGAGTGGTATACGTGTTCCAAATGGGCGTGGCCATATCGTAATTCTAGATGTTTAATCAGCTGATCATAGTCCTCCTGTTCTTGGGCGTGAGAGTTTGTAGAATATTTGTCGCGTCTCAACGCAATGCAAGTGTCAGTGCTACAGCTTTTTTCCCCTGCATTCCATCCGTTTGCTTTGGCGCTGCTTCAAACTGCCGGCGGTAATTTGCCCATGGAGTTTTTCCATCGAACTGAGGCGGCTTCATGGAAAGCTTCCCTATTTCTGAAATGACCTTGACATCTTTTATACCCTCTTGAACTTTATCCACGTTCAAACTCAAGTCCAGCATTGCATTTTCGTTAACCATCTCTGTGGAGGACGATTATTAATTTGTTTTTCCAGCTTACTGATCGCTTTCCTTTATTTTGTCCATCTCTGCCTCGACCCCATCTTTGATTTTATCTACCTCCGTGTTCATTTGCTCCCTAATTTTATCTATCTCTGTCTCAACGGTTCCCATTCTTCTTCTAGGAAATTAGCCACACCACACAATTCTTTTTTAGGCCTTCTGTGTTTTCCAGGAACTCTCTTCCAGGCCCTCTTGAATTTTCTAGAAGCTTCTCTTCCAGATTTCTAGAATTTTCTTCCAGGCTTCTTGAATTTTCTAGAAGCTTCTCTTCCAGATTTCTAGAATTTTCTTGAAGCTTCTCTTCCAGATTTCTAGAATTTTCTTCAAGCTTCTCTTCCAGATTTCTAGCATTTTCTTCCAGGCTTCTTGAATTTTCTAGAAGCTTCTCTTCCAGATTTCTAGCATTTTCTTCCAGGCTTTGAATTTTCTAGAAGCTTTCTCTTCCAGATTTCTAGAATTTTCTTGAAGCTTCTCTTCCAGATTTCTAGAAAGCTTCTTCCAGATTTCTAGAATTTTGTTGCAGTTCTTCTTTCACGGATTTAGTAGTTTCTTCGAGTTTATTCATTACCAAACTTAAATCACCTCCGAACTGAATAAAAATGTTTCGGGGTCCTCACCTTCTTGTATAAGTCCTTCTGCAAGTCTTTCCTGGAGTACTTGCTTTTACCTGTTGTTTCCAGTTCCCTTTCCTCCAATTCCTGTTTCAATTCCGCTACCTTCAAATCCGTAAGGCGCACTTTTCTTGAACACATTTTGTCTTTGACGAGGTATCAGTCTGTTTTACACGAAACGTTATCAGTTTGTTAAAAATTCACTTCGCGAATTCTTTTCCACGGGCCACCAAGACTATTGTCTGTTCCACGCGAACAGCGTATCAGTTTATATTCCCACGCACAATTGTCCACTTCGCGAAAACCGGGCCACTGTCTATTTTCTGTTTCACGCGAACAGCGTATCAGTTTATATTCCCACGCACAATTGTCCACTTCGCGAAAACCGGGCCACTGTCTATTTTCTGTTTCACGCGAACAGCGTATCAGTTTATATTCCCACGCACAATTGTCCACTTCGCGAAAACCGGGCTACTGTCTATTTTGGGCGTACAAAAGGTCTATCAATTTATTTTTCTGACTATCCACTCCACATCACTTGTTTATTTTCAAAATCTCACTTCCGACACCAATTGTAACGTAAATAAACTTAACTTGGTTTAACTAATTTATTTAACACTTAATCTACAACTTAATTTATATTACTACGCCACTGTATAGCTCGATGGTATGGGCTCGTTCAGACTGTCCACTCCCTCTTGAGGGCTGTCTATTTATGTCTGATACAGCATTCTCGATGTTTCGAATTCTTCCAGTTGGCGACGGCATGTTCCAATTGTTTCCAATATTGACCGTTGCATTACGCGGAAGAGGGACTGGATGGTTCTCGAATATCTCCGGGGATGATCTCATCGCTGTCGATGGCGACGCGGGAGGCGACAGGTCCGGCCTAGGTTCGTTACAGTACGTTACAGGTGTTATAAATTGTATCTAAAATAAGATCCCAGTTAGAGCATAATGAGCCTAGGCAAATTTTGCCTGTCTTGCTCTATGCTCGATCTGAGGACTTTATAAGTTCAACGTACATTTTGTATTTATCATGTTAAGTCTGTGAGTAGATTATAGATTTAAAATATATTTGTTGAAGTTTTCATAATTCGAAAAATACTTTTTGTAGAGGTTTTATAGTGTCAAGCAGATGGTGCAGGAAGGTAGGAAGGTATTTTTTTTTTGTCAAGTAGATGTTGATTTCAGTACATCGTAAAATATCTTTGGGTTTTTTAAAATATACTGTTTTGTTTCAATATTATATTTTTTCTGGTTTGAAATTTTTCTTAGAGCGGTTGGGATGGCATTGAAAAATTTAGGTCCGAAGTAGAAATAAGATCTTTGTGTTAAGGTTTTTTTGAACAATTGTGTGTTGAGATTCATATTTGCATTTGATCTGGTTATTCTATTTTTTTTTTGGTGGAAATTTTTATGATTTGTGTACATTTTTTTTTAACATTGGTGGCGAAAAGTAGTTTGATATTCAATATTTTTGTTTCCTGGTAGATGATATCAGTTGAGTACCGTTTGTTTTTTTCAAGATAATTTTTAGGATTGTGTTTTGTGTTGTTTGTAAGATATTAAGAGTGGTATTGAAAGCCCCACCCCATAATGTGATGCAGTAGGATAAGATTGATTCGGCTAAAGAGGTGTATAACATCAGGAGGTTTTTAGTTGTCAAAATGTCTCTCAGGGTATAGAAATTATGAATCAGGGCTCTTAGGCGTTTGTTGACATGCATTATGTGGTCTGTCCATCTTATATGTTGGTCAATGATAACTCCGAGGTATTTTATTGATGTTACTTTCTCTATCATAGGGCATATGCATGGGTTATTGTTTTTGCAGTGCATAGAGTGTAATTTCAAAGAAAAGTTTTCTGGTTGTTTTACAATATTTGGCGTAAACGTCACGAATTTTGTCTTCTCAATATTCAATGTAAGCTTATTCAAGTTCAACCATATGTGAATCTTTTGTAGATCTGTTTCAGCACTACGTTTAACGTCTTCCCATTTTTTTCCTGTGAAAATGAGGGCTGTGTCATCAGCATAACTTATAAGGTGTCCCTCTAAGCCCGCTATTCTTGCAATACTGTTTATGTATACAAGAAACAGTATTGGACCCAATACTGTTCCTTGTGGAACCCCTATTTTTACTTTTGAGTCTGAACTTATTTCGTTTGCAATTTTCACTCTCTGAACCCTATCAGTTAGGTAGTTTGACATAACTTCGAGTGGTGAACCACGAATGCCGTAATGGCTTAGTTTATTGAGTAATATTTCGTGTGAAACTGTGTCAAAGGCTTTGGCGAGGTCTAAAAATACTGCTACACATTTTGATGATTCGTCCAAAGCCCTGACTGCTTGTTCCAGGAAGTCCGTCACTGCATTTTCGGTGTTTGAATTCTGAATGAAACCATACTGTCTGTCTGTAATAATATCGTATTTGCGGAAAAAATCCATTAATCTTTTTTTAAGCACTTGTTCAAATATTTTTGCTAGATTATTAATAACGGATATAGGCCTATAGTTATTTAGTTGGTCACGTTTACCTGACTTGAAAATAGGAGTGATGATTGATTCTTTCCATTGCTGTGGAATTTTTCCGTTTGATAAACATAAATTGATGATATGAACCAAAGGGGGCGTGATGTATTGATGAATGTTTTTTATAGTTTTTACATTTAGGTTATCTGGACCAGCCGAGCACTTGTTTTTGAGATTCGAAATGTGGATGGTGATTTCGTTCTGTGATACTGGTGTGAAAAAGATGGTAGAGTCGATTTTATCAATATCTGGATTTTTTTGTTGTCGGTTCATCTTTGGTAGTTTATTTGACATGTTTATACCTAAGTTAGTGAAAAATTATTGAAAATATCTGCTTTGCTTTATTATTTTTTATTATACTCCCATTTTCATCCTTTATCGGTATGTTTTCTAGTTGTGTATTCGATTTTGTGTTATGACCTGTTAATTCATTTATGACATTCCATATTTTTTTACATTGATTTCCCGCTTCTGTAATTTTGTGCTGATAATATTCATTTTTGGTTTTTTTGATTAATGTATTGAGTTTGTTTCTGTATTCTTTGTATTTCCTTTCTGCGTTATTGGAGTAATGTTTATTTAAATTCTTTTTTAGGTGATCTCTGTGCTCGATAGATTTGATAAGGCCTATTGTGATCCAAGGTTTAATTTTTCTTAATTTTCTGTATTTGATATTTTTAAATTCAGTTGATTTGTTTATGTATGTTTTCAGTTTATCGATGAATATTTGGTATGATTTTTGCGAATTATTTGAGTGATAAACATCTTCCCATTTTTCTTCCTTTAAAAGATTATTCAATTTTTCATAATTTGTGTTTGTTACTCTGATTTCGTTAACTATTTTTCCTGTTGGCTTTTCAGGTAAGGATATGTATATAAAAGGCGCGTAGTGGTCTGTCATGTCGGTTTGAAATATTATAGGTTCGATTTCTAGTTCACTATTTAGGTTATTTTGCAATTTAATAAAAATATGATCTATTATCGATTTTGTATTTAACGTTACTCTTGTAGGTTTGTTTATGTATGACTGGAAACCATTTGAATTCAATATATTCAGGTAATTGTTGGTGTCATATGATTCCTTTTTTTGAGATATCGATATTAATATCTCCTATATAAACCTCAATATTTTGTTTCTCTATGTTATTCAAGATCGCTCTAAATTCTCCATATATTTTTTGAATCTGTTGAGGGAGGTCTGTAATATGCTGTCAAACCTATTGTGGTTTTTTCGGTAAATTCCTGTTGAATAGGTTAATCTAAGAAAGTTGTTCTCATTCGAACGATAAATTTTATTTCTGCTGTTATAGTATTATAATTGGGAATCGAGAAATCACCATCACATTTATTTATTTTGGATTCATTATAATATGTATTATAATTGGGAATCGAGAAATCACCAATGTTTGTAATATTACCGGTTTCTGATAATACAATTATGTCTAAGTAATCCTTTGCCATTTCAACGTAAACTAATAATTCGTCATAATGTTTTTTTAAACTTCTAATATTCAGGTGAATGATTCCTATACCATACCTGTTACCATCTGCTCTCCCCTGTGTGAAAACTTCAAGGTTATCATATATTTTTGTATCGATTTCAACATTACTATCCATTACATCCAAGAAATCTATCATAGTTTGAAATTTGAGAACCCTGAGTTTAAATAAAGTAAAATTGAAACAGAATAAACAAAAAACAATTTTATAATTATGAATGTGAAGAAATATCAAAATTTAGTTTATATCTGTTCATGTGATTTATGGAGTAATTTGTAGGCACATCTTTACAGACTATAGTAATATCTTAACTTACATTCCATTACTGTATAATGTTGTTGAAGTCTTCCCTATTCCTAATGATTTTCACGTTATTGTTTAGGCTAACATAGATTTTTCCGTGATTGGTCCAAACATTTTTGAGTCCAAATCTCTCAATAGCTGTATTTAGTTGTCTCACTCTCATCACTGTTAGGTCCTCCCTCAAAACGATTCCTGTTCCTTTGAGCAGCTTTTTCTTCTCGTAAATTGTTTGTTTACATACTAGGTTATTTAGCTTCAAAAATTTACCTCTTGTTTTATTTTCTTCTTTCCTGCCAATTCTGTAGCATATAGATATGTCCTTGTCTGAAAGGTTCAAGGACATTTTTGTGTTGAGAATTTTTTTGAGTTCTTCCCTTGTATCTTCATTCTGTTTTTCTTTGAAACTAAATATTCTCAAGTTACAAGACCTGGTTGCTTGGTCCATTTGGTCCATTTTATCTTCTATTTTAGTTTTCTCATCTTTAACAGTTCTTATCTCATTCTCGAGAAGTTTGAGCTTATTCTCGAAATTTTCGTACATTTTAACGTGATTCTGTTTAATCTCCGCCACTGTGCATTCGACCTTCGATAGTTTCTGATCTATCGTTCTTGCTATTGCTTCAGTGACTTAATTTACTATTTGGCTGATAAGAGAATCGCTTTTTATGATTTTGCTCACCGCTTGATTCACTACAGTTTCTATTTCTTCGCGGATTTCTCTTGTAATAACCATGTTTCTTCTTTTGATTTTTCGATGAATAAAGTCTAGGATATCACTTCTGCACTGTTGTCGCTTTTGATATTTTTATTTCACTGTTGTTTCTTAGTTATTTGATGTATTATCAGGAGCCCAAATTAAAAGACTACTCACAACTTTCCATGGGCGTACGCAATGAAAGTAGATTACAAAGTAGGCTGTCGTGATATGATCGAAATACGCCAGAAGTAGATATTAATGACAGTAGCCGATTATTGATTGAAACAATGCCATTCAAATTAGATGCAATCTATTTTCAAGTGTAGAATTGCGAATGAGATAAATTATCCAATCACTGACAATGTAATTTTCAAAATGTCAAATTGGCCTTATTGAAAATTTCATTGAGATAGCACAATAATTTATTTATACTTGATGACATATTGAAAACAAAGCGTTCAAATATTATTTTTTAGTTCTCCAGATTTAATACAATTTTTTGGTGGTATTGATGCTTTTTAAAAGCTGTTTGTTATATAGTTATTTTCCAATAGGGCAGTGCCACACAAATTACCAACTTCAAAAACTTCTTCCTCTCCAATTGTAATAATTTCATCAGGGTTGTGTAGAGAATCACAAACTGAATATGCTGAATCATTTATTTATAGAAGTATTTATATTTATGTATATAAAATAGTTCTATTAATAGGGAATTTTGTGTCTATATCTCGAGTGTTGGTGCCTATCCCAATCTGATTCGTGCCTTCGTCCATTATTGACTGTCATTATCACGATGCCATTTGAACCTTAACGCAGAAGAACACCACTTCATGTTGCTTGACTTCAGTTGTTATTGTATTGTGTATTCCCTTATTCAATATTTTTTTCACAAAATATGACGATTTTACCCCCTAAGCAGTTCTTCAGGATGGAGTGTCCTTGGAAGATCTCTCTGTCTTTCAGTTGAAAAGATGTCTTGAGTGTAAGGGGTTTCAAAAGTTTTCTTCTTTATCAGAAGCTCCAACTTCTGTTTTATCTTTGGTTCATTCTTCTACTTTAGTTACAGCTGGTGTTTATTTATTAATTCGTTTTAATTATTCTTTTTCTGAAAATTTAATATATTTATTATTATTTATTGAGAATTTTACAAAAAATCATTGTTTTGCGCTACCAACTGTTCACATTTTTAGATACAAAATCTCTATTAATGACACATTTGATATAAGAAATATATAAGTTTCATGACCAAAAGTAATTGAATTAGTATATCAAATTTGCGATTTTCCATCCAACCAAAGTCAAACAATTGCCATTGGAGAGGCAGAAGTTTTGAAGGTTTTTTAAGTTGGCAACTTGTTCGAAACTCCCCTATTAGTTTATTTTAAGTTGACAACATTTTGAGGACCAAGGAGTATTATATTTTACACCAAGTTTGGGAAGAGTACTATTATAGCCTAAGCATCCAGTTTGCTCTTAGGAATTTCAAAAGCCTACTCCTTATATTTATAAACCTCTTTTTTTCAGGTACTTTTGTCCAGTTTGATGCGAAAGCTATAGGTTCAGGCTCGGAGGGTGCACAGCAGAGTCTTCAAGAAGTCTACCATAAAAGCATGACACTAGAAGAAGCCAGCATATCTGCACTTACCATTCTCAAACAGGTCATGGAGGAAAAACTGAATGCCTCAAATGTTGAGGTTATGACAATGACTCCTAAAGATTTGTTTCACATGTTCACTAAAGAACAGGTGGAAGAGGTAATTGCGAAATTATCCTGAATTAGTTGATAAGCCTAATATCTATTGATTTTTAAGTAATTATGAAAGTTATTGATTTTACATTTCAAATTTGCGATTTATATACAATAATAAATTGGAAGGTGGATATGAGACACCGGTTTTTTTCAAAACCTCTCCCAACCCGAATCAGGTGAGTGAGGTACTTGCATTCAAATTATACCTTGTGTTGATATAATTGAACCTCTGTCAAAAAGTTTGCTACAATTTTTTGAAATGGCTTATGGCATATATTTGGGATATGAGTTCGTTACATCAAATTGCGATTGATTATGCTTAAAACTTTGTCAAATTATAATTTCAGGGTCAATGAAATCTTTTAAAGTATAGGAAAAATATTCTGACATGACATCTTGACAACTTTTTTTCTTTTCTTCCAACTGATATAATCATTGGTCCAAATCAATATATACCAGTATACCGGGTGTTCACGGAAGGTGGATCGCCCCTATAAATAACTCTTTTGTTTTCGGAGATAATGGAATGAATTTTGTAGGATCTGTTTAATGCATAAAACTTCATTTTTTGACAAGTAACTCAACTTCATGCAAATTCCAGATTCACCAGAAGTGACATAAACTTTCGATTTTTAAATGGGACACCTGGTATATTTTCAGTCTTTTTGTCTCCATATGACATTTAGAATCCAACCATGATCATTTGTTACTGTTTGTAACAGTTTTTTTTTAAATAATTTGTGTTCTAGAGGGCTATGGATATGTTCAAATAACTAATTTCAGTCCTAAAATGTTTGTAAAAATACAACTTTACTGTTTTTAATTAAAATGTTTCAGCTATGTAAGGTTTGATTTTAAAATTTTTATTACTATTTTTTTTCAAATGGCAACATTGTGGCTCGTCGGGTTAGGAAAAGAGCATTTTATTACGATTAATTTGATACCGCACTCTATTAGGTTGAAAGAAAACTTTCAATAAAAAACTGAAAATATAACGTTAGAACTTTTGTTAGATGAAGAATCTTATTGAGATTGAAATAAGATTAAAAATCATCGAGTAGCCTGTGACCAACACAAATGAATCAAAATCATTAAATTGTTGCGGTAAAAATTGACGTGTTGACATATTATTTTACATCTCTTCTACAAAGTCAATTAGGTAGTTATTGTGTACCTCATTGTTTAAAAATCATGGAAAATAACAATATTTATACAAGAACTGTTGATATGTTATTAGTTTTTGGAGAGTGTAGGCAAAATTCAACCGATGCTGCTCGTCTCTACGCACAGAGATATCCTGATCGGCGTCACCCGACCGGGCACTATTTTCCAAAACTGGTTCAAAAAATTCGAAATGAGCCTGATAATGATGGGAACGATTCGTTTGTTGTGAGTGAAGAAAAAGAAATAGATGTTCTGGCATACGTTCAAGTAAATATTAATACGTCACTCAGGGAGATCGCAAGAGAATGTGACATTTCGAAGTCTTCTGCAGCTAACATTTTGAAGAAACATAAATATCAACTACACCAGCACCTGTACCAAAACGATAATGCAAGGAGACTTGAGTATTGCAATTGGTTCTTTGGAAAATATTTGGAGGATGATACATTTTCATATAAAATTCTGTATACTGACGAAAGCTGTTTCACTAATTTGGAACATTTCAACAGAAATAATAAGCGATATTGGTCCGATGCAAATTTACACTTGATGGAGGAAGGAAATTTCCAAGAACGGATTGGTTTCAATTGTTGGGTTAGGATTTTAGGGGACATAATTTTAGGCCCTATAATTTTTGACGGTGTCCTGACAGGGGCTAGATATCTAAGTTTCCTCACGCAGGAAATTGAGCATTTCTTGGACGAAGTTCCATTAATAAATCGAGTTGGATTATTTTATGAACAAGATGGGGCTCCACCACACAACCCGAGGGCAGTTACGGAATATCTGCATTAAACATACAACAAAAACTGGATTGGAAATATGGGTCCAGTTAGGTGGCCGGCGAGGTAAAATAGGGTTGTTTTCAATTTATACCTTTATTTATTCCTTTTTAAAAAACTTTTCAGGTCACCGACCTTACAACTCCTAATTTGTTTTTATGGGGATCTATTAAAAACGAGGTTTATGATGTATTTCCTGCCACACGATATGGATTAGAGGACAAAGTAAGGGCAGCTATTCATAGAATTTCACCAAGACAGTTGAGATACGTTGTAAGAGCAACAATAAGAAAAGTTCGCCTATGTCAGCAACAAGATGGAGGTCACCTTGAACATCTGGAACCCTAAAGATATGTAAATAGGTAGTTTCAATATAATTATTTCATTTTCAACAGGTGCTTCATTTTAGAAAAGTTCTAACGTTATGGTATTTTTAGTTTTTTATCGAAAGTTTTCGTACAACCTAATCCAGTGCGGTATCAAATTATTCGTAATAAAATGCTCTTTTTTTCTATCCCGACAAGCCACCATGTTGCCATTTGAAAAAAAATAGTAATAAATTTTTTAAAATCAAACGTCACATAGCTGAAACATTTTGATCAAAAACATTGAAGTTGTATTTTAACAAACATTTTAGGACTGAAATTAGTTATTTGAACGTATCCATAGCCCTCTAGAATAAAAAATTATTTCGAAAATAAAATAAAAAAACGTTTACAAACATAACAATGGTTGTATTCTAAATGTCATATGGAGACAAAAAAACTGAAAATATACCAGGTGTCTTATTTGAAAATCGAAAGTTTATGTCACTTCCGGTGAATCCGGAATTTGCATGAAGTTGAGTTACATGTCAAAAAATGCAGTTTTATGTATTAAACAGATCCTCCAAATTTCATTCCATTATCTCCTAAAACAGAAAAGTTATAGGGGCGAGCCACCTTCAGTGGACACCCGGTATAATCCAATCAATAGGTTTTTTAGTTCTAAACCGGGAGAGGCTGAACTGCTGAAAGAGTATATTCCGCGAAAAGTTTGAAAGTGAAAGAAGTAGCCGAAAAAAAACCTGTTTTTACATGCGGTTAGCGGCTGTGACACAACATCATATTTCTTCAACCAATGTTTTTTTTTTCATTGTCCAAAAAAAAGAAAGGACTCAATGCTGTCATTGGCATCTTCAAAGATCAGAATGCCAAACCAGAAGACATCGCAGACGCTGTAGCCCGCTTTCTCGTTGCTTTGTATGGTGGCAACATGGAAGAGGAATCCTTGGAAGAAGTCCGCTATCAACATTTAGCAAAATGGATAATAAAAATCAAATTCCACTTAGCTCCTTTAACACCAATGAAGGATGCTGTACGCTACCATGCATTTAGGAACTACCACGCATTTGAACTACCACCAAGTCCAAAAATGGTGTGGAATCCAAATAATTCATCCGACTGGGGCTAGAAACTTGGTACCAATGGGCTCATGATTTCTTAAAATGAGAAAAACGAGCAGTTGGACGATTTTTTGGAAGAATGTTTCAGCCGCAGTGTTCATACAAAAAATGTAGGACCTTCTTCAAATTTGTACATTTTTGTCGTAAGATCAACCACTGAGGAATTATTTTGAAAAAACAATTTAATCCAAGATGGCAGGACCATCAGCGTCAATCATTGGAGGCGGCTCTGTGATTTAGTTCTTTGCTTTTAGTAAAAGAGGAAAACTATCAGTTTGATTTCGCATGATCTCCTTTCAGCAGTTATTTTTCTCGCTCTGGAAAATGTTTGACTGTTTTCTTCGATTTCTATTGCTCTCAAAATCCAAGCTGTGGTTCTTACTATACTTGTTTCCTCCACCACCAGGGGAGGATGGTATATTTCTTACTCTTCTCTAAGAGGGACTGGATAGTATCATCCTCCTGTTCATGAGAGTACTAGCTCATATCTGGCCCTGGCTACAACCAGAGGCATGGAGGCCAGTAAAGATTGTCTTTATTCCAAAACCTGGGAAAACCGACAACTCCCAGGCAAAGGCGTACTGACCCATCAGCCTAACATCCTTATGAAAATGCTCGAAAGGCTGGTGGATCGGCCTTGTCAGAGAACTATCGCTGCAGTGTAATTCATTGCACAAGAAACAATATGCCTACCAAGCAGGAAAGTCCACAGACACAGCTCTCCACCACCTTACATATAGGGTAGAGAGAGTACTGACTAGTGGACAGTCAGCAATGGGGGTCTTCATTGATATAGAAGGAGCATTTGACAACACGTTATTTGAGTCTATTTGCCACGCTGCGGAGCGGCATGGGATCCATCCAACCCTGATCAGGTGGATCAAGGGTATGCTTTCACAGCGAGTGGTAACAGCAGAACTAAACGGGAGAACCGTAGTTGCCAAGGTATCAAGAGAGTGTCTATAGGGAGGAGTTCTGTGATAAAGTTCATCGGCTGGCTTGTCTAGGAATAACAGGTGCCACGAGGACAACACCTACCAGAGCCATGAGTACTGCCTACAGACTCTAAAGGCGCAAGCCAATAGATCGGTACTGAGGCAGACCATGTACACTTCGCTATTTGGAGCAAGGAGGGCAGTCCAATCCTATTGATGGAAAGAGACGGCACCCCGCCTGTTCTGAATTTATGAAAAGGACCCAGTATTGCCTTTCCCACGAGGGAGGAATGGAAAGGTCCTGTATCCGGCAGACCCCCAATCTATGGATCAACCTGGTATAAAGATGGATAAAGATTTGAGGTAATGTCTGGCACAGGAGTATACATAGAAGGAACAAAGAGAGAACCTCGACAATAGAAGTCGAGGACCTACTGGCATCTACTCAGACAGCAAAACTGTAATTATGTAATTAGGATCTTATCGAAATTGGTGTCCGAGAGTAGAAACACTATAGAAATTTTATCGAAACCAAGGAAAGTCAGCCTCACATGAGTTCCAGGAACGAAGAGGCAGACAAATTAGCCAAAATAGGATCGGGAAGACCATAGTCAAACCGGAACCATACATGGGAATACCAAGCGGCACCACCATTTCAAACATGGAGGAACTGCTACAAAAGCAGTTCATAAAAACATGGCAAGAGGCGCCATGCATCACGCAATCAAAGCTCTATATAAAGGGGCCATCAAAGAAACTGTCGAAAGAGATTCAGTCACTCAACAGACAGGATAACGGGACTGTGACTGAGCTCCTAACGGGACACAATCACTTGACTCATCGGGATCACAGACGGTGCTATGCAGATGGTGCCTGAAAGATGACGAGACATCGTCGCACATCCTCACTGAGTGCTTCGCTTTGGTGCACCAGAGGGCGATCAACCTTGGGAGCATAATTCTGAATCCAGAGGTTATCAAAGAGATTTAGATGAGGAAACTGCTGAATTTCATCAAAGAAATCGGCATGCCCAGCTAAGTCTCAGAGCGGGTGGCCACACAATGGGCTCATGTAGAGAGGACTACGTGCTCAGGGTTCATCGGAACCAGCCCACCTTGTGCGAAGAAGAAGATTCAGAAGATTATAAATACATAATCTGAGAATATGTGAACATCTGGAATAATTGAGGGTGAACAGTTTTGCTTAGATCCATGACTTTTTCTATAATTACTTCAGTATAACTTCTTATATTAACATAGCAATAAACATATTTCAACATATAGTCTAAGCAACTCTAGGATATCTTTGTTATTGTTTGTTTTTGGGTGGGTTAGAATGATCATAAACTATGGGTTGCCAAGTCCGGGCCAATCGACTTGTCTGGTCATTTCAGTATGTTTTTTTCGTGTTTTGCACAAAAATATTTCTCTAAAAATATGTATTATCAAAAATACGAAGAAAAATTCAAATAACAAAACATTCTTTAGAGGAAAGCCTGAGGGATGGTATGCCACTGAAATACTATGTGGAATCGACTCTCATTGTATTATTGCATTATTTTATTAATCCACTGGCGTAATTATAAATTTTGGGACTTCACGCAATAAGTTTTTAGTGGGTCTTCTCAAATTCTTCAACAATAATAAACATCACAACTGAAATGACTGTTACAATAATTGAATAGTTAGGTTTTGAGTATTTTTTATTTTATTTGGAGCATAAAATTTATTAGTATGTAATGTATTTATTACCCCTATACTTCAAAATTAATTAAGGAAGAGAGCAGATGACATTGGCTGATTGGTTCTCTGTCATGTTGAACAGGTGTTTACTGACAGAATACCAATAAAGTATATTTTTGATAAATGGAAACATTTTTAAAGATATAATGATCAGAGACCCAGAAAATTAGACGCACAAAGTAGTGTTATTGAAAATAAGAGGATATATAATCCAAGAAAATATACGGTAAGTTGTTATAGCACTATCTCTTTTTGTTTTTATACGATAACAGAATGAATTGATAAAACCCAAGAATTTGGCTCATCTGTGTACTTTTCATGTAAACAGATACAGAAGTGTTGGTGAATGGTGAATGAAAATTAATATATACCTATTTCTATTTCAGGTTGAGATTGAACTTTTCAAGATTGTAATGGAAAGATTGATGTTAATATTCTAAACAAAAATGTGTTTCATAAATATGGATTTGGGGGCATATTTGTCTTTTTGAGGTATTTCTGTAGTTTTGGTCAAATCTTAGGAATCGCCTGAAATTCTAGTATGGTGTGAAAATAACATCCCTGAACCCACTCACAAATTTTTAAAAACATCCACTGTCCAGTTTGTTAGATATTTGCCAGTGAAAATGGGTCTTTTTGTACGCGATGCCTATACCTAACACGTGAAGGGATAGGACATGTTTCACATTTTTTATTTATTTATATATGGTTACACCATTTTTACATATAATACAATTGTAATAAATAGTTAGGTACAAGTTGCTCTATGCACTTTTCTAGACATCGAAGGAGCCTTCGACAAACACCTCTTTTGAAAGTATGGTCTCTGCAGCCACTCGAAGAGGCATTGACGAAACCACCTGCAGGTGGGTACACTCAACGCTTCACAATAGACTGGTCTAAGCCAACATGTTCTAGGAAACAGAGCAGGTTGAAATTTCCAGAGGTACCCCACAGGGGGGCACACTCTCCCCCCTTCTGTGGGACATGGTTGTAGATGAACTGCTAATTTATCTGAATAACCAAGGGTATTACTCTCAAGGGTATGCAGATGACTTGGTCATTCTCATCAAAGGAAAGAATACCCGAACAACCTCAGAGCTAATGCAAAATGCACTGAGGACAGTAGAGGAATGGTGTAACAGAGAGAGCCTAAGGGCAAATCCGAACAAAACAACACTGATTCCCTTCACCCGGAGAAGAAACATGGGAGATCTCATACCTTCCAGACTATTCGGCGAAACATTACAAGTAGTAGAGCAGGTGAAATATCTAGGGCTGATTCTTGACAAGAAACTAACCTGGAACCCGCAACTTCAACATGTAACCAATAATAGCAAGATAACCTTCATGATGTGCAGGAGAGCTTTTGGAAAAACCTGGGGGCTCAAACCGAAAGCCATGCACTTGCTCTACACAGCGGTAATAAGACCCAGAGTAACTTATGGCTCACTCTTATGGTGGCCAAAAACAAATCAAAGACAGGCAAAAACCAACCTTGGGAAAATCCAGAGGCTTGCCTGTCTCTGCATCACGGGTGCAATGAATAGCACTCCAACTGCTGCAATGCAAATCATCCTAAACCTCGAAACCCTCGACTTACATGTTATTGGAGAGGCCAGGATGAGTGCATACAGACTGAATCAAACAAAAAACTGGAGAATCCGAACAATTGGACACACCAGAATCACTCATGTAATCAATATCGACGAACTCGAAATGATTTCAGACTACATGTAACCCCTATACTCATTTGAAAAACTATTCGAAACACGAATTGACTGGTCCGGATGGGCCCCGAGTATAGAATTACAATCAACTGCGGACATAGTCTGGTATACAGACGGCTCAAAGACAGTTGAAGGACCGGGAGCAGGAATACATGCGGTAAGGCCAAGAAGGGACTACATAATACCACTTGGCAAATGCTCCACGATATTCCAAGCTGAAACACATGCTATTATGGTATGCATTCAGAAGAATATAGAAAGTGGTTATAGGAAAAAACATATCTACATTCTATCTGACAGTCAGAGTGCTATAAAAGCCCTCAACTCTATACAGATAGATAAAGTCTAAACTGGTCTGGGACTGCCTCCACAACCTCATCGAGCTGGCAAAACACAACAAGGTCACCTTGATGTGGGTGCCAGGTCATAGAGGCATTGAAGGCAACGTAAAAGCGGACCAGCTAGCTAGACAAGCATCTGAAATGCTATTCAGAGGGCCAGAACCTGTGCATGGGATCAGCAAAAACCGATGCAGGACCCTGATTGATGAGTGGATAAAAATAAGACACCAACAATATTGGGATCAAACTGTCGGGCAAATACACAGCAAAGTCATGGTAGGGCACCCAAACCGGACCCTGACGGCTGACCTTCTGAACCTGAACAGAACGAAGGCACGTATAATACTAGGTCTGCTGATTGGACACTGCGGCCTAAGAAAACACCTAAACACCATGGGAATACGCAGGGAAACTGTGTAGTGTAGGCTATGTGATGAAGAGAAACAGCCTCTCATATTATCTTTGACTGTGATGCCCTAAGTAGAAGGCAACACAGAACCTTTGGAGAGATCAACCCGGAAACAGGCATGAATCCGAAAAACCTCATTAACAGGCTACTAAATCTAATTGAAGGCACAAACCTGTTTGAATGAGGAACCACTGACGACAGAGTGATACAATAGACCCTAGCTGGTCGCAGTGTCTAGGGAAACTAAGTGTCAACCCTGTCTCTGGCTCGTCAGTTTTGAACCAACCTAGGTACAAGTTTCACCAGATAAATGTATATAGAATTCCTCAACATAGTTTGGTAGTACAGATAGGTCTTTATATATTTTGAATTGCTAGTACAGATCTCAATCTATTCTTAAATTGGTTGATTTTAGACGCTGAACGGATCTTAAATAATAATAATAAAAGTACTTTATTGGTTACCCAATAGGCTACCGACCGGAGTCCTTCAGCCTGTTATACATTCGTAATTCAGTTATAGTTACATTATTTTGTATATGCAAATATATATATACATACATATATATTTTAATTTGCAAAAAAAAAAAAAAAAAAAAATTGAGATTTGTTAATTTCCTGGCCTTTCTGCCAAAGTGTTGAGGCATTCCATCAAGGTGTTTGCTGGAAACTTGAATCTTGGGTTCACTGTCGGGGCTCTACTAATGGATTGGGTTTGGATAATTTGAATATTGTTTTGATTGTTGGCAAACTTCTGGGATAATTTTTCCAGTCTCTTGACGATTGGTTGTACATTAGTGCGTTGGTAAAGGAGATTGTTTGGAGAATAATGTAGGGGGTTTTGCGGGTGTCGCATTTTGGTGATTGTTCGCAGGCTGGATCTTTCCGCAACTTCCAAGTTCTTCAGAGGTGGATTTCTGACGTTGAGGTATATTGGGTGAGCATATTCCAGGATTGGACGGCATATGGTTTTATAGATGTGACGGATCTTCATTTTTTTTTAAACCACTCGTGTATACTCAGACTATACTCGAGTTTGTGGGAGCTCTCGAAGCTGTATAGATAACATATTTGGCAATAGTATATCCTATTCAGCAGAAATTCTAAACACACATATATCTGATCACACAGGCCAAAAAGTTTCTTTCAATATTGAGCTGAATAAGAATAATTCCAAGAAAAATAGAAAAAGAAACTTTTGCGAAGAAAATGAAGAGAACTTCAAACAAATTTTAACAGAACGAGACTGGGATAGCATTCTTGCAATCCCAAATTACTGTGTCAATGAACAATGGAAATGTCTTATGTCCATCCTAATACCCATTTTCAATCAATGTTTCCCTTTCAAGTCCAGTACTCCAAAAGTCAAAACAAAGTATCCTCCAACTTCCGAACTTATAGACTGCAAAAACACTCTTGACATTCTGCTGGTCATGACTAGAACAGCGGAAGTATACAGAGAGGTGAAAAAAAGGTATAACCGTCTTCTAGTAGATGTGCGTAAAGAACACTATAAGAAACGAATTGATGAAAGCGACAATAAAACAAAATGTGTATGGCAAATAGTCAGCGAAATAAAAGGAAATCCCAACAGAAAAAAGGAACTAAAACTACCGGTAGACCCAAACGCCGTGAGTAATAATTTCAATAACTTTATATTAAATGCAGCTCCAAATCTCTTGAAAGACTTGCCTACTTTAGAATTTTCTTGCAAAATACCATACAATGAAAAATCTTTCTTCTTAATTCCCTTGACCCTTGATGAAACTATAAATATAATTACCAAACTTAAAAACAAGACAAGTGCAGGATTTGACAAAATATCAAATAAAGTCATAAAACGTTGTGCTTATGAGCTAGCCATTCCACTTTTTCACATAATCAATAACTCATTTCAATATGGCATATTTCCTGAAGATCTCAAACTTGCAATGGTCAAACCACTTTTTAAGAAAGGGGACCCATCCTTGATAGAAAACCACCCATTAGCATTTTACCATCTTTCTCAAAGGTTTTTGAAATAGCAATGTGCACAAGACTTCTTTCTTTTTTCTATTCAGAAAATTTGCTTAGTCACTCCCAACATGGTTATTTGAAAGGAAAATCAATAGAAACTGCGGTATACAGTTTCATTGAAAAAATAATTACAGGATATGAGGACAAGGATTTATCATTGGGCATATTCTTGGACTTATCCAAAGCTTGGAAAAATTAGAGAGATATGGGGATAAGAGGACCAGCACTTGCTTGGATACACTCTTACTTGACGAATAGAAAACAAATTACAGTAATAGAAAAAAATTAAGAACAGCACCTCTCTGAAATGGGAACTCTTTCAGTGGGCATTCCGCAGGGGAGTGTGATAGGGCCCTTTTTTTTGTGTTTTATGTTAATGATCTTGCATCTGAAATTATTGATAAAAAAACACATCTTATTAACTACGCAGATGATACAAACATATTAATACTGGGTTCTTCCATTAACGAATTACTAGATATTGCGAACAACACACTGAGCAAGGCACAGGAATGGTTCACAAAAAATCAATTAATTTTGAACACGGAAAAAACAAATCACATTTGCTTTAGAACAAGAATAAAAAATTCTAGTATTGCTGAAGATATTACTCTACAGTCCAAAAAGGTAACTTTAGAAGAGAACACTAAATCCTTAGGGGTCCACATCGATCAAAACTTAGATTGGGGAACACATATTTTAGAAACGTGTAAAAAACTCAACCTGCTACTCATTCAGAATCACTGCCAAATATTTAGATAATGGTAGCTTAAGAGCTATTTACTACGCAAGCATATACTCAGTGATGTGTTTTGGGATTGCTTTCTGGGGCGGAAGCAGTGATGCAGAAAAGAGCCATTAGAATATTACTTAGCCTTGAACATAATGAATCTTGTAGAGGAAATTTCAGAAAATTGAATGTATTAACACTACCTGGGGTATATGTGTATGAGTGCTTGGTGTTTCTGTTTAAAAATAGAGAAAAATTCGACCAATTCGAAATAAAACATGAGATCAACACTAGGAGTCTAAATTTAAACTTTCCAGCACATCGATTGGCACAGACAGAAAGAGCTCCTACATACTCATGTATTAAATTCTTCAACTCATTACCAAAAGAGATACAGCAAGCATCCTGTTTTAAAAAATTTAAAAAACTTGTTTTTAATAACATTTTAAAGATAGAACCTTACACTGTTCGAGAATTTACGGAGTATCGATAGTTTTATATAAATATGCCTTTTTTACTTTCACTTGTAATTTGTCATTATTGATGTTATTGTATTATATTATATTGTAGTTGTTTCAACTTTTTTAACCTGTTTGACGTCACATTCATTTAATTGTTAATGTACATGTAACTGTAATTTACAATTCTTTGAAATTAAAATTATCTTATCTTATCTTATCTATGCAGTACTATTGTGGGTTTGATAAAAAAAAAAAATGGTAATTTTTAACCATGTAGTTTTGAAGAAAAATATTGATTTTATTCTTTATGGAACGAAGACTCAACCAGCTGTGAGGAAATGGCAACAGTGTACACTGCGGTGAACTTGATGAGAGTGTGATGAAGTCCGGGAATGTGAAATGGAAGCATCAATCGGCTTAAGAAGGATGTAGATAAAGGCTGAATTTGCGGCATTGCCATGATTACAGGGCCGTCTCTATACATGTAGTGGACCTATCCATTCAGGAGGTTTGATTTGTGCAGCACATTCAGAGTGTACAGGCTCTGTCAAAAGTTCGAGACCGGCAGCATCACATAAGCATTGGATTTTACTGTACGCAGTTGCCGAAACTTTTGGCTGATACATGTACTTACAGAGATACCTTAATCCTCCATTTTATAGAAAAAAAAATGAAAATTTGAAAAAAACCCATGTGTGGAAATCTCAAAAAACAATTGCTTTCAGATACAAAATCAAACCCATCTTTATTTATTCAGAGACCTATCCGGGTGTGGAACACGTCAATGTAGAGAGGTGGTCACAATGGCAAGACAAGATAAAATACAAATTAAAATACATTAAACTAATCACATGTTAAAATCAATTGAAATTGAAAAATTCATCAATAAAAATAAATTTACTTGTAGGAAATGTTTCATGGAGTTACGGAATTTGAAGTGTGTAGTTTGATTTCTGATGTCCTCAGTTTATTATAGACTCTTATTCTAGTCGAGAGTGGTCCCTTCGATGTTAACCGGAGGTTGTCATGATTAGGGTAAATGGACTGGTTATTTCGGGTTTGATGCATATGCCTGGGAAGCATATTTAAAATTTTGTGGATATAACAGGCAACCTCCATAACGCAAAGACAGGCCAGAGGCAAAATATTCAGTTCAGCGAATAGAGGTCTACACGAGTGTCTGGATGATGTGTTAGTTATAGTTCTCGGGATCATGAATTAATACTATGCAGCTGATGAATTTCCCCATAGCAAAATGCCATAGACTAGAATAGACTTGATTTCAGCAAAGTAAAACTTTCTCAGACAGTGAATATCAACAACCTTCTGCAAACATTGAATCTGGTATATTTTCATATTAATTCTATTGATTCTATGCTCATGCTCGTAATTTCTTAGTAATATTTAAATCGAGTTTAATTAGGGGAGGATTGTTCATACGTCTCTGTCTAATATGAAAAACTAGGTATTCCGTTTTTTCGGATGTTGAGAAATAATTTCTTCAATCACATTTTGTTTTCATTCAGGTAGGTATTTTCAGATGTCTTTCATTGGAACTTTGCACATATTGAAAAAAGAGTTTTGAACCAAAATTTCTTCACTCATCAGAAAATTAGTAGTGGAAGAAGAAATTCTCCTAACTTCAGAGGTACTAATAATATAACCACGCTTCATTCTATTATTATTTTTTTTAACGTGAAGAAAATCCTTTATGTACGCCTTTTGATAGTACGGGAGTTCTAGAGTATGTGCACCTCCTATACCTCAGATGTACCCACTAAAAACTCCACCCTGTTGGCTCGTCTGGTCGTGACCTCCGATGACAATTCCTGCCTATTGTTTTCTCTTTAGTATCCATTCCCAGTAATTTCGTGCCTTGCACGAGTTTGTACAAGATCTTCACTGGTGTGTGCCGTATAGTTTCGATTGATTGCCCGTAAATGATCAGAATATAAAACTATCAGAACGCTCAAAGCTAAGAAATAACAACGTCAAAACATAACAATATCAGAATCGGAAAACATCCGAAACGTATTTGATCAGATAATTAACAACATCAGAAAGAACTCCATCAGAATGAAACTGCATCAGAATCGGAAATCATCAGAAACATACAATGACAAAACATCATTACCATCTCGTCCGCCATCTTAAGATGACAGACGATATAAATATGGCGTCCAGAAATGAAAATTAAATCGAAGAAAACAGTGGAACATTGATGAAATGCTGTGCTAAACCTTGTGCAGTATATGTGTGTTGTATTTGTCTATCTGTTTTCCATAGAAGTTGTGCTGAAAAGGCAAATAAAGTGAAAGTGTTTAATGGAAATAAAGTTGTATGCTGCAAGAGTGAGGTTGAGTTTCAAAACCAAGTCTCTCAAGAAAATGCAAAAATTCAACAGCTAGACATTGAAATCACATACCTAAAGGAGCTCCTAAATAAAGTCCGTGATAAAAACAATGTTCTTCATAGTAATAATCACCTGTTGGATAAAATACAAAATATCCAAAATATGCATGTAAACAAAGCCGTGGCTACTACTCCAACAGACAGAACTTTTATTAATACTAGACAAACTCCCTGGTTTACCGAAGTAGAAAGAGAATGCAATGGATCTGGTACAAATGAAACTCTGATCTGGAATAGAAGTAGTAAAGTGCCGGTAGTTAACGCTCCACTACCTAGCACTTCTATGGAAAAATCGCAAAAACATCAAAGGAAACGATACAAGAAGACATTAGGAACAGCTGAAAGCACCAAAGAAGGTTTTTCAGGAGAGGACAAGAAAGTCTGGTTTTATGTGTATAGGGTTGACAACATGTAACTGAAGATATGATTATGAAGTATATGAAAGAAATGGAAAAATTCGAAAATGAAGCAGTGGGGGTTAAAGAAATACCTTCTGCTCCAGGGAGGCTGAAACGCTTCGCTGTCCATGCTTCGCTCGAATTCAAGGATTCAATGTACGACATCAGTTTCTGGACCAGAGGGGTAGGTATAAAGAGACTAAACTTCACCAAACACCCTGATATTTTTCAACAAGGAGGAAATTTTTGATTAAAAAAAAAAAGATAATATCAATATCTGTCCCCAGCAATCCATTGTGATCAATAATGATGATAGACCAGGAAGTTAACTCGGTTGTTACATCTTAACACTGATAGCATTAAAAGTAAATGCCTAATGGTGAATGTCCTTCTCCAGGAATATAATGTAAATATATTCTGTTTGACAGAACACTGGTGTAATGTGGATCAAATCAGCAAAATTCACTTTGATGGCTATACTTTGGCAAATTCTTATTGTCATAAAAATTTCATAGGAGGAGGCACAGCAATATTTGTAAAAAATATCAAATTTGAAATAATGAGTTCACCTGTTATTCAAGAGGAGAAAATATTCGAATATTCTTGTATAAACTGTTATTTGAATAATCTTAAGCTTGTAGTCATATGTGTTTATCGTTCACCTAAGAGCAACATTGATTCTTTTTTAGAGAAAATGACTGAGCTTCTGGATTTTATCTTTGAACATCCAAGGTCAGTTGTGGTGTGTGGAGATATAAATGTGGATTTC
This sequence comes from Gonioctena quinquepunctata, assembly GCA_018342105.1. Classification (NCBI taxonomy): domain Eukaryota; kingdom Metazoa; phylum Arthropoda; class Insecta; order Coleoptera; family Chrysomelidae; genus Gonioctena; species Gonioctena quinquepunctata. The sequence goes on from JAFIRS010001055.1 coordinate 325,768, forward strand.
TTAGAAGAAACTGCACAGATGCACACAGTAAGGCAGTTCTTTCTTTCATATGGATTAGATTCTAGAGTCACGGAAATAACCAGACCTAACCCTAGAGGAGGATCTTTGCTAGATAATATTTTCACAAATATATCAGAGGACATCTCACAAGCAACGGTAATCAAATCAATTATATCTGATCATTTTGGGCAAGTTTTTGATTTTAAAATTGAACCTAAAAATTTTTCAAAACAGAAAACATACAAAAGATATTATTCCGATGATAACATATCAAATTTTTATCAGTCTCTATCTAGTGAATCGTGGGAACAAGTTTATTTAACTGAGGACGTAAATAACAAGTATAAATCCTTTTACAATATCCTATTTCATCATTTCGATGTAGCTTTTTCTCTCACTTCTAAGGTTATCAGAGCGAAAAGTAGTTAAAACTCTTGGGTAAACCAAGAAATGAAATGTTACTCCCAGTATGTAAGGGACTGGTATATATTATACACAGAGACAAAATGTAATGATATTCTTGTAAGATATAAAATGGAAAGATCAGCCTATAAGCGATGGTTATCTCACTTTAAAAAATCGTTGAATGACAATAACATAGCTGATTCAAGAAATAAATCTAAAACAATGTGGAATATCTTCAATCGCATAACAAATAGACAAAATAAAAATGGAGGTATAACTTTGACCAGTGGCGGGTCTACTGTAGAGGACCCTTCAGAAATTGCTGACATCTTCAAATCGTATTATGATTTGATCACCAACACCTCCCAAGAGTATCATAAACGTGAACTAATTAAGGACTCTCTTTTTTGGGCACCTACCTCAGCCAAGGAGATAATACATGTTTTACATGCACTACATCCTAAATAATCATGTCGTTTTGATCAAATTCCGTCAGTAATTTTGAAAAAAGTCCTAGATTTTATTGGTATTGTTTTGGAACACATTATTAATGAATGTATCTTGACTGGTACTTTCCCAGATGACTTGAATATTGCTAAAGTTGTCCCAATCTACAAAAAGGGTTCAAAAACTGATGTGAAAAACTACAGGCCTGTGTCAATATTACCTGCACCATCCAAAATAGTTGAAAAAATAATTTACACAAGACTTATTGCTTTCTGTGAAAAACACAATATTCTTGCTAGTGAACAATTCGGCTTCCGTAAAGGAATGTCTACTGAATTGGCTATCTACAATGCAGTGACAAACATAGCAACTCATCTCGATAACAAAAGCCTGTCTGCGGGAATATACTTTGATCTGTCAAAAGCCTTTGACATGGTTGATCATTCCCTTCTGTTGGAGAAACTGGATGACTTTGGAATTAGAGGTACCCCATTAAATTTATTGAAGTCCTACCTTGAAAACAGGTTTCAAGCAGTTGCGATTATGCAAGAGGGTAGGTTATTCACATCAGAAAAAAACATTAATTAAGCGAGGCGTACCACAGGGATCAATCCTGGGCCAGAATATGGAATGAAATTGTATTATTATGGACATGTTCAGTCAATCATCGCATATGGAATACTTTTTTGGGGTTTCCAGTTCAAATTCAAATAAAATATTCATATTGCAAAAACGAATATTGAGATGTATTCTTGGTCTTGATTATAATACCTCCTGCAGGTCATATTTTTCAAAACATGGGTTATTGACAGTACCTTCTGGTTATTTTCGTAAAGAAACACCAATACTTGTTCTCTACAAATGCAGATGAATATTCAACTGAAATGAATATGTTAACTCGTAATCGGGCTGACCTCAGGATTCCACATCACAAAACTGCCTTTTTTAAACGGAGTACTGAATACAGAGCAAGGAAGGCTTATAACAGGCTGCCAACTCAGTTGAAAGATATCAGCAATATTCAGAAATTCAGAAGTTCAGTCATTGATTACTTGAAGGAAAAAGTATTCTATAAGTTTGATTTTTGTGAATGATTATTACCGTTTTCCTGTCTATTGAGAAAAGTTTTTATATTTACTTGTTGAGTTCGTGAGGTGCGTATTTTTGTAATGTTTTACTCATTATATAATGTGCTCAGTGTACTTTATTCTTTTTTTGACGTTGTCCATGTCCTTGATGATTTTATGACAATAAAGATGTTATTATTATTATATTATTATTATTAAACATAACATCATCAGAATATAACTTTGTCAGAACGTACTTTTGTCAGAACCGGACATCATCAGAAACGAACATAGTCAGAACAGGACATCATCAGAAAAGCACATTATCAGAACCATACATAATCATAAATGAACAGTCAGAACCGGACATTATCAGAAGTGCACATTACCAGAACCGTACATTATCAGAACTGTACATTATCAGAACCGTACATCATCAGAACCGCACAATATCAGAATCAGTAATCCTCCGAAAGCAGGGATTCAAACGACAAAATATCAGTTACGCTACTTTGTCATAGATGGTGTTACCTCTTCAATAAATCAGAAATGGTGTGGAAAAATCATTGTAAAACCACGTGTATGAGAGACCAACCAAGGCAAATAAGAAAATAATGAATTTTCTCAACTTTCTACGTATAAAGTTCAACATATCTTTTTGCGCAACCCACCGTTATCGTGATATGAAGCAGAGTACTTATTCTGGTAATTAATATTTCGCATACAAATATGTGTGAATATATAGTTCCAAAATCGGGGCGCGGCGCAGTGTCCTCAAAAACAGTTCAGGGCTCCATGGCTGGTTTTGAGAGAAACTGGAATTTTGAACAAATAAGAACTCTCCAATTAATTTTAGTACGACTATTAGATAGACTCATCATTCAAGGGAATGTGTGGGTCGTTTGAAACGGGAGGGGTTGTCAATATCATAATCAATCACAACCCTAACAAGAGAATATTCATGAGCTTCCGCATCTCGAATATTCTCTGATTGTGACTCCTAATCTCATTTTTGATGAAAATTATATCTAGGTTATACCTAGATTACATTTCCCAATGTGTCTACATGGTTGGACAAAAAACATTGATTCATGGAAGATACTGCATAAACGCTTGCGCTTGAAGCTGCTTCTACTTCTTGAGTGTATAATGAAATTGGATATTTTGTAGGCCTATTGAGAGTATATTTATTTTAAGATTGGATCTCATTTTTTTAAATTAGTAAGTAATCAAACGACTTGAAGTGGGTCATTATTCACTTGCAAAATTTGACGCACACATACATACCGGGTGGCCCATTAGTGTGAGGAAGTACAGTATCTCGCCTATAATGAGGAGTATGATAAAATGTTTCAGATAAAAGTTAAATGGTTTACTTTGTTGCTTATTTTAAAAATATTGTGGAATATACAGAGTGTTCCTTCGAAGCGGGGCAATACAAATAATCATTTTCTTAAATGGACTCCCCTGTAAATTGGTTCGCCGTTGAACTGAGCAAAATGTTTTACATAAGGAGGTATTTCCTTTTTTCGAAAATTTTGCGGCGTTGTCAAGTTATTGTTGAAAGTAAGAAAATATTCGGAAAAACAGACCACCACAAATGCCATCATAAAAAATGTATGGATAAAATTTAAGCAGAATTATTTGAGACAAGCAACACCAAGAGTGAGATGAAATGTCGGTATGAACTGAAAATTACATTTCTCAAACAGGACATTTTATACAGAGGCATTAACTTGATAAACTTCAAATATCAAAAACTTGATTTTTTTAAATGAAACACCCAGTATGTTATGTCACCATTTTGAAAAACTACTTTATTCCTACAATTTTTGTAGATATGACTTAGCCCCTAAAATTGACAGATTTTGTGAAATTTGCAATTTCATTTTATTTCGACTAAAACTGCGTGTTTATCACTTTAATATTTACAAAATTCAAGAACTAAAGTTTTCCATAGGTTATGCTCCATACAAAACGCTCACTTAACCACAGACAATATCTACAGTGCTAAAATAATACTAACCGGTTGCTTGTAAACTGGTTCATGGTGCGCAAATAAATGCGTCATGCACTTCTCAGTACGGCAAGTGGTGGTTCTCGTGTGCGCCATGCGCAATGAAACTGTTATGAAAGTGGGCTATGAATTTGACATTCAATGATCGATAAGTTTTGGCATAAAACAAAAATTACTGTCATACAATTTTGTATCTATCGCTTTATAATAAGAAGCATTTGAAATGAATTTCTCCACCGAAGAATTGACCGATATGATTTTTGTACTGGGGGCCAGTGATAAAAACTGTTTATTAGCGACCAGAATTTATAATGAACCCAGAAAAGAATCGTTTGGAAAGTTGCTTATTCGATTTACTCGAACAGGAAATGTCGCATATGAAAAAATAGAAAGAACCAAAACTGCATTAACTGAAGAAACTGAAATGACTGTCCTCTTGAAAGTTACAGAAGATCCACATATCTCGCATAGAGAAATATCCAAACAAACTGACATAAGCCGGATTGTCATACAAAGAATTTTGAAAAAGAATAAGTTTCATCTGTACTGTTTTCAGTTACATCAAGAGTTATTAGATGATGATTTAGAGAAAAGAGTAACATTTTGTGAATGGGCTCAGCAACAGTTGCTACAAGACAGAGATTTTTTTAATTATGTTTTATTTTCCGATGAAGCAACATTTCATAAAAATGGATTTGTAAATAGACATAATTTCCATTATTATTCAACAGATAACCCCCATTTCTTTCGAACCACCAGTCAGACAAAGTGGTCCCTAAATGTATGGGGTGGCATAATTGGAAATTTCATCGTTGGGCCATATTTCTTTGAGGGAAGAGTTAATGGCTTGATTTACCTCGATTTTTTGGAAAACCAGTTACCACAATTAAGTAATCATTTACCCATTCGAATCAAACGAAGAATGTGGTATTTACACGACTGAGCACCTGTTCACCACACTGTTCCTGTTAATAATTATTTAGACACTGCATTTCCCAGAAGATGGATAGGTAGAGGAGGTCCTTTCAAGTGGCCACCTCGCTCACCAGATTTGACAAAAATTTTTTTTTTTATGTGGGGCTACGTTAAAGATCAAGTTTATAGAACACCCCCATCTACAAAGGAGGATATGAAAAATAGAATTAGGGACGTATTCCAAAATATTCCAGTCAGCATGTTGAGGCGAGTTAATGAAGAATTTCAAAACCGAATACATTATTGATTGGAAGTAGCCGGTGGTCACTTTGAGCAGTTGTTAAAAATTTCTAATATTTGTTTTTGTTATCGTTTCAATTATTTACTCTCATAAATTAAAGAAAAAGAAGTTTTTGCCGTTTACCAGCTGTCCTCCCCTTATGAACGAGCAGCCCTCAGAAGTCAGAACTTGTGCGAGCCAAGGATTAACGAGGTCTTACATTTTAACGTGCGATTCCTAGCACTTTCTCTCAGAAAAAAGATTCTGCAGTCGCTAGGCTTTGAACCCACACGACTGGCAGATAGAATGATTGAAAAGCGATGCTTCTAACAACACGGCTACCTGGTCCTAAATACTTCAACAAAAACATGTTTTCCAGACTTTTCCCAACCGATTTTCAGTTTTAAGTTTGACATTGCAATTATGTTAAATTCCAGTAACAGTAACTAAGTGTCAAAATCCTAGCTGGCCTTAGTAAATAGAAAGAGAATTTTTGACAAATTGAAAATTGATTAAATTTCAAAAACTTAATTTTAGGGGCTAAGTCATATTAACAAAAATTGTAGGAATAAAGTAGTTCTTCAAAATGGTGACATAACATACTGGGTGTTTCATTTAAAAAAATCAAGTTTTTGATATTCGAAGTTTGTTAAGTTAATGCCTCTGTATAAAATGTCCTGTTTGAGAAATGTAATTTTCAGTCCATACCGACATTTCATCTCACTCTTGGTGTTGCATGTCTCAAATAATTCTGGTTAAATTTTATCCATACATTTTTTATGATGGCATTTGTGGTGGTCTGTTTTTCCGAAGATTTTCTTACTTTCAGCAATAACTTGAAAACGCCGCAAAATTTTCGAAAAAAGGAAATACCTCCTTTTGTAAAACATTTTGCTAGGTTCAACGGCGAAAAAATTTACAGGGGGGTCCATTTAAAAAAATGATGATTTGTATTGCCCCGCTTCGAAGGAACACTCTGTATATTACACAATATTTTGAAAATAAGCAACGAAGTAAACCATTTAACTTTTATCTGAAACATTTTATCATACTCCTCATTATAGGCGAGATACTGTACTTCCTCACACTAATGGGCCACCCTGTATATACCTACAACAGTGTTAGGTCTTAGGTTGCAAAAGAAATGAATTTTTCACTTAGCAGTCGCCATATTCAATTCTCAATTGTGACCAATGAATTTGTATTTAATCATTCTAAAAACCTACTTATATAAATTTTGAATGATAATATCCGTTGCTTAATTTTTTCTTAGGTTCCTTTTTAGCAACACTGTATCGTCTCGATTCTGAAACTAACTATATATTCACACGTATGTTTAGCACAAACTTTTACTATTTACTCTAACACACCTTCCACAACGAAACCGAAAAAAGTCGCTTTAAATGATCAAACCGACCCAATAATGCTATATGCGAAATATCATATGTGATTTGACAATGAATTCCCTGTACCACAGTTATGATGAATTATTTTCTGATTTATTGAAGAAATATCACCATCTATGATGAAGTAGTATAACTAATGTTTGTCGTTGGAATTCTGAATGACAATGCGGATTGATTCTGATATTGTCCGTTTCTGATAATGTACTGTTCTGATAATGTGCGGTTCTGATAATGCCCGGTTTTGACAATGTTCGATTCTGCTGCTGTCTGGTTCTGATTGTGTTAATTCTGATGAAGTTCAGTTCTGACAGAAGTTCGTTCTGATAATGTCCGGTTCTGACAATGTTCGTTTCTGATGATGTCCGGTTCTGATTGTGATAATTCTGATGAAGTTCAGTTCGGATAAAAGTACGTTCTGATAATGTCCGTTTCTGACAATGTTAGTTTCTGATGATGTCCAGTTCTGATACAAATTCATTCTGATGAAGTTTTTTCTGCTGTTGTTGATTCTGATTAAATGCGTTTCTGACGTTTTCCGATTCTGCTCCTGTTATGTTTTGACGTTGTTACTTTCTGACCGTGTTATGTTTTGACATTGTTCATTCTAATACAATTCGGCGTACCTTTGGATTCACCAATTGGTTGCCCAAAAATTGACTACGATCCAAAGCTCCACAGTATGTGTGACAATGTTTCTGGTTCCTTTCCGCATAGTCTGCATGTTAGGCCCTCATTAAGGCTCTTTTTTACTGGCGCATGTCCAGTCCTGAGCTCCGTTATAATTTTCAATTGATCCCTGTTCAAAGTTAACAGGCCTGCTGTTTTTTTCCGGCACAAGCCTTTAATATATTCTTTCCCGTGTCTGTCCCTAGGATATTATTCCAGTCTTGTATGTGTTTTTCTCGGATCAAGTCTTCTACTGATGTTCATGCTGTTTGCTTCGGTACCCCAAGGGCCTGTTCTGGACCCGGTTCATTTTTCAATTCTCTTCCAGCGAGTTGGTCGGCTTTTTCATTGCCTGAAAATCCCTGATGTCTTGGCACCCAAACCAGCTTGCCGTGGTTTTGTTTTGCCAGAATTGTCAGTTTCTCTTTGCAGGTCCATAGCAGTTTGGACGTCACTTCTGGCTGCTCAGAGCATTCAGTACTTTTTTTATTTTTTATTTATTTATTAATTCCAATATGGCATGTGGATGAGTCACTAATACTAATACTAACATTTACTAACATTAAAAAAGAATGTTACCCAAAAAACCTTGTCAAGAAACATTGTTCCTCCACAAAAAATAACATTCATTCAATACTTGAAAAAGAGAACCTACAATTACATATACATTTACTCAGTTAATATTTACAACAATTTGAACATGTTTATACGAAAATTAATATCGAAATATTCGTCCAACGAGTATAACGTGTGCTGAAGTAGTAGTTTTTTCGTTTGATGTTTGAAGGTTTTGATATCTGCACATTTTTCAGTAACTTGGTAAGTGGTTCAAATCAAATCAAAATATACTTTATTGTCCAAGATAGTTTCTTGTTGACAAAGCTTTGTGAATATAATTTTAAATGCATTACAGTACAATTTTCTGCCGTTAAGGTAAGTTTATGTGGGGATTAGTCTGATTACCAACTTAGATCTCATATTGTATTTGACAAAATCCCCAGTTACTTTGAGATTTTTTTTTTAACAAAAACTAGACATTTGAATATGTAAAGTGATATGACAATTAGAATTCCTAAGTCCTTAAATAGGTTTCTGCACGAGTACCTTCGATCTTTGAATGTCATTGTTCTCAATATTTTCTTTTGTAATATTAAAAGACTTAATTTTCTTCGAGTTTCTCCACGCGGTTATTGCATAAGATAATGTAGAATTAACATATGTATGGTAATAAATTAGTAGAATATTTCTGTCTACAAATTTTCTTAGTCTCCATAGTACAAAGCAGTGAGATGAAACTTTTTTGGCCACACATTCAATATGAGTGTGCCACATTGAATGTGAGTCCATATTCTCTCCAAGAAATTTAACATTTGATTGACAAAGAGAAGAATTATCAAATCTCACCGGTAGGCTATAGTCCAGATTTGAGGCAGAAAATTGTAATAGATCAGTTTTCAGAATATTCAGTACAATATGATTATTAATAGTCTAATCATTAGAAGCTCTTACAATATCAGTAGAAGCCAGACTAAGGTTGCTGATAGAGGTACCAGATGCAACTACTGAGAGATCATCTGCAAAAAGAATAGATTTACTGTTACTAAAATAGTTAGGTAAATCGTTCACGAAAATAATGAAAAATAGGGATATCAGGATGCTTCCCTGTGGGACTCCTTCTGCCTGTATACATTTATTTGTTGAGTAATAGTTAGCATCATGAATCCTTAGTTGCACCCTCTGGGTCCTGTTAGCTAGATATGATTTCAACCAGGTATAAGGTTGTCTCTCCGAAAACCAAATTGAGAGTTCTTAAGTATCTTAAAAGAGGCCAAAAAATCAATTATGCGATTATGGTATAGTTTCTCATAGATCTTGGAGAAAACAGGCAAAATTGAGATAGGACTGTAGTTTAACATTTCTCTTAAACTGTTTTTTTGTGTATAGGTACTTTAATTGCCATTTTCAATTGAAACCCCTTCTTCGAAAGATTCATTTACTAGGTAGGTTAGTATAGGTGCCAATTCAGCCGCAACAATAGAAACCAATGATCATGGAATCCCATCCCTCACCTGCAGATTTTTTCTTGGTAACCACCTTAATTATTTCTAAAACGTCAGTTTCAGTAACTGGAGTCAAGAAGAATGAATCTTTGATAGAAAAATTCAGTGCGTTATCAATGAAATTGTCATTCGCTGATTTTGCCAGCAAACTCACAGATTCAAGGAAACAATCATTGAATCCTGCAGCAATACCCTGCGGCTTTGATATATTTTTTCCTTTGTTATCTGAAAGAGACATGGGATACCTTTTATGTCCAGACTGTGGAGTTTCACTCTTTATTATTTTCCAAGCAGACTTACTAAAGTTATTTGAATCAAAAAAAATTATTGTAGTGGATTCGTTTTCTATTTCAAATTTCATTTTTATGATTTTTCAGTTTATCTTTATATTGGGATTGAATATTCACCCAAGATTTTTTATTGAGTTTTTTATTGCATGATTTGACGATAGGAAAAGACTTATTCATACTATCTAGGAAGATTTCCAGGAAGGTATTAAATTTAGATACTGCATTAGCTTCTGCAACTACACTGCTCCAAGTAAGGCCCTTTATTGAGTTTTTGAAATTATCGATATTTTGATTGTTTGAAAAATTAGTCTATAGCATACTTTATTATAGTCATCTGGAAGATCTTAAGGAAAATTCAAGATCTGCAGGTGATCAGAGATATTTGCATAGATAGTTTCATCAAATGTTTCATAATCCAAATTACTGAAGATATTATCGATGACTGAATGAGAGTCTCCCTGTATGCGACTATAGCACTGAAAGTACAAGTCCATACGTTAGTAATAAGTTGCATGCACTATTGGCTCTAGTACAATTTACATCCGCATCAAAATTGAGATTGAAATCTCCACATAAAAGAATAGTGTTATTGTCAGGATTAATAGTTGGAATCATATTATCTAAGTGTTCTGCTGTATGGAAGAATAGGGATCTGCTCCTCTACTATGGCTCTTTTATTGTTTTCCTTCGCACATTGAAAAATTGCGTAGACCTCTGCCTGAAACAGAGAGGTATGATTATCAAGTGAGTAGATTAGTTCAGTCCTTGGGTTTTTAGAAAACACTCCTGCTCCCGCACCATTCTTCATCTTAGACCCGTTGACAAGTATTAGTAGTTGTCCTGAAACACCTTAATAGCTGATTTTTGGGATTTGAGTAAATAAGTAATTCCATTATTCATTCATATTTCCTGTTCCTTCCCGTGTTTACAAAATCACAGAGAACTGATTTGTATTATATGAGAAAATCAGCAGAGTATATTATTGATACCATTTTTTATAACTCTATAGACAATTTTTCGTTCACGATGCCATCTCTTAACGAAGGATGGAAGCTCCATAACCTAGAGTACGTGAACTGCAACGACCTACAAACATCTTCTGCCAGATGGCGTATAAGAGGAATCTATTTCCGGGGCGAAATTTCATATATGTATTTTCTAAGTGCCACTCACAAACTCTACAACAAATGGAATAGTTTTTATTATTGCTCGATCTTTTTTTTTGTTCTTCAGTTTGTGTCTTATAGCAGTGTGGGGAACTTCGACATTAAATTTTATAGTCTCCAAATATTAGATAGCCAGTGTTTCCGTTTCAACCTTTTTAAAAACAAGCTTTTATTCAAATACCCTAAAAAGTACAAAATAATTGCTTTGGATGTGTGACGTAGGTTATTCCATGAGTTATAGATTCAAGAGATTGTCGCGCAAAGTTTTCATTTCGAATACAGATGCGACAAGCTTTTGAATCTATAACTCACGGAATAATCTACGTCACACATCCAAAGCATTTATTTTGTACTTTTTGGGGTATTTGAATGAAAGCTTGTTTTAAAAAGGTTTTTTTTATTAATTATTTTATTTTGTGCTTTTTAGTAAGTACCCCTAACACCCACATACCAATTTTGAATCGAATCGGACCATAATTACAAAACTCGTTCGCCATCTTGGAGCCGCCATCTTGAATTTGTGAGTTTTCATAATCTCCGACCCCGAAAACTCCCACATACCAATTTTGAATCGAATCGGACCATAATTACAAAACTCGTTCGCCATCTTGAATTTGTGAGTTTTCATAATCTCCGACCCCGAAAACCCCCACATACCAATTTTGAATAGAATCGGACCATAATCACAGAAATCGTCGGACATCTTGAAGCCGCCAATTTGATTTTATGAATTTTGTCAGAAAATTCATAATCTTCGACCCTGAAAACCCCCACATACCAATTTTGAATCGAATCGGACCATAAACACAAATCTCGTCCGCCATCTTGGAGACGCCATTTTGTTTTTTTTCTCTAACAAATGCATAATGCATTGTCACGGGAACTATGAACACCTGCCAAATTTCACGTTAATCGAACAACTAGAAGTGGGTCAAATTTAACATGCAAGATTTGATGACAAACATCGGGACAGGTGAAACTAAATAAAAGCTTGTAAAATTGGAAAATTTTAATTGGAAACAAAAGCAGCATTTCTATTTTTGTATAAACCTTAAACTTTTCATTTAAAAGTTTGAGAAGGTTTCAAATCATCCTAAATCTAATATTTCTATGTAATCTGACTCAAATCAAAAGAAAGAAGTATAACCAGCACACAAGGATATAGACAGTACTTACTTAATTTGAGAAATGTTATAATAAAGTTATGTTCTGTTTGTCAGCGAAAGAAAAACGTATCTGATTGACGCGAGCGAATGAACCTCAAATGAGAGTTAACAAAAATTAGTATTTCTCATGAATGGTAATTTAAACGATTTTTAGGTAGACAAGACTTTCAAAAAAATTCGATATACCTTCGCCGATCATGGTCCCCAGAACCCAAAAATACCATCAATTCTAAAGTTTATATATCTATGTATATATGGGATATAACTAAACCTGTTTACAAAGTGGAGGCCACATTTTTCAACCGAATAGAACAAAATTCGGCAGAAAAATACTTTTCATCAATGTCTCGAATAAGTTCGAAGATCGGTCCAGTAGTTTCAAAATGGCGGCTTGAAAGATTGAAAAATACTCACGTCATTCATTTTCATGACGATATCGGCAAACTATACGTCTTTTGATAAAGCTTCATAAGCTCCACAACTTGTATTCGAACAGTTTGTTTCAAAGATGTACAAAGAATAAAAAATCGCTGTAAATTGCCAATCATGAGAATTAATGTTTTTTTTACCCTGTATGTTCCTTTCATTTGAGGTTCATTCGCTCGTCTCAGTCCTAAAATTTGAGTTTTTCTTCCGCATTTTAACATTTCTCGATTTTAAAGTAAACTATATAAATGAATATTGTTATTATTTTTCTAGGTGATATTGAGATTGAGTAAGATTACATAGAAAATTAGGAAACTTTTAGGGAGATTTGAATCTTTCACCAACTTTAATGTTTGTATAAAAATAGAAATGCTGTTTTTGGTAATTTCCCATTTTTTCTGACTTATGATTTGTTAGCTTGTTTGATGGTAATTTTAGAATCAATAAATGAATCTCAACCTTATATTGGTTGCACTGAATCGTAATTCATCTGGTGGTCAAATTTATTCACATGTTCTGCCAGAGCACATCTTTCAGGATGCAATCTGCAGTCTTTTATGAGAAATTATTCTGTTCGATAAACGCAAAGATCTTTATCGAATAGAATAATTTCTCATTAATGAATGATGATGAATGAATTACGATTCAGTGAAAGTGCTAGCGACAGAGTCACATACATCAAAGTGAACATTCTTAGAAATGGCTTACATTTCCCAAGAAAACAATTGCATCAATAAAAAAAAAACAGATATTAACCATTTGAGTGACATCTACTCTTATTAATTGTCTTTAGATATCAATCAAAATTGACAACAATGCAATATCATACATTAGTTCATTTTAACATTACCGCCACTTGGTAACAGCAGTTGGTACTAATCTAACAGTTGGCACCACTGTAATAATTTCCAAGTGACACCCGTCAGGTGTCGTTGGCTTGAAATAATTGCGGGAATTATTCCTAACCTGTCAGTTTCACTTGTCATACCACATAGAGTGCACCTTTATATTTAAATAAACAATGTTAATGTGTTGGTATTAACTTTGAACTTTATTCCTTGATCTACGTTTTTTTCTTTTGTATCACTATGTTAGATGAATATGTTTAACATCATTGAAACCAACCTTAACAAAGTTGTAAGTAGCATAATGTTTCGCACTTGAATATGTTTTACTATTGGTTTTTTCATCTATTGTAGTTTCCCTGGTGATGGAAATGAACATTTCCGAAAGCTTGGATAAACCTTGAAGAGTTTACCTTTTTATTGCTGCTTACCCCAATATCCCTAGTTTTGTATATATATATATATATATATATATATATATATATATATATATATAAATACAAAACTAGGGATATTGGGGTAAGCAGCAATGAAAAGTAAACTCTTTTTCTTTCGACTGAATTTACAAATATTGAGATTCCGAACTAAAAACGTATTTTTATCGAAATGAATTAAAGCCTATATTACTCAGGGATAGTTTAGCTATTCCCGACTGAATTTGAAAAAAAATCGTTTCAGTAGTTCCAGAAATTACATACAAACAAACAAAACAAATTTAATGCAGAATTTCAGCTTCCACGTCAAATAGCATCTGACAAAAACAGGAAGCGTGGCATTTTTAAGAAAATCGAAAGTTTACCAAATTCGACATTTTTCTCAATATATTCTTGAGAATATGGACCCTATAAGGAGCGGATGTCTCTGGGAATTTAAATTTAGTACGAAGAAGAGTACATATTATCGTAGATTTCTATGGAAAATTAATTAGCCGGATCTCAACGATACATCATTAAAAAAAAACGTAAATTTTGTGAAATACCTATTAGTTTTGCAGATGTGACTTGAATACTTTCTCGTTTCAAATAATTATTTACGAAACAACAAAGTGAGATGGATGAGGAACGTTCTTTCGCAGGGAAAGTTATCTGGACAGTAATTTATATTCTGTAGAATTGATATTAGGAGGTTTGAGACTCTGCTTATGAATAAACAATGTGTAAATTATTCACAAGATACGTGTAAGACAAAACTTTGGTGTACTGAGTCATTTCACATTCTCTTGGACATTAGACTGAAAATACTAAATTGAAGGCGATTATTTTTATTTATAATGGACATTTCTATTATTTTTTTAATGATTTATTTTTCTGCGGATTTAACCCCTGCCCCAGCACCCCTCACTAGCCCTTTATGGCGAAGGAGAAAAATTCCACTATTTAAAGTTGTTCCATTTCTTGCTAAAGATTTAGGTTTCAGTATCTAGAGAAATTTTAGGAATACCTGATGTAATTTTCATCGAAGTGAAGTTTAGATTGATCTGTAGTTTTTCAACCTACTAAACCCTGAATATATTTTATGATACCGTTATATGATATGTATATTATATCAGCATAATATCTATATATATTTTATAGAAATGTTTAAGACTTCAAGAATAATGTAAAATATTAGGCAGATCACTCGACTCATCATGAATGACTCAAGAATTTACAGTGAAAAATGCTTAATACATATATCCTTCTTCAGTGAAGACGAAATCACGGAATATCCCTGAAAATAGTGTGTTCTTTTCACTTTCGAATTTACAGTGAAAAATGCTTAATACATATATCCAAAAAAAACAACCTTGATTTTAATAAGTATGAAGTGAAGTCTGGAGAAATTTCCAACATCTGGCAACACCGACAGGGTGATTGTTCGCGGTAGATGGAATGGGATAATAACACGAGATCTTTCGTTTGATATTGGCCGAAAACTATTTTCCTAATTGTCCTGAATTGGTTATAAGCTTTACTATTAAGTTTATTAGGTTTACTAACATGTGTTACTTTTTTACCATATGGAATGGTTTGTTTTGTACAGCGTGTTTTTAGGAAGAATGATAGCTCCTAGTGTATGCAGCAATGTAAAAGAACGCAACGGAATGCAACGTTGGTTTAAATATCTCAGCATCGAAAAGGACGAAAAATCTAGTTGATGTTTTTTTCCTAAATAAAATCACATATAATTTTCATTTAATATACCGGGTGATTTTCTAAGGTGGCTCACCCCTATAACTTTTTTATTATTGAAGATAGAAAAACGAAATTTGGGGGTTGTGTATTATAGTTCATTTTACTTTTTTTAATATTTACTTGCTTTGCCGTACTTCCGGTTTGAACGGAAATAACTACAACTTTCATTTTTAAATGGGACATTCTATATATTTTTTTTCGATCGATCGAGACCGCAGTCTACTACTTGAAACCTATCTTCTAAATATGAGGGGATTATTTCTAGACAAACTCCTCTAATACCGTAGAAGAAGCAAATTTTATTTCTTAAAATCTGGTATTTACGCAATCAAAAGCGGATGTAAAGTCTGTAAAGACTTCTATATATTTCTCTCTATTTTCAAAGGCGTCATTTATATGTTTTGTGAGTGAGGGAATGGCATTGGAGGTTGACCTTCCTGGCCTGAAGCCGAACTGATCGGAGTTGAGAATACTATTCATTTCTAAATATTCTATGAGTTGTGTATATATAGCATATTCGAGTATTTTTGAGAAGGATGGTAAGATATAAATTAGTCTAAAGTTTTTTTGGGTCAGATGAACTGTCTTTTTTGTGAATAGGAATTACTTTTCCAAACTTAAGATCTTGAGGAAAATAGCCTTCAGAGAGACATTGATTTACTACAATCGCTCTTTTATATGAGTCGTACAACTCTTTATGGCAAAAACATTCACTCCTTTGATATCTTCAGTTTTTTTATTGTTGAGTTTATTTAATATTATTCTGATATCGTCATCAGTAACTGGTCTGGATGACATTGAATTTATCATGTTGAGTTTTTTATTCAGTAGCTCCAAGGGTTAATTTCTGTTTTGGGTAAAGTGTTCAGTTTATTATTCATGTTATTTATAAAGAAGTTATTCATTTGGTTCATTTTTTACTTTGTTTTTCCGACCTGTTTCCGTATTTATGATTTGCCATACCGTTTTATTATAATTTTCTCTTTTTGTTAGTAGTTTTGATAATATTCCGTTTTTGCTTTTTCTAGATTGTTTTGATATATTTTTTTATACTGTTTATACGCTATTTCATTGTTTTCAGTAGGGTTTTGATTTTGCACTCGTATAGAAGCATTAAGTTTCTTTGGATTGTTTTACTTGAGGAGTTTTTAATTACTGAGCATTTTTTCTTTTATAAGTGGAAAACTTACATTATAGTAGAACACAAAAGTCCTCTCAAAGATTTGGAACTTCTCTTCACTGTCGTCTTTCCTTTTATATCCACCCTGTTTTCATTTTTTAGATAGGCATTGACAGTATTAATATTGTTTTTGCTATATCTTCTTATAAATTTGTTCTCCTTACCTTTTTTCAAATCCATTGAGTTTATGTATGCAACTACATGATCCGAGAGTCCTAGGGTACCGTTAAGGCATTTCCACTATCATAGTTACTATCTATTATGTGTTTTTTCGTGTATCATTTTATGTAAACCATACGATGTGAAGAGCTGAGTAACTTTCAATGCTTTATATATTTTGATTATTAAAATGTACATTAAAATCTTCCACCACAAATATACTTGTATTGATATAAGTTTCTGTGACATCAAGAATATTGGTCATTTTCATCAAGAATTGATCGATGTTTTTTTGCATCCGGAGATCTATATATATATATATATATATATATATATATATATATATATATATATATATATATATATATATATATACGGGGCTTGTGGCTCAGTGGAACGAGCGTCGGTCTTGTGTCAACTGTTTCCACCTGGAGCGGGTTCGATTCCCGCAGCTGGTGAAAAATTTTTTCAAGGTCCCAAGAGTGGTTTCGGATCCCACTATAAAGGTAAGGTCCCCGTGATCTTAACTCTACAAAGTTTTTCATTAACTTCTGAGGGTTGGTCAAAAAACTAAGAAAGCGGTTAAAAAATATATATGTATATATATATATTATATATATATATATATATATATATATATATATATATATATATATATATATATATTGATTAGAATGAGTTTCATGCTCTTCACATAGCATGCAGAGATCTCGCATATTTTGTGATATCAGTAAGCTCAACTACCCTTACCTCCTCGTGAACATAAATGCAGGAGCCCCCTTTTTTTTCCACTCTATATTTTTTTACCAACCTAAAGTTAGAGATGTTATAGGAATCAATCTCATTTGCATTCAGCCAGTGCTCTGTAAAACAGGCAAACTTTACTGATGTGTTGTTGAGAATGAATATTTGAAAGAATATGGGTGGGGATAACGGACGAGGCAGACGCCACACATCAGTAACTCAACACTAGTCCCAAAAGGACATTTCATGGCCTCAGTGCGGCGTGACCGGCGATCAGAGTGCACGCGATTTTGACGACCAATTCTTTTTTCCGGCGACATTTAATCTAATTTTGAGTGGTTACCAAAACGCGTCTAAAAAGATAAGTGTTTAGATTACTATTATAGTTTTTTTAATGTGTATTACTACTAATATCAACTATTGATGTGTTTTGAGCAAAATCACTCTGACCTTGAATTCATTTTTTTGTTGGTTATTTAAAATTCTGTTAGACATGGGGGCATAACGGGGACATGGCTATGGGGCACAATGGGGTAACCCGTTGTTTGGGAAAACGCGAACAACTTGAACGGACGCAAGAAGTGTTCAAATCCGAATGATCCCCGGTTGAAAAAAACTCAAAAAAACCGAAGACTCAAAAAGCTCGCTCTGATGGAGAAAATGTTAAGGAGGATGTCTTATGCATCTATTGTGTTGACTCGAACCACACTTATTTGAAGTCTTCGGAGCGTTGGGTGGCCTGCCAGCTATGTGGACAGTGGGCCCATACAGCCTGTGCAGGAGTTCATGACGCAGATTTAGAAGAAATCCACATCTGCTTATTCTGTGACAAATAAAATAGTGTACCCCGTACTGCCCCGCACTCGGTACTCCATACGGCCCCTACCCCGGGGCACGATGGAGTTTTCATGAAGGTTTTGTGAAATTAAAATTAAAAATATTATTTGATTTCTTACTTCACCAAATTCGGTGCCAAATGATAAATTAATAAGTAACCAAAGAGTTGTCATTAGTGTTCATTAAAAAATATTTTATGTTTATTTTTTCATTGTTTATTTCCCTTAACGTCCCCGTTATGCCCCCCCTTCCTTCCTCCCCTACACACTTACCTGCTCTGTTAACATTCATAACACTTCACTGTTATCAAAAACCCGAGCTTAAGAAAATATTGTTTTGTGTAGAACACTCAAAACGACAATAAAATTTCGACTGTCCCGTGCGGTCCTGTTATTAGGCGAACAACAAAACGAATGTTGGTGCATTATTCCCTTATGAGTCATATTTGCTGCCCTGCTCCTTTTTTTTTTACTTGCGTTCATTTTTACAAATTAGATTTTTGGCCGCCCAGATCATTCAAATACCCCACCGTGCGCCGTGAGTGTATCTGCATATGAGGGTGAAACCAGTACATTTGACCATTTTTTTTCATCCTTTCCGGACTTGAGAGGCCATTAAGAAACGTTTACGAATTTTAAAAATTCATAATGAATATTTCATTATTCTGTTTTCCCACGCATTTATTCTAATCTTAGCCGAGGTATTGATACACAGTATTTTTGTGCAAATTTGTTTCCATTCGGTTGAAAAAAAATGCTTCAATTGTCTTCAAATTTCGTTAGGTGGTGACGTATTTCTACAAAATCTACATAATAGGGGCGATGTTGATTGTCAACGGATTTTCATCAGTTGAATAGTGCTTTTTCCCATGAATATTACTTCAAGCTCTACAAGTTCCTTGAGCAAAAAACTCTACAGACCTGAAATACTTGGAATCTTTAACTAAATATGTACTTGCATACTACTGAATCGACATGTATCGCAATGATAATAATTAGGTTGTTCTAAGTATCAGGAGGGTTCTTTGTGGAAAGCTCCGGTATTCCTCAAGGTGAACATGTCAGCAGGATTGAAAATAGGTTAGCAGTACGCGTGCCTATACAGCCAGACATTGGTTTTTTATTTAAATTAAAAAGCATGGGGGCGCTATTTCTTATACGTGGCATATATTTCAACGATAACGAGCATTCGCAAACACATACGCGCACCAACGGCGTGGTTGTGGGGACAGTAATGGGTGTAGTGAACCCCTCGGAAATATCCTGGGTCAGGGATACTTGCTTCAAGTAAAATTGATTTTAAGATGTATTTGATCGAAAACACACTCAGGGTCTTTAATTCAATTGTTGAGATTTTATAAATCATTTAGGAAGGAAATTGCTCTCAACCCGGCAATTAGCATTTTTGAAATATATATATATATATATATATATATATATATATATATATATATATATATATACAGTGCATTCCATTTAAAACGAGCCACCCTGAATAACTTTTGGTACAATGATTTTCAGGAAAAATGAAAAAAGACGTCAACAATAGTATACAGGAGGACACATTTTGACATATTCACATTAGATGTTACTTCCACTATCGCACCCCCAGAGCATGTCATTTTTTTTTAAATGGATCA
The DNA here is from genome assembly GCA_018342105.1 of Gonioctena quinquepunctata. Lineage (NCBI taxonomy): Eukaryota > Metazoa > Arthropoda > Insecta > Coleoptera > Chrysomelidae > Gonioctena > Gonioctena quinquepunctata. The sequence continues at coordinate 345,657 of JAFIRS010001055.1, forward strand.
CCGTATATTGTTTCGCATTATCAGATGCTCCATGATGAGCAGATTTCAACAAAGTAAAAAACATATGGTCTGACGCATATGGTTCGGGAGCTACAAATTATTTGGTTGAAAACGAGCCACCCTGAATAACTTTTGAAACAATGGTTTGCAGTAAAAATAAAAAAACAGGTCAACAATTTATACAGGAGGCCACATTTTGGAATATTCGTTCTAGAGACAAATAAAGCAATAAATCAGAAAAAGAGATTTTTTATTAAATTCTTGAATTAAAATCTGATGACTTGACAATGAGAAGAAAAAAAGTTTCTATAGTAAATGTTCAAAAACGTTTCCACCAACTTCCATACAATGGTACAAACGAGCTTCCATTGCCGCCTTCACATGGTTGAGAATCTCGGGAGTTATTTATCTGCAATGCCTAATGATGTTCTCTCTCAAATCTTCTAATGTTGTTGATTCTATCTCATACACTTTAGACTTCAAATGACCCCATAGAAAGAAATCAACAGGAGTGAGATCCGGAGACCTTGGTGGCCATTCTGTAGGACCTCTTCTGCCAATCCAGCGACCAGGAAAATGATCATCCAAAAATTGTCGCACTGGAGCTGCATAATGAGGAGGTGCACCATCCTGCTACAAAACTATTTCTTGTTCGAATAAATTCATATCCTCCTCAATTGCCCTATTGATGCGCGGTATTATTCGATTCTCCAACATATCCACCAAATATTTCTCACCAGTCAAATTACCATCGATAAAAAAAGGTCCTATGATGTGGTCACCTAAAATTCCTGCCCAAACATTCAGTTTTTGAGGTCGTTGGGTATGAACTTGACGGTATAAATGAGGATTCGTATCACTCCAATATCGACAATTTTGCCGATTCACCTCTCCATTCAAACTAAACGTACTTTCATCCGAAAAACAAATTTTATTCAAGAAATTCTGATGCAAGTTGATCCGTTCAGTGAGACTTTCACAAAACTCGATACGTCTATCGAAATCATCTTCGTTCAATTCATGAACTAGTCTAATCCTATATGGATGAAATTTGTACTCATGAAGGATCCTGGAAACATTTGTACGACTGATTCCTGATTCTCGAGATAACTTAGTAAGAGATTGCGTATTTTCCATTAGTCCAACGTGCCCTAAAACTGCAATAGAAATAGCTTCATCGTTGACAACTCCTGAACGGTTATGCTTTTTATTTATAACAGATCCAGTTTCCATAAATTTTTCAATAATTCCGAAACGTATTTGTGTCGACATTTCTTCCTGGATGATTATCATTGAACATACGGGCAGCAGCTCTAGCACTATTTCCATTCTGGTAGTACAAACTCACTATTTCAATCCGTTCTCGAAGCGTATAAACCATTGCTTCTCAAGAATTCACAAAAACAGAAACACCAATTGTAACTTCACCTGGTAGGTAATCGTTATTGTAGAATGAGACAAATACAAAATGAAGAGAATATCGAATTCAAACTTAACTAGGCAAAATAAGACTTTTTTGAAGTATACTTCAAAAAAACACCTATGAAACCTAGGTAACAGATTGTATAGAAGTTCATTCGGGGTGGCTCGTTTTCAACTCAAATAATTTGTAGCTCCCGAACCATATGCGTCAGACCATATATTTTATACTTGTTGAAATCTGCTCATCATGGAGCATCTGATAATGCAAAACAATATAGGGTGATCCATTTAAAAAAAAATGGTGACATGCTCTGGGGGTGCGATAGTGGAAGTAACATCAAATGTGAATATGTCAAAATGTGTCCCCCTGTATACTATTGTTGACGTGTTTTTTTATTTTTCCTGAAAATCATTGTACCAAAAGTTATTCAGGGTGGCTCGTTTTAAATGGAATGCACTATATATATATATATATATATATATATATATATATATATATATATATATATATATATATTTGGAAGTATTATAATTATGTTTAGAGTTGAATTACAGAAAGAGAACCAGAGAGCGATCTTAATCATACACATTTTATCAGTGTAGTAGCCTCGTCTCGTTATTGAGTTAGAAAGACCCGTTAGAAGTAATAAAATAATAATAATAAGCATAATCTCTATTCTTTTTCACACATAAGAATAAAACGTACTAAAAAAACTGTCATACACACGAAACAAGAGATTGGATAATTTTCATTTTCCCAGAAGTTATATTACACGAAGAATTTACAATCACTTACACGTAAACATCCATAAAATTAAAACAACTCACTCCAGAAAATGTCAAAGAATCATATGATCATAAATATTGAAAATATCAAATTCATACTCACACTTCTTCAATATAATTTTTGTATGTTGAATATTGAGATCTATTCTGGTAGAAAATGTAAAATTTCCATTCTTTTTTGTATACATACTTCGTTTTTCCTCATTATATTGTGCCATATATACTCGCCCTGTTATAAAATTATGTTTTGACATTGTATGGTAAATGAATTTTTATACACAGCAGCAAGACATACATCATTCAAAGACAGTTCCTTAGAAGACCTAATGGACTGGTTTGGTTACAAGACTTAATCCTCTTTTATTTATAATGAACATTTCACACCCCCATTTGGTAGCCTATCAAATGAAGTTATTCCAAAACGTTACCAAGGCAACGAAAATATTTGCGGAAATTTTTTACTTGCTCGGGCACCCTATACGAAACAACGCTAGATATTTTGAACGGTTGAGAATCGTGACATTAATGTTGTAAGCTCACAAACCTCAAACAAGTTCCGTGCGTGAGCTGTGTTTTACCGGATCTATTCTTATTTTGGGAAGATTGACCTTGTCGTTTTGTTGACAGTTATTTTAAATTCTAAAACACTATTGATTTCAATCAAAGTTTTCATGTCGACTAAAGAATTAACATCAAAGCAAAATATTAAAAAGCTAAACTATCCGATTAATATAAGCTAATAAGGCTATAACTCATTTTGATAAAAACAAGTTTTTTGTTCGAAATCTCAATATTTGTGAATTGAGTCGGAGGAAAAAGCGCTGGTTGGCTGCTTTATCGGCGTTGGCTAACCAATTGGTTGGACATACGTGAAAATACTGGCAACGGTGCTATATTTCCAGCTTCTATGTCTTTTCTTTTCAAACTATATATAATATATACGTACTCCCGCGAATAATTCTGAATTAGTACAATCATATTAAAATAGGTAGTGCGCGAGTCGTTTCAACAAATAAATGTGTTTCATATAGTTTAGGGGCAGTTCGTTTGTTTTCGCAACATTTTAGTTCGTTTGTGACATATATTGTAGATTGTAGGGGGGTCGATATGGCTCTTCAGCTCTCCGTACCTGTAAGGTCTTTTGTACATTACCCTTCATCTATTGAAGACCCGGGATTCCGAGACTCTTTGCGTAGCGTATCAGTTTCCTGTGAGTGAAGCTCTTGATGTCTGAGGGCGTTGATGAATCCTCTTCGAGGAACTTAAGCCTTTTGCAAAACAGCGCTTGGCAGTCGCAAAGCAGGTGTTCTGCAGTTTCAGCGAATTCTGGCAGTAACGGCACAGTTACTGTCTGATCTATCCATTTTTTTGAGGACAATATCCGGGGAGCAGTCCCGTTACCAGTTTCAAGTCTTTTTTGTCCAACTCGAGAAGCTGTTTAGCTTTCTTTGGCGATGGGCTCAGAAGCCTTTTCGCTTGTCTTTGTCCTGGAACCTTACTCCCAGCGCCGAAACTCTTCTTTAATGTGGGCTTTGGAGAGACCACATAAGGGTTTTGGGCCAGGAAATTGAGGGTTTGCACCTTCCTTGGCGAGGGTGTCTACTTCCTAGTTGCCTTTGATTCCCTTGTAACCTAGCACCCACATCAGTGTGATCTGATTATTTGTAGCCATTTGCCTTAGGGAGAGTTTGCAGTCCCAAGTCAGTCTGGACTCACAAATTTCTATAGTATGGATATCCTCTTGAAAAATTGTTGGGGCTTTACCTAGCGGTTTTGAGAGCCTAAAACTAGGACCCGTTACTCCCATATGCATTCCTTTCTAGTTGTGGCCCGTTCGTTGTGAATATATGGTGGTTGTTTGAAGGTTGTAGACGATGTGGTATCTTGATTACTCTCGTTTCGGACGTCCATCGTCTCAATGGATTTAAAAGGTCTTCACGACGTTTCGAATGCTTGTATCTGCAATCGTCTTCAGGTGAATACTGACAAGTTTAGGTGCTATTGGTAAGTAGCACCTAAACTTGTCAGTATTCACCTGAAGACGATTGCAGATACAAGCATTCGAAACGTCGTGAAAATCTTTTAAATGCAAAATATTCAGTTCAGCGAATAGAGGTCTACACGAGTGTCTGGATGATGTGTTATTTATAGTTCTCTGGATCATGAATTAATATTGTGCAGATGATGAATTTCCCCATAGTAAAATGCCATAGAGTAGAATAGACTGGATTTCAGCGTCGTAAAACTTTCTCAGACAGTGAATATCAACAACCTTCTGCAAACATTGAATCTGGTATATTTTCGTATTAATTCTATTGATTCTATGCTCATGCTCCTAATTTCTTAGTAATATTTAAATAGAGTTTAATTAGGGGAGCATTGTTCATAAATAAGTCTCTATCTAGTATGAAAAACTAGGTATTCAGATTTTTCGGAAGTTGAGAAATAATTTCTTCAATCGCATTTTGTTTTCATTCCTGTAGGTATTTTCAGATGTCTTTCATTGGAACTTTGCACATATTGAAAAAAGAGTTTTGAACCAAAATTTCTTCACTCACCAGAAAATTAATAGTGGAAGAAGAAATTCTCCTAACTTCAGAGGTACTAATAATATAACCACGTTTCATTCTATTTTCTGTTTTGTAAGGTGAAGAAAATCCTTTATGTACGCCTTTTGGTAGTACGGGAGTTCTAGAGTATGTCCACCTCCTATACCTCAGATGTACCCACTAAAAACTCCACCCTGTTGGCTCATCTGGTCGTGACCTCCGATGACAATTCCTGCCTATTGTTTTCTCTTTAGTATCCATTCCCACTAATTTCGTGCCTTGCACACCTAAAATTGTCTTACCAATGTATACGTCTCTCGGTGCAATGGTGCGTGTAATTCCACCATGTGCAGTGGTGCGGTAATTTCGCCGATGTGGGGTGCGTGAAGTTTCGTGCCTTTGCAGTCCGCCAGAAAGACCAATACGTTTTTGATCTCAACGCTTGGTTGACTGAAGGCGTTTTGGCTTCGATGTAGGCGGCCTCTTTGAACTTTCGTTTGAACCAATGCTCTCGCGTCGTCCCATAGAATTCGATGGTGCTCAGTCCAGGCGTGGTCAGCAATTCCCGATTCTGACGTTTCTCCAAGTTGAGTCCATTTCTTGTGTTCATACAATCTTACCGATAACGGCCTCTTTGTCTCGTGAATCTCCGCATTAACATGGAACTTGATAAATGCAATACTTACTGATTTCATTTCTTTTGTCAGGTTTGATCTTGCTGAGGAAACTCCTTAAAGTCTGCGGATTGAAAACGTCTGAGGTTGAACTTGTTTCCAATCCTTCTGATCTTCTCGAAGACACCCCTGATGTACGGAAGGCAGATCACTGTGCTTTGTTGTTACTCCTCAGATGTCTTCGTTCTCTGGAGTTGTTTCGATACCTCTCCTATGAGCTTCTTGAGTATATGGTGGTTGTTTATAACCACTTTATAATTCATTTCAAAGTCGGGCGTAGCTGGCATAATGTCTGCTTATACCTGGATTCAGGAGAATATTTTCCAGAATCTTCAGTTGCCCAATTATATTTCCAGCTTTCAAGTTTGTGTCTGGTGGCACTCACAGCCGCTTCCTTCATTACACATATGTGCACTGGCGGAAGGTTCAGCATTACCTCTAATGCTGCAGTGAGGCACGTTAATATTGCCCCTGTGATTCCCAGACAGGCTACCGCTGCACTTTTTGCAGCTTGATTTGTGCCGAGTTGTTGGGTTTTTGGCCTCCATACTAATTAGGGATAGGTGACCATGGGTTTGATAATCGTTTGATATAACCAGTATATCATTTTTGGATCCAAACCCCATGTCTTGCCAAAAACTCTGCGGCACGTCCAGGTCTCCGCTGTAGCCTTGGAAACAATGTTATTATTGATATGACTGTTCCAAGTTAGTCTTTGGTCGATTATAACGCCCAGGTATTTGACTTCTTTGGAAAAAATTAGCCGAGTTCCATTCAGGGTTGGCGCTTTCAGTTCGTACTTTCGCCTCTTGAAATGAATGTTTCTTTGTCACTGTTTTGCTAGGAATTACAATAAGTCCCTCCTTTGCGCACCCACCAGCTTTTGATTATTTTTAGGGCTGTCTGCATGCGACTGGATATTATCCCGTCATGTTTGCCCCTAATTAGTGATGACCAGATCATCAGCGTAACCTTGAGTCGTGATTCCAGAGTCATGCGGCTTCACTATCAGATTATCCACGGTCAACGACCACAGTAAAGGCGATAGGCCAGGGGGACCTTTTTCCGCTGTCATTCTGACAGTTTCCTCTCGAGCGCAGCTACAACGATTCTACTTTTCAGCATTGCATGTATCCATCTGATCAGTGTTATTTAAATTCCTTTCCTCTAGTGATCTAATGACGGAGTCATGTGAGGTGTTATCGAAAGCACCCTCTATATCTATTGAATGTACATAGAGCCCTTTCTTCGGCCAAGTATGTCTTTACAATGCTTTCAACTAAGCATTGTAGAGCATTGCCTGCTTGATAGGCGAACTGTTTTTTGTGAAGCGGTCTGTCCAAGAGGATTTACTTTTATAGAATAGGCTATAATATCTCATTGTTTTAATTAGAAAAGAGGTGAGACTGATGGGGCGATAAGACTTTGGTTCGTCTGCTGGACGTCTCCCAGGCTTTAATGTGAACACCACTGCAGCCTCCCTCCAGGCTTTCGATATATGACCGAAAATGAAACTGGCCTTGAACAGCCTTTTCAAGAAGGGCTCTATTATCTCAAGGCCACTTTGCAGTAATGCGGGGAATATTCCGTCCTTTCCGGCCGATTTGAAATGTTTATGTGTGTGATATAACAAGTGATGTTGATTGTGGAATTCCAATTGCCGATTGACATTAGACACGCATTTTCTTTGCTTTTCTCAAGTGAATTTGTGATAGTCGCCACAAAGCATTACTTTCGCTGTAAAATGAATTATGCCACCCAAACGACACACCTAAAGCACGAAAGAAAAAGGCATTACGAGATTCAGAAACAGACGAGCAACAGGAAGCAATACTAGAAACCGTTCAAGTACTCACTGCTCAAGCATGGTTCATCTGATAGAGGCGAGCAACGAGAAGCAAGACTGGAAATCGCTCGAGTACGCAATGCTCAAGCATGTTCGTCTGAAACAGTCGAGCAACGGAAAGCAAGACTGGAAACCGTTCGAGTACGCACTGCTCGATCCCGACGAACACTGCACGCTGATTTAAATCTGGGTGCATTCCATTACGGTGTAATTATGGTTACAGTCTTCATCCAAGTATAGTTACGAAAAAACGGATACTTTGAGGGAGGAAATTTTTTTAAACTTCCTTTTGCACTAATATGAATTATTATCAATTGTCTTACATTGAGGAACGAGACATGTTAGTGTAGTACCATATTTTTCAAAATTATATTTCGCATAGTTCTTGCATTGAATAAAAAAAATATATAAAAAAGTATATCTTTCTCGAAAACCACATGGGCATAAGCTAGTCATTTATAAATTCAGGTTTGGTCTTCAAAATAATTTATAATTTGTGGTGTGAACTTCTTACCGAATATCACATGTGTTCTAATGATTCCTGGAATCGTTTTCTTGGTCTCGAATATTTTGAGAAAATTAATTCTCGTCTTCGAAATTTTCAAAATATTCGCGACCTTTCGGAATACGCAATTGTAATACTATCATTGAATATTTTTCCTTCAATTAAAAAAAGCCATTACCCCTGCCAGAATAAAAACCTGACGACAGCACTGACACGAGCGTATTTTTTCTTAAAATAATCGTAATTCACTGCGGCAATTATAATTAAGGTGGAAATGATTTAAACGTGTGCGAGCGATTAAAAAACCATTCTACAATTGATAATTGCATTTTTGTTTCGTTTTATACATGTGGGTTTCGAAAGAAGAAACGTAGTAGAGTAGCAGGAAACAGATGGTCCGTCCGGGGGATAACGTTTCTTCAAGTACTGACATTACGACGCTAAAAAGGAAGATTCGATAAAGGAACATCACAAGAACGGTTTCGATGGTGGTATTATTAATTTTTCATTCTGGACACATTACTCGGTGAACATTGCTAAATTACTCGAACGTGTGTTTGTCGTCAGATACTTAAACATCGATCGCGTATGTTCCACTACAAACGCCAATGTTTTGGCATTGTTTCCTTTTTTGAAATTATTTGTTATACAAGAGGTGCTCAACCATTCATCATAGTAATCCCTCTAAAGTCACAACGAAGTTTTACTTTTCTGCCAGAACGATGTAAGAGTAACTCTTATTTTTCGTATGTTTGCATAATTTTAGGATATATCGTTCTAACTGAATCTTATCGTTTTCTATAAAGGCTGGTTTGAGCCGGTCAATACACATTTTTTATTTACTAATAATGTAAAATGCTGTAACGTGTTTTTCTCCACGACCATTAGTGAATGTAATAATTCCGAAATCATTTTTAATAATAGAATGTAAAAATTCTTACTCTTGAGTTAGAATATTTATTCTGAATTACTTTTTTCTTATGTGTTTTGCATGTATTTTCATTCTATAACAAAGTACAGAATGAATATTCCGTAATCGAACTAAACGACTTAGATGACATGGATTTCAAACTGTCAGTGTCAGATGTAAATGGCGGCGTCGTAATAATTATTTTCAGACAAGTTTTGATTTAAATGAAATGATGAGTGAAAAATCTAGTGAATCAGATATGGATTCTCATAATACTCCATCTGAAATTACAAATTATGCAAATAATATAAGCAAGAACCTGCTGCAGCAAAAATCGAGACATTATAGTCCGTAAAATAAAGGCGTGGAGTAATAAACCCTCATTTAGTATGCAAAATCCATACTGAGAGGCTCGTGCAAATTTTTTTTAGAACTTTTATAAAAATAGCAAAGGTACTGCCACCCGGCACAATATCTGTTTGTCGGATTAGGCCATTGTTAAAGGATTTAAAATTCCGACCAGGCACCTTTCAGTGGTGTATCTTGGGGTATACTTTCTGTTTAAGAAGATAATGATAAATATTTTATTAAAATATTTAGGTTTACGTCAAACATTACTATATAATGTTATTCCTTAACAATTAGTTGATAATAAATAAAAAAATAGTAAGATGTGTATTTTAACCGATTTAGACTGGTTCACAAGTGCCAATTTGTTCCAAACCTGGGGGTCACTACCGAAAATTATGATTTAGGGCTCATTCGATTCGAAGTGGCATCTAAAAAAAATGTTTAGCTGGAAAATTGGGGCCGGCAAAAATTGTTATAAACAATTAAGTATAAAGAGCAGGAAATTTCTTAAAAGAAAGTCCTACTTCCCGGAACTGTGCCGGCAATATTTATAATTTCAATTTAGCGGCGAAAAAAGCTGAAAACGCGCGGCTTAGCTCCCGTGCGCACCGAACGAATCTGACACCCGAACAAAAAAAAAATATTTTAACCGAGTAAATATTAATATTAAGAAATAAAAAAAATCAGGTACTATCTAGACATATCAATAAACAATAATCCGTCGGCAAAAAAAATTTACCTCTATTTTTCAATTAATTATGCCTTTGTTAATTAAAAAATTTTACTTGTTGAAAGTTATTATAAAAACCCTGATAATTGTTGAACTAAAAACCTAGAATTTTTTTACTTCTTGAAGCTGTTTCTCAAAGGCTTTAAAAAAGATCCCCGTTGGAAAAATCGAAAAATTAGATTTTTTACTTTTTTATTAACAATTAAGGGTATAAAAAAATTAAAAACAATTAAGGAAAGTTTTTTTTATTATCTCTATTAATTTGTTTTCTTATTGCTAAAAGCAATATAAAAATAATTTTTTGAAATTTTTAACTCTTATTATTTAAAAAATTGTTATAAACAAATGCACATTGATTATTAGATTTAAACAAATTTTTTTGTGAGAATCTTGTTATTGATAAAAATAGTAATTTTTAAGAAAAAAAATCATTTCTTAAATAAAAAAAAATATTGCTAAAAAACGCACTTGATAATAAATTTTTTTTTGTTTAATATGAATATCAAGAAACCATTTTTTTTATCACTTTCTCTCATATTATGAAAAAAAAATTATTTACTTTTCATTTGTTTATTAAACAAATAAATTTTTGCGATATATTTTTTTTTACTAAAAAAAATACTGAAAACAACCATGTGTCGTTTTTTTATGGGAAACATTTTTTTTCTATTTTTTATATAATTTCGAAAAATGTTGACTTGTCGGTTCCTTTCTGTTTTTCTTCATTGCTAATAAAATAACTTAAAAACTATGAAGATACGACAAGAACACTTCAAGTGTTTTTTATTCTACATTGATCAATGAACAAACTGAGCTTTTTACTAAAGCTCTAACTCAATTGTTTATTAACTTTTTTAATATTATTTATATGATTCCCTTGAAATAATTTTTGTTGACTTATTAGTTCAAATATCTTATAAACTATTAAAAATACGAAAAGAACACTTCAAGTCTTTTTTATTCTTCGAAAGTTAATAAACAAATTGAGCTTTTAAACAAAGCTCTAACTCAATTATTTCATGAATTATGAATGAAAATATTGTTCTTGACGAAAAACAGAAAGGAAGCGACAAGTCAAACTGCACAATTTTTTTAGAAATTATATAAAAAATAGAAAAAAAATGTTTCCCATGAAAAAGTAATTTTTTCAGTATTTAAAAAGAATATAGCGCAAAAATTCATTTGTTTATAAAACATTATATGTTTAATAAACAAATGAAAAGTAAATATTTTTTTTTAATATGAAAGAACGTGATAAATAATGATTTTTTAAATAATAACAGTTTAAAAATTTATTTTTATATTGCTTTTGGCAATAAGAAAACAAATTAATAGAAATAATACAAAAAAAACTTTCCTTAATTGTTTTATATACGTTTTTAATTTTTTTATACCTTTGATTGTTAATAAAAAAGTAAAAAATCAAATTTTTTCGATTTTTCCAACGGGTATTTTTTTAAAGCCTTTGAGGAACAGATCCAAGAAATAAAAAAAATCTAGGTTTTTAGTTCAACAATTATCAGGGTTTTTATAATAACTTTCAACAAGTAAAATTAATTGAAAAATAGAGGTAACATTTTTTTGCCGACGTATTATTGTTTATTGATATGTCTAGATAGTTCCTGAATTTTGTTATTCCTTAATATTGATATTTACTCGGTTAAAATTTTTTTTTTTTGTTTGAGTGTCAGATTCGGTCGGTGCGCACTGGAGCTAAGCCGCGCGTTTTCAGCCTTTTTTCGCCGCTAAATTAAAATTATAAATATTGCCGGCACAGTTCCGGGAAGCAGGACTTTCTTTTAGGAAATTTCCTGCTCTTTAAGGTTCTTTTTACAAATTTCGGATATTTCAAATATTTTTTGAGATATTTTCAAAAAACCGAACCATATATTTGTTTTTAACTTAATTGTTTATAACAATTTTTGCCGGCCCCAATTTTCCAGCTAAATATTTTTTTTAGATGCCATTTCGAATCGAATGCGGCCTAAATCATAATTTTCGGTAGTGATTTCCAGGTTTGGAACAAAATGGCACTTGTGAACCAGTCTAATTATAGTATTTTGGAAGTTGAAAACGTGAAATGCAGCAGTCATCAGTTATAAAAAAATAAACAAGAAATAATGGGATAAAAAAATTATTTGTATGAAGTCACAACCAATTCAAGTTATTTTTCAAGCTCGCATGAAAATATGTTATTTTTTTTGTAATTGAGGACCTCTTGAAATATTAAATGGATCAAATATTTTTTAAGAATCGCTCAAGAATTTAAAAAAATTAAAAAAAAATTTAATTTTTTTTTTCATGGCGGCAATTGTTTGTGCATACAAAAAATATTACGTGCTGAACATTCCAGTTCAAAATTTTAATTTTCAAAGGTCGCTCAAGAATTTTGAATGTTGCGGAGTCAATCAATCAATCAGTCTTTATTTCCATTTTTGACATGGTTAACATGTTTAGGAATTGTCAGTAAATAGATAAAACAAACGACAAGATGTATATAGAGAGAGATGTTCACGTAGAGTAGACCTATTAGCAGTGCTGCGAATAAATAGTCAATGTGGGAATAAGTGCACGTAAAAGTCTTGAAAGTTTTGTACAAGCAGTGATTATAACAAACGATATATGTTATTAATCTAAATCATATTGAAGAAACTACACCGCAACGAATTTGATTAATAAGTTTTTACCTAAAATGGGTCGAGACGGTACACGAAGTCAAAGCCAGAGCAGCAAGGGGAGGATGAACTGCACTCAGTAATCAGAGAACTCGTTACGAAATTATGTACAGCAGATGATTTCATCAATAAAATAACTGAAACAATAGCTGGTATATTCGAAATAAATACAACAAAAAAATCGAGGAATTAGAGGGGGAGAATCGAAAAATAAACGAGAAACTACAGAAGCAGGAAGATATAATCAACACCTTGATGGAACATCAAAAGAAACAAGAACAAATCAGAAGAAACAGAAACCTCAGAATTTATGGAATCCCTGAAGCTATAGGCAATGAGGACTTAACCAATCATATCTTGGATATTTTCACAACAAAAATGAAACTCAGGTTAGATGAATCCAGTATCGAATTTTGCTATAGACTCAACAAAAAGGAACAAAATAAAAACAGGCCGATAATGTTGAGATTCTCGTCAAATTACTTCAAGAATATTGTCTACAATAATAAAAAGCTGTTAAAATCAACGAAAATTGTCATGAGAGAGGATCTTACGATTGAACATTTAAAGATTGTGAGCGAAGCTGTAAAGAAAATCGGGACATCTGGCACAGTATGGACTAATTCTGGAAGAATTTACGTCAAATTAAATAATCAACATGGCCCTAACAGAATTAGCAGTCTGGATGGGGTAAAGGAATTACGTCTGAACTCTGATTTTCGCTGAACCTTATAAAAAGTTTTTTTTTGTTCTCTCTTTCTTTTCTTTGAACTTATTTTTTTCCCTGTTTGAACTGTAAGTAGACATTTAGTACTATTTTCTTTTTGGTGCGCATATTATTTTAAGATAGCAGCACTGTGGGCAGTTGGGTCGTCCCGTTCAGGTTTTGTACCTACTGTTTTATCAGTCCCCAACAAAAAACCTTTGCATTCACTTCATTGTTTTCTGATATTTCTTATTAGTAACTAGAATTTCCTTATTTATTTTGAAGAATGTTATTAAAAATAGGCTGTTGTAATGCGAGATCATTATTACCCTCATTCCAAAATATTAAACAGATAGTTTTGGATAATTCTTTAGATATAATTTTAATATGCGAAACATGGTTGAAGAATACTATTAGTAATGACCAACTGCAATTTGATTGTTTCAATCTATACAGGGCGGACCGGAATTACAGAGGAAAGGGATTGTGTATATATGCTAAACAAAAATTTCACTGCGAAATCATTGAGAGTAGACAGGACTATGTGTGGGAACAAAATTGTATTAAAATCACTATAAAGAAAAAATCATTTGCCATTGGAGTAATTTATAAGCCACATCAACAAAACACTAGTGATTTTCTAGACGAATTTGAAAATAGCATAATTGACATAGGGCTAACGGTGGATGAAATTATTTGCATGGGGGATTTCAATTTGGATTTGTTAGATTATGAAAATAATTGTGTGAAAAAATTCCACTCAGTATTAAAAACACTAGATCTCTGTCAAATAATTGATGTTCCTACAAGAGTCACAGCTACATCAGCAACTTTGTTGGATTATATCATAGTCCAAGAATGCGTTGAGATAGAAAAAGGAATAATTCATGATAGTATATCAGACCATTCAATTGTTTACTGTACGTTGGATATAAATGGTAATTCACGAGAACCAAAGATGTATACATATAGAAATTTCAAAAATTTCAATGAACATTTATTTCAGATAGATTTATTCAATACGTCTTTCTTTAAAATATACGATCAACAAAATGTGGATGAAAAACTATCCTACTTGGTTAATTGTTTGAATCAGCTATTCGATAGGCATATTCCTATAGTTACATCTAGGGTTACGAAAGCAAAAGCTCCATGGTTAACAGATGTTATTAAAATTATGATGAAAGAGCGAGATAAAGCTTTAGCGAAATATAAAAAACATAAACTACAGACACACTTGGACTCTTATAGACAAATTCGCAATTATACTAATAAAGCCATTCAGAGAGAGAAGAAAGCATACTTTACATACCAATTTAATAATACCTCATCAAAGGAAACGTGGAAGACATTAAGGACCAATAAGTTTATTCCTGATAAAAACAATGACATAGCTGAAAATCTGAAAAACCCCCATGAACTAAATAAATTTTCTTGGAGTCAATCCGCATAAAGAGCCATCGGAAAATTTATTGAATTTTTATAATAATAATACTGTTAATAATGGAAATTTAAATTTGAAGAAATAAATGATCTATTTGTATATAAAACGATATCGGATATAAAAACTAATGCGAGAGGTTGTGATGGCATAAACATAAAACTTATTAGACTTTGCTGTCCCCACATTGTACCATATATCACGCACATAATTAATGTATGCTTAATAGAAAATGTTTGCCCGGAAATGTGGAGGAGAGCGGTTGTACAGGTGTTACCTAAGAAGAGAAGTCCGACAGAAATGAAGGATTTGAGGGTATCAGTATATTACCCACAATGTCGAAAATCCTTGAGAGAGCTATGGAGGTACAAATAAAGGCCTATGCACAGCGCTTTTCCTTAATACCAGATGTACAATCGGATTTCGAAAAGGATATAGTTGTACGGGTGCACTACTCCATATTACTGATGACATAATCAAAGCGATAGATGAAAAGAAGTGCACCATATTAATTTTGTTAGATTTCAGCCGGGCATTTGATACAATTAATTATAATTCGATGATAAGTATCTTGAAATATCTTGGTTTTTCCTTCAATGCGTTGAAGTTAATAGGTGAGTACATGAAAGGTAGGCAACAAAAAGTATGTATAGGTGATGCTTGTTCAGAATTCCTAAACCTTACTTCTGGAGTACCGCAGGGCTCTATACTTGGTCCTTTATTGTTTTCCTTGTATACATCTCAACTTCTCTCTAAGCTTCAATTGTGTCAAGCCCATTTATATGCTGATGACACCCAGTTGTACTACAGCTTCCCGGTTGAAACAACTGATAATGCAATGGAACTAGTCAATGTAGATTTGAATAGATTTGTTGAGGCAGCTACCGAGCACTGTTTATGTATCAATTCAAATAAATCGAATGTTCTGATATTTGGTCCAAAAAAGGACCGAGAAGCGGTTAGTCAATGTATGGATATACATATTCTGGAAGAATCTCTATCAATTGTAGATGAAGCGAAAAATCTAGGTGTAGTGATGGATACCAATTTGAGATTTGAAAAGTATATACATTGATACAACGAGCTCACGCCACTCTTAAAATGATTTATGGTAACAGGCAGTTTCTGCCATTTCAAGTGAAGAAATCCTTATGTGACTCCATCATCTTGTCTGTATTCAATTATGCCGATGTACTCTACGGCCCAAATTTAACGACATACTACAAAAAAAAGATTCAAAAAGTACAAAATTCCTGCTTAAGATTGATTTATGGAATCCGTAGACCGCAAAGAACGTCATATAAACTCCAGGAAATCGGTTGGTTGAATATGGAAAACAGAAGGGTACATCATGCATTATGTTTCTTTCACAACATACTTTTGACAAAAACACCAGCTTATCTCTATAACAAAATCACATATCGTACGGATATACATAATCTGAACATTAGACATAAAGGTAGGCTCACAATCCCTGCTTTTAGAACTGAATTATTCAGACGGTCCTTTAAATATCAAATTTTCGAACTATACAACTGGTTACCAGATAACTTCAAAGCTCTTCATCCAAATAGATACAAATTAACTACTAAAAACTATTTGTTCAATTCTCAGAGATGAATATATTTACTAAAAACTGTTTGTTTATTTCTCAGAGGAGAATACTTGATTTTGCATTGCTCAGATTGAAATTATTCAAATTTCACAAACAACATGTTGAATTGTGAATAAAAACATATCTGGTTTGTTTATATTTTTTTCTTTTGTCTATCAATCCATTTCTCTCTTTTAGGGGTTAAGTGGAAGAACATTGTCTGCAAGTGTTTGATTTGCAGAAAATGAACTTCGCCCTTTATTTCCTAATATTTCATATCTGTCAATTTTGATGTAATTATACTGTACACATATGGAAATAATAAAGACGATATTATTATTATTATTATTATTATTATAAAATAAAATAAATATGAACATAAAATTAAGAAAATGAAACAGTTATAAAGTGATTACAGAAACAATCGAAACTACCAGCAGATATATAAAAATACAGAAAGTTTGTCATAAATACGCTAAATTTCTATAAAATCGTTAACATTATAAAAACTTCTCGATTAAAAAACATTCCAATTCATATTTAAAAGATGACATTTTAGTTATATCCTTCAGTTTTTGTGGTAGATTATTGAATAATTTAAGGCCAACATAATCACCATAGATTAGACGTTTTCGAGCGACCTTCAAATATTAATGTTAAGACTTAATGTTTTTCCACAAGCATAAACATAATTTTGAACAAATATAAACCATGAGACCCATTAAAATTCTTATGAATATATTGTTACTAATATACTCAATTAATATGGATAATTCAACTAAAAAAAAATTATTTTGTAAATTATTTTGTTTAGTAATTTTTTTTAAAGTCGTTGACAATCGTATTATCAAAGTGCTATTGATGAAGAACAGAAACAATTTTTTTTCACAAGTTATTGAAGAAAGTCGTGAATTATATCCTAAAGCCAATAAAAATGGAATAGAGAAAAATTTAGGGAAATATTAATAATATAATTATCAATAGTTCAAATAAGTGACTGAAGTTTTGAATAAAATGTTATTACTCAATACAATTGGATAATACTATTTCTTTACACCTTAATTTCAATCTAAAAAATGAAAAATTAAAATAATTGTTCAGCTTAAATATATTCTCTGGTATGTCTCAAGTAATTTATTACAAAACATTGAACTAAATTAAAATAAATTAGAAGTTTTTGCTATGTATTTCGAATTTATGATATTTATCTAGTGTAATTACGCTTGTAGAGAATATATAAAAATATACTAACTATTGAAATAATTTAATAATTTAAAATTAAAACTTATTCTTTAGTCAAATTATCCATATAAATTGAGTATGTTAGTAACAATATATTCATGAGTATATTCATGGGTGTCGTAGTTTATATTGATTTGAAATTACGTTAATTGATTGTAGAAAAAACGAGTTTTACAATTAATATTTGAAGGTCGCTCGAAAACGTCTAATCTATAGTACTCCACAACATTCAAAATTTTCAAGCGACCTTTGAAAATTAAAATTTTAAGTTGAAATTTTCAGGATGTGATTTTTTTTTGCATGGGCAAACAATTGCCGCCATGCAAAAAACAAAATGAAAAAAATATTAATTCAGATTTTGATCATTTTCGAAATGTTTTAAATTCTTGAGCGTCCCTTTGAAAATATTTGATTCATCTAAAATTCTAAGAGGGCTTATCAATTACAAAATTCATACTAACATATTTTCATGCGAGACTTAAAAAAACAAATAAAATGGACCTTTTTTTTTTAAAAATTAAATTAAAAAACCCAAAAAAAAATTGTATTTAAGCTATGTTATTTTACAGTTTTTCTGAAGATTTACCGTTTTTCTGAAACCTTGTATAATATTAATCGATACCTATGTTTGAAATAAACATGTTTCCAAAAATAACAAGCAATTGGCATAATTTTAAAATTTTAGAAATCAAAATTTACGAATATATTTTGTTCACAAGCAGATAACAAAATATTAAAAGTTCGAACATCCTGTATATGAAATTGGATCTGAACACAACAGCCAATGAGATGCCAGGAAAGATCTTGATGCAAAATTAGAAAATTTAAAAATATGAAAAGCAGAAACGTCAAAAGAATGATTTTTACATGTATTGTATATAGTTTATAAGGTAGTTAGATATGTTTAATAAATAAAAACTGTCAAAAAAGTGAAAATAGTGAAAAATGCAACAAAAAGAGCGTGGAAATAAAAAATTCGAGAAAGAAAACAAAATGTGTTGGTATCAAGGGAGAGGAATCAACAAGCTAGGAGTATTGTAAAAAAATAATTTTTGGAAGAACCCATGATAAATTTACATCCTGAAAAATCATCAATTTATATAAGAAAAACAGCTATTTTGTCAAGACAACATGGGAAATGATATAAAGAAAATAGCAGATAAAAAAGATCCCAGATGCAAAGTTAAACTTACCTTTTTCATTGGAGATTTGCCAATACGAGGAGAAGTCACAACCGACAAAAGGATCAGCAGTTTCCAGGAACCGGAGAAAATCCGAAACATTGACATTCTCGTTACCAGACGTTCCAAGGTATATTTTTGAAACCATAAAAGTCACCACAGTGCAAGTAAAAACAAAACTTTTAAAGAATTTTGATAGAACTTTTCACGAATTACCATAAAGAACACATAACCTACAAACTAGGTTAAATTTCACTTGCTTATCCCATAATTTCACATTTGCTGAATATATACTTGCTATGAAGCACTAATTAGGTTATTTATCGCAGACTAGGTAGTAATACGTTTTTCCTGAATAAAGGAAATTATTATTTTGATGAATCTATGCATTATTTTCAATGTATGATCAACAATGAATTGCTAATTTCTGAAATTGACATCAAGAGGGCTCCACAGTTGAACCGACTTCTGAGATTCCATAGGCGTACCGATTGAGTTAGCTGAGGTGAAGGAAATAAGGTAAAAGAAAGGTGGTAAAATGCATAGCCGGAGATATTGAATATTTAGATGGGTATTTATTTATCAATACATATTAAATAAATCTTCAAAAAGGAAATTAGCTTAAAGACTTTGAAAATGGCAAAATAATAGTAAAACAAAGTAAAACAAAACAAAGAATACAAAAACAAAATAAATATATATATATATATTATAATAATAAAATATATTAAACGACCGCAATCAACGTATCATAACAATATATATATATATATATATATGTATAAAGTTGTTGCAACGGAATAGTATGACAATCTCTCGTAAAGGAAACCACTGATTATGACTTGAATGATAGCTATCCGCTTTGTCAAGCCAAGTTTATCGAAAATAGATTTCCCATATTAAAATTTTATTCGAAATTCTCACCACTTCTAGGCCTCTTTTTTAGAGAACGGCGTCAATTTGATATTTTATCGAATTGATCTTCCTCAAAATTACACGAATCGTGAATAGGCACAATGAAAGAGTAAGGGTGAAACAGGTGAAAGAACACCTAGTAATATGGAATGTCAAATATGAGCATTCAAATACGTTTACCGAATAATTTTTTTATTTTATTTCAACCATTAATTTCGCCGAATCTTCACCAGGTGGATATTCATGTTTTACATATCACATGAAACAAGGAAATTAAATGCATCTATAAAATGGACCATATTTAGAACCCACGAAATCATGTCTCAGTTTATAAGATTCATATTGTCTTAATTCTTGTTTCTAGAAACCTAGAGAACTAACAAATTATTCCACAAAAATAACCCATGTATTTTCGATTGTTTCAGGTTTTGAAATGTATGGAGAGAAATGAACCGGAACATCCTCACGTTGAAAGCGCAGAGAAATCCAGGCCTTCTGCATTATCTAATTAGTTATGTGTTGACAAACATGTCTTATTAGTTTACTTTTCGTTTCATTTTCGTTCGTTTTTCCTTTCCATATGTTTACTTTATTTTGTTCATTAAACGATATATCCGCATGTGATGTCCTTTACGATATATTGAATTAAAATTACAAAATCAAAATATAAAATTAATTCAACAAAACTAGAATTGGTTAATACATGAACAAGTTGATGACAAAAACTTGGTTTACAAAATATTATTCTCCAGAGAAACAATATTACCTAATAATGGTATATTCTAAGGAAACTCGTAGTCATGCTCCACATTTTTATATGGAGTATGACGTAAGTGAATTGTATGCTAAGTCCAAATTAAATACAGTACTATTCACAAAGTAATCCGAGATTTTAAAGACAATGGTATTTCTAGAAGAGATTTTGGATGCTGCTCTAACTGGACAAAGATATCTTGTATAGGTACCTGATTTTTAAAAAAATAATTTATATTTCCAACAAGACGGGACAGAGCCACGCAGCGCTATTATTGTTCTTGATTTCCTAAATGAAACCTACGGGAATTGGTACCAATTGACCAGTTAGATCTGACTACTTCATTTTTATTTGTGTGCTCGTTTTGAAGACAAAGTTTTTCTCGTCGAGTACTAATTATTGTCAAAAATGTTGAATCAGCCAAACTGTTAAGCTGATAGAATTTTGATCGTACATTACAGAAATATTAAAATATACAGGGTGTTCCACTAAAAATATAAGTTAATCATTGGATACCAATCATTGTGTAGAAAACTTTCTGCCTGTCAATTCCATGGTAGTGGTTAAGTTTCACTTCGCAAATTATAGATGTTGCCATCTGTAATTTGCTATATTTCACACCTAATTTTTCTCTGGGTGCCGGATAAATCTAAGTGGGAGCAATGAATGAGCGGATACACCGGCTCAAGAAGGAGTATCGAGATAGAACCATTCTGCGGGCTAGGATCTACTCCCAGAAAAAGCTTCACGAAGAAGGAGGAGATATAATAAAAATCAATGTGATTTCTAACGGGGCTTTGTAGATTAAGGGGAAAATCTTAGGAATCTTGGCTTGAAGGAGAGCAACACGTGCAGGTTCTGCGGAGAAAAACCACTCAAATTCCTCAGCGATCTTTGGCTTGAGGGACAAGGAATCCCTGGAAAACAGAAGAAGGTAGGGCACAATACATCTGGTCAGGTCGTATCCAATATGTCTATAAATTTCGTCATATCCAATTTTAAAATATATACATATATATGATATATTGCGTTACTCTGAACGCACTAGGAGTACGACTATTGGTGTCGTGGGTTGGCCTATGCTGGCATCTGTCGGTGACCTATTAATGTGCACGAAATTTCGTGCCATTAAAATTCCACGATATTAGGTCTAAGCTTCGCCGCACAGATTATAGGTGTCGCTATCTATAATTTGATGCTTTTCATATATATATATATATATATATATATATATATATATATATATATAATAAATAATAATAAATTTATTCACTCACATAATAATATAAGCAATACAATACGTTATAATAGAAGTAGTATAAGATAATAATAATGAACACTCCACTAGAACGTCCTATTGAATATCACACGACAGGCATTAATGAAATGGAGAATGGATAACAAATACTAAATACTAAAATAAATGATATGAGTAAATATACTCCGTAACTAAAATACTTGTTCCGAGACAGTGTAGCAATTAAAAATATAAATATAAAAATAAACACATATAACTGAATAATTTATAACAGAACACAATAAAAAATTGAAATTAAAGCAAGAAACAGTAGATTTATTCAACATTGACTTTTAGAATATTTGAATTTGGATCAATTTCATCTGGAGATTGGTTGCACGGGAGATGCGATATGGAAACAAAATACTTACCTATCCGGATACCTTATGAAATGTAACTTTATTCAATTATATTTTCGTTTCTATCAAACCATGAACGTATGCCCTAGGGCAGGTCAGCACAAATTTTTTTAGACTTTTTTTAAATGTTTTATTTGACATGTTTTTAAGTTCATCGGGGATGCTGTTGTATATATATCTATATATATATATATATATATATATATATATATATATATATATATATATATATATATATGAATACAGGGTGATTCTAAAGTACTTTAATAAACTTCAGGAGGTGATTCCTCACAATATTCTAATATGAATTGTCCAAATAAATATATGCCCGGAAACGCTTCGCTTCCAGGATACAGGGTGTTAAATTTTATTTTTATTTGGTTAATTGGTATTGAGAGGTTTTTTGAGGTGTCGAATTCGAAACTGATGTTATTATTGCTCTTACTCGTAGGGGCGCACCTACACGTCTTTTTCTTTTTTGAAGATTCATAACTTTTTTGAACATACTTCTAGCACATTTTTCAGTAAAAAAATCAATTCCTCTATCATATCTACGTAAAAAAGCTACCCTTGTTACAAGTCGCTATAAGCAACCGTTTTCTAGAAAAGATAATTGATGCGTGTTGAGAAGTTATTACCATTATTTTGCATTTTTCACAAGAATGCTTAGGAAATGAATTTGACGTTTAAGTAGTTTTGGTTTTTTGTAGGGGGCGCCACTTATTCTATTTATTTTTACTCGTTTGAAATAGTTATTTTTGTATGAAGGGTACAAAATCTGTATTTGTTTTAATAAAATTTGCAATAAATATCAACATTTTATTTCAAGAAATTTTGAATATGTAGAATAAAATAAAGGAAACTAAATTGTATTCAAATACATTGCTCAAAGTGTCCACCTTCAGCGAAGATACAGGCATTGAGTCTCGTACCCGCTCAAAAATTATTTGGTGTGTTTCTTATTGTTTCACAGGCGTCTACTATTCGGTTTCTTAGATCTTCCTCGTACTGGAGTTTTATAAACAAGTGACTTCAAATGTCACCAAAAATAAAAATCTAGCGGGTTTAGATCTGGGGACCTTGGTGCCCACGCCTGGTTAGGTCATATTAGAATATTGTGAGGAATCACCTCCTGAAGTTTGTCAAAGTACTTTTGAATCACCCTGTATATATATATATATATATATATATAGGGTGTAATCTAACCTCTTGCACACCCGTGAATGACAGGTGTGAAATGCCATTTCATAACAAATAAGAGTGATTAAAAATTCGAAAAAAAAATCTTTTTTAAATTTGACATAATTTTGAGAACCGTTCTGCTTAACCTCAGCTGACCTGCTCAGAGCCGTGAGAAAACAATGGCAATTGCCGGATACAATAAACATTCAAATAATGTGTGTGGAATGTTGAATTAATTGTTTGGTAAATGAACAAAAAGAGTCTTAGCATTAATTGCAGCTACTGACGATTGTATTCAATTTCATAGTGATGAAATAAACGTTTCACGTTATATCCAAACTGGTAGATGAAGTCAGAACTCATAGTTGAAGTCAACACAATTTGAAGCACTTAACGAATCACAGGAATAAAAAAAATCAGTTTGCCATTATGACACAGTGATCCAGAATGACAGAAAAACAGTGTTGCCACGATTCTCACACGCGCCTCTAGTTGGGAATTAGAAAGCTGTCAACGAACGAACGTTTGCCAGATTCGACTATTGTTTTCTGATTGGCTAGTAAATGAAACCAATCAGAAAACAGTACGAGCAGTGATTTGTCTTTGACTTTTGCTGAAGTTTGTTTTTATAACTAAACATCAACTGTTCCGTTAATTCGAACATATCTACGTTTTCTTGAGCGATATTAACAGCTTTTATTTGGCCGTGTAGGTAGCACCGGAGTTACACCTAGACACAAAACACAGACACCGATATGTTCTTTTCAGATCATCTTTGAGGCCCTGGAAGAACACCACAAACATTCCCCTGCCCCCTCTTCACCTACCAAGAACTTGGTGCAACAAGCCCTTTCTGTTTATGTTCGATCCTGAACCTGTTTTGCTTTGTGTTCATTGCGTGCAATTGGGAACAGCCGCAAAGAAGGTGCCACCTATTATCTGTATTCTAAAACACCAATATGGTGACCATTGTTTTATTAATAAGTGTAGTGTATTCATTTCTGATGTTTTTATTGTCATAATATTATATTAATATACAGGGTGTTATGTAATAAGTGTCCGACATTTTACAGGACGATTCCTCAGTTATTCATAAGGTGAAAAGTATATAGGCATGGGTCCGCAAGGCCTTCACTTTTGATACACAGGATGTTGAAAATTTATTTTTATTTTGGTTTATCGCAAATAATTTTTAAAATAATGACGATATTTGGACTAAAATTGGTATTTGGGGATTTTCTAATATGAGAAATTCAAATCTATTAATTGTAGGGGCGCCGCCTACAGTTCTTTGTCTCTTTTGGGTAGTCACAACTTTGTCGTGCATGTATGTATCACATTTTCTAGAAAAAAAATCGATTCCTCTATCATTTTTACGAGTCAAAAGTCGCTACAAGTAGCCGTTTTCGAGATATTTTGATTTAAATTAATCGATGCATCCAATTTTCTTCTCATTGATTCGCGAACTCTTTGAAAATGAAACTATCAAGTAGGCTAGTAAGTTTATTCCAATGTTTTTTTTTCTATTTTCTATCTTGATGCATAGTTGAATAGTTTTATTCATTATTATTGTGATTATTTGTTGAAAAATGGTAAACTTTACCAATGCAGAGTATGCTGACATACATTTTACATACGGACTTGCTAACGGAAATGAATATGAGGCTAGACGTTTGTATCAGGAGCGTTATCCGAACCGCACAACACCTACTTCAAGAATTCACGCTCGGTTAAGGGAAACAGGAAGTTTTGAGAAAGCTAGTCATCTGTCGGGTGCACATCGGACGATAAAAACCACAGAAACCGGAAGCAGTTCTTGATCCGGTAGGGGATCACCCGGAAACGAGCTCCAGAAAAATAGCACTGAGGTCCATTCTTTATTCCGGGAAGATTAAACGGAGAAAATATCGTCATTTTCTTGAAGAAGATTTGCCTATTTTACTGGAAGATGTGCCGTTTAGATTACGAAATGAAATGTGGTTTATGCATCACGGTGCCCCGGTACATTTCAGCATCCAAGCGCGAGAATTTTTAGATCAAACTTTCGGGAACCGTTGGATAGGTCGGGAGGGCCTCAACCATGGCACCCTAGGTCACTAGACCTTAACAGTTTCGATTTTTTCCTGTGGGGACATCTAAAATCCTTAATTCACCAGACACCTATCCAAAATGAAGAAGAATTAAGTAATCAAATAATTAACTCTTGTAGAATGATTCAAAATACTCCAGGAATTTTCCAAAGAGTGCGCGAAGATTGGATGCGTGCATACATGCAGGAGGTGGACATTTCGAACATTTATTTTGATTTTGATTTAGATCTAGTGTTCCGTTGTTTATTGTTGTTTAAAAATTAGCGTTTGAAATGTTTCTATGTTGAATTAAAAAAAAGTTTTCAAAATTATTTCACTTTTTGACAACCACATTTTAATCGTGGATTTTTCAATTCAAAGAAAAATCTTTCTAAATATTCAATTGAGAATGTTTCCCTTTTCCACATGCATCAGTTAATTTAAATCAAAATATCTCGAAAACGGCTGCTTGTAGCAACTTTTGAAAAGCATACCTTTTTCACGTAAAAAAGGAATCGATTTTTCTTCTAGAAAATGTGATACATGTACGACAAAGTTGTGACTCCTCAAAAGAGGCAAAGACCTGTAGGCGGCGCCCCCTACAATTGAGGGCCAAACTAAGATCAAATTTGAATTTCTCCTATTAAAAATAAATGTTTAACACCCTGTATATAAAAAATGAAGGCCTTGCGGACTCATGCTTATATGAACTTTTCACCTTATAAATAACTGAGGAATCGTCCTGTAAAATATCGGACACTTATTACATAACACCCTGTATATATATATATATATATATTATTCTCGATATTTGTTTGCGTTAAACGCATGAGGAGTACGACTATTGGTATCGTGGGTAGGCCTATCTGACACATTTGTTGGTGACCTGTTAATATGCACGAAATTTCGTGCTATTAAAATTCCACGATATTAGGTTTAAGCTTCACCGCACAGATTATAGGTGTCACTATCAATAATCTGATGCAGTTCATATATATATATATATATTTATATATATATATATATATATATATATATATATTATGTTATGTTATGCCAGTTGTAAATTTTAAAAGACAAAAAAACCACAAAAAGAATAAATAATAAATAATTATCAATTTCAAGAGTTTGTTTTTGAATAACTTTTGAAATTTTATATATTTTGTGAGCCTAGGTATGATATGGATAGATAAAAATGTCAAAGTACTATAAAACAGTCAATTATATACACTATCAAAATTATCATACCTCATAATTGCTCAAAAGACAATTAAAAGTCAAGATTTACAAAATTATTATGAATAAAAAGTAATCAACACATTTATAAACTTGAAACACTCTGTACATGAAATTGTAGCAAACTAAAAGTTAGCCAATGAGAGAACAGCAAACGTCTTTATGAAAGATAGCCAATCAGAGAAGAGATGATCAAATGAAAAGTTGAAAATTGTGAGAGAATGGCAAAGAGAGGTTATCATAGGCAATTATTATTCAAACTTGTAATTAATGATAAGAATGGGAATTTAATTGTGTGTATAAATTGTACAACATTAATATAAACAGTGCAAAGTGACAATTTGGTGCGCGAATTCGAAATTTCAAATGGAACAACAACAAGGGCAAGATGTTGCGAAGCGACAGAAAAACAAAGCTTCGAGGAGATCGAAAATATTTTCCAAAGCGGAAGCACGCACAAAATTTCACAAAGAGAAAAATGGAATAATTCCATCATTTGCTTAACAAAACAAGATTACCTTAATGATATCATATATCCACGATTCCAAAAGCTGAGTCCCGCATCGATACGTTCCTGACACATGGTTTTTGCAGTCCTAACGAAGGCTGGAGAGAGGATACTTCCTGTATAGTTGTGAACACCAACAGTTCCAACCAGGTATAAAAACCTTTAATAGTGCTTTCCCGGTCCTGAACTATTTCACAAATAACATTTTTCACAATCGATTAACTCTATGTCACCTTCTTATGAACAATAACAGAAAATTACTCTCACAGAGAAAGTGAGGTTCTGTTTATCTATCCATGATATGCATTTTATGAGTATCCGTGAATAATTGTTTGATTCACTCTAGCATAAGTTATTTCTCGTAGGCCAGGTATTTTTAAGTCTTCCTGAATAAAGGAGATAATTGTTTTTGATATTTGGTTTGTTTATTTTCTCACAATGATCAACTAACATAACTAAGATCATTCAGTAAACTGAAGTTAGCCACCAGTGGCCAAATTCCTTTAGACCGACTATATGAGACAAGGGCGTACCGACTGTTGTTAGCTGTGGCGAAGAAAATAATAATTGTTGGTAGCGTGACGAGAGAACAGTGACGTTCGCTGACAATTATTATTACAGGGTCAGAAATATCTATTTATATCATATATATTTGGCTCTCAAAGAATACCAAAAATAATTAGCTATCTTCATTTTAAGTTAACAATTTATAGATTTTTCAAAATATATCAAACCATAACAAATGGCACCCAAAACGTGGGGCAAAAATATTACAATATTTATATTTACAAAATTCATCATTACACAATAATATATTTATATATATATATATATATATACATATATATATATATATATATATATATATATATATATATATATATATATAATTCTTAAATTAGGGGAAATAAACATTATTCAGTTGAACATTTCTGTCGATCCAAAAAAAATTATAGTAACAGCAGTTTACAGATCCCCTCTACATGCATCAAGATTTCATCCACAATTTATAAACGTATCTCGATAGACAAAAAATGCAAATATAGATTATGAGGGAAATGCCTCGACATGCATTGCCAATATTTTTCTAAAGAGTAAAATCCAAAGCAGTTTTGAATACCATTCCCCCATTAAAACTGCAAAAACTGATCATTACACTTCAATCATTCACTTACCCTTCCAGAAACACACTATATAATTTACTCCCATTATTCGACCTCAAACTAAAAAACGGAGAGATGTCTAGCTCGAAACTATAAAAATCATGCAGTATTATATAATCTAATTATTAATAATAAATTATAGGGAAGGCGGTACCTTAAAAATAAAAAAATTAAATTAAATTCGAGTGAAAATATTAACTTTGGAGAATAAATATCGTTAAGTATCGCAGAGTGCCACTAATTAGAAATTATAAAAATGTTGAATATGGGTCTTCTTGAAAAAGTCGCCCGATCTTAAACCGTTAAACTGCCTGTGTAATATATTACAGAAAATTCAATAAATATCACAAACTGAACGTTAATGTAATATAGTCAATGGTATGTGGCATGGTAGCAACATTTTGGTGGTCTTAAGCACTTCTCTAGAACGCGTTAATTTCAATTGCTTTCGAACTCTGCTTTGCGATATCGCAAGGTTAACCTTTTGTGCATATTATTGTCTTCAAAGCGAAGTCGCTGGTACTTATATGTTATTACGAAATGATGATCTACAATGAGATATTATACAGTGCGGCTTTTTATAGTCCCTCCCCCCTGTTAACTTTTGAACGTAGAACGTAGGACAATGGGACGAAAACCGTTTTGAATGATATCACCGATACTACTTTTCGAAATAAAAGACATTGTGATTGCTCGATAGATGGCGCGGGGGGTACCTCAACTTGAAAATTTCAAATAGCATGGAGGGTCACGTGGCACATCGTGGAACACAATTCAATCATCATCTTATTTTTATTTTGTCGATACGTTTTTTCACAATATGCATTTGAAATGTCAAGTATAAGTGCGGCTTTTATAGCCCCCCCCCCTGTTAACTTTTGAACGGTTCGACGTAGAACAATAGGACGAAAACCGTTTCGAATGATAGAACCGATACTACTTTTTGAATTAAAAGACATTGTGATTGCTCAATAGTAGGCACATCAACTTAAAAATTTCAAAAGCATGGTGGGGCGAGTGGCACATCGTTTTTCACATTATACATTTGAAATGTCAAGTTAGTATAACAAAGAACAAAACAATTATGTAGGATTTTTATGGTCATTAAAAATAAATGAATTGGGTATATTTGGGTCGGAAATTGGATTATTGCATGGATTCAAACAAAACACATTTAAGTCATGAATCTTCCTCTATTGATTGTATTTCGTGTTACTCATCACAATTGTGATTCCGTAGAACAATCATGGTTGGGAATAAAATTGAATTACCTTTCAACGATGTGCATGTCGACCTCTATGCCTTTCGAAATTTTCAAGTTGATGTGCCCCAGGCGCCCTCTGTCGAGTAATTGTTATGTACCTTCTCCCAAAAGTAGGATTCAAAATATTTTCTTTCAAATTATCGAGTAAGAGTACCATTCAGAACCGCACTTAACTTGACATTTCAAATGCATATTGTGAAAAAACGTATTAACCAAATCTCAAAAAATAGGATGGTTGAAAAGATAATTGAATTATCTTTTCAACGATGTGCCACTTGACCCCCATGCTATTTGTAATTTTTAAGTTGATGTGCCCTCCCGCGCCATCTATCGAGCAATCACAATGTCTTTCATTTCAAAAAGTAGTATCGGTGATATCATTCAAAACTATTTTTGTCCCATTGTTTTACGTCGAACCTTTCAAAAGTTAATAGGGTGGGGGGGGCTATGAAAAGCCGCACTGTATTGAAATCCCTGCGACTTCGCTGGTTGACTGGGTTGGGAACAAAATATATCAAAAACCGAAACCCGTGTAAAAATTGTTATGAAACTGCGAAGCAAACCCACGGATGTCACTTTGCAAGGAATTTGAACATATGCGTAAATTCTACGGAAAAGAACCTACCGCAATCTGAGCACATTGATATAACATAGATATCGTGAGAAATGAATAAAAAAAATATATTTTCATATCTCATCTATTTTTTTAAGTTTTCCTTTTGAAATAAAAATCATGAATGTTTAGGTTTTCCAATTTTTTCGGTGACCCTAAGCTGTATGCCAAAAACTGGAATGTCGCAATTCTCCATACCTCTGATAGTATATGTTGTTGAATGCACAATAGACGGAGAAGTTGGCATATGATATGTGAAAAACTGACGGCGGCTCAGTCAAAATAAGGTTATCGGTCAAATAGACCTCACGGCAAGCAGACGGCAGAAACGTGTTATTAAATACTGTTTGTGTCTTTGTGTTACAACGATTTTTTTATAATTGTGATTCGTTGAGTGCTTCAAAGTATGTTGACTTCATCTATTAGTTCTGACTTTATCTACCAGTTTGGATATAACGAGGTTCCTTGGTTTTATCACTATGAAATTGAATATCTATCGCCGGTAGCCTGCAATGAATGTTTGGACTCTTTTTGTACATTTATAAAAAATAAATTCAACATTCCACATTATTTAAATGTTTATTGCATCCGGTAATTGCCAGTGTTTTTTCACGGCTCAGAGCAGGTTAGCTCAGGTTAGGGCGACGGCGGTTCCTAAAATTTTGTCGAATTTGATGAAGAAAACATAATTTTCATTTATCAACATTCCATTTGTTTAAATGTTTGCATCTAGTAATCATCAGTGTATTACAGCTCACAGTTGCTCAGTAGGTTATGGTTAGGTTGAGACGTTCTCAAAGCATGTGAAAAAATCTTTTTTCAGTAATGTATAAATACATAAATGTATTCAAATTCATCAGAACGTGCACTAGTTTACTCAAATTATAAATCAAATTTTGTAGCTCAATTAAAAAAAACAGTTGAAAATTTGGGGTTGCTGTAGCAATCGGAATAGGGCAGCCAGGTTTACTTCTTTCCTATTGGTCTCTGGATAAGTATGCAAATGTATCAACAAAACAACAATTTTAATTATGTCATATTGGTCAAGAGAACGCAGCTATGTGCAAGGTAAGGCTGGCAACATCGTAAAAATAAAAATCACTGAAATTTTGGACAAATGCAGTTTTACCTGCAGAAAAGTGCTAAAACACGTGATTTCGGTGTGTATGTGTGGTTTTCGAAATGCGAATGTTTAGTATTTTCAGTAGCCTAAAATAGCGCTAAAAATCATATATTCGTTCGGCATCCAAAATTATTCAAGAGGGTCTCATTTTGATTACGGATTCGGGTTCAGGAGGCAGTTTGTAAGTTCCACCAAACGGCGTATTCTCAATTTACCCAAAAATGGACTATGGTTCATTTGAATTGAGAAATTTACGGAAACACCGAGCAGTCCGGAGATTTACACTATTAGGGTAAATCATTGTCGTCGAGTAATCCAGCGGTAACCAAACAACTAAATTTTTATGGTATATTTATTTTGACAGCCTAAGAGAAGTCTTTTTGATATTATATGCCTAAAGGGGTGAGAAGGGGACTGAAAGTGAAAGTACCGCTAGTTTTGAAGTTAGAGTCATGAAACCCTATGGGGGGTTAAAATGGGGGGTTAAAATGGGGGTTGAAAGTTTGTATAGGAGTACCGTTGGTTCTTTCAAGTTGGGTTCATGAAAAAATGTATTTGAGGTCTTTGTTATTTCAGTATTTTTGGAAATTCAACCTCTAAAGGGGTTATGGGATTGGAAGTTTGTAGGGGGTTCCATTAGTTTTTAAGTTAGGGCATAAGAATTGGTATCTGAGGTCTTTGTTTTAAAAAAAAACCGTGTTTCAGTGGTTTTAGTAATTTAACCCCTATAAGAGTGAAAGAGGGGGGTGAAAGTTTGTTGAGGGTTCCGTTAGTTTTTAAGTTAGGGTTACTGAAATTGGTATTTGAAATAAAGAAAAATGCGTTTCAGGGCTTTCAGAAATTCAACCCCTAAAGAGGTGGAATGGGGGGGGAAATTTCTATGGAATTCCGTGAACAACACCAAAGAAAACCTAGAAAAAATACAAATCCTACGTGGACGAAGACGCGGGTACTAGCTAGTATACCCAGCGGGCTCAAAAACATCTCAGATATATTAAAAGTAGAAGATATTGAGGAGACATTGAACATCCACTGCGATGTTCTGTTTATACATGTATAGAACTTTTATAGAACAGCCAATGTCCGTCGGAGGTTCGATTTTCAGGATGTCCCAGGGATGTCACAAAAAGAACCTGTCCTAAGTTTTTTTTAAGCTTTTTCATAGACACAACAGAACAACCCCAAAATGTTTCATGCACATTTTCAGAGATCACTTTCTGAAGCCTTTTGTTATTATTTGGACATTGAAGGTGTCAATTTATTTGAAATTGTTTTTTTTTTAATTTTATACCACCAGGAATGCATTCTCTTTTAGGTGTCTATCACACTCATTCTGAGCAAAACTTTTCCATTAAATTATTCTGTTAGGATGATAGTTTTGATGTTGAAAAATGTTTTTTTTTATAACTTCCAAGGGTTTTATATTTTTAGGGTACTGAAATCTCATGAAAAGATTTGATGTGAAATATACTAACCACCAATTATGAAGATAATTGCAATATGATTAGATATTTTTTTATATAATTTCAATTGTATCTCTAGAAAGGAAGATTTAGTTGAAATTATGTTTGGAAAAATATTAATTTTTACAGTGATTATTCAGTTTCATCACAAACCGAATTCTATTCCAATATATTTAGGTCGCAAAAGTCTGTTGAAAAACATGAGAAGTTGTTTTTTATTTTACAACTCCCCATAATCTGAAAACTACCAAAGTTCCTTATGGAAAAATGAAGAATCTTCAATGATACAGTTTGACCATGTCATTACAGATTCGAACACCCTATCAAAAAATACACATTGTATGCTTCTAAGGTTATATTATGTTTCAGGACTATGCTAATACATTTGACTCATGTAATACTTACTTTATTTACTTATTCAGTGATATCAAAAATGTCTATTATATAATTGGTAATGTTCACTACACTTCACACACTCATCACTTTCCACGTTTTTCTCGGTTCAAAATTAAAAAAAAAATCTTCAACCAATGCCATCAACTCCAAAACAACATAGAGAGAGAAGGGTAGAATTAAAATGCATTGAATACTGAATGCAGTGTTCTATGTGTCATACATGTTTATCAGGTCTACCACACTGAATGGCCAAATTTTAACAATGTAACATGGCGGGAATTTCAAATTGGAAGCAGAAAATGAGTGGGAAGGTCATTTGGACATTTAGTCTAATCGACAAGTTGAAAATGGTCTAAAATAGAGATACTACTCTTAAAATTATGTGAGTTCATTGGATCCGGAATAACGCCTAGAAAAATTTGCCAAAAGCGTGTATTAGCACATAAAAAATTGCAAAAGTTATAAACAATTGAAGATGAAAAAAAATGGCATTTCGTTTTTCGCCAATATGTCATAAACTATTAATATTTAAGAAATTTCAAAAAAAGATTCTGAAAGAGGAGGAAATTTCCAATACAAAACTCCCAGCTCCCGGAACTCTATCTCCATTATTTATGATTTTAATTTAACGCTGAAAATGGGTCTTGATACTTTTTGGTTAATTAATTTTTTAAGGTTTGAATTTTTTTTTTATTTAAAAAAATATGGTTATTCTGAAAAAAATTTTTTTTACTCAAAGTTGATTTTTCAACAAGTTGAACGATTATTAACTAACAAAATTTTCTCGAACTTCTGTCTTAATTGTAAATGAAAAAAAAATGTTTAAATAATTGTCGTAAACATTTTTCGCTTCGTAGAGCCTTTCTTATATACATACTCAACAAGATCACGCCATAAAAGTTAAAAAAATATTCATACTTTGTTTATAATAATTTTTGTACTTGAACAAAAACAAAAAAATCCAAGTAATGTTGTTAAACATTTTTTTTTAATACAAGATATAAATTGATTTGCGAAAAAAAATTTCCCGCCATTTGTTGATAAATTCTTTATAAACAAATTGATTATTTCAATATTTTTAAAAACATTTTTTTCACTACTTCATTATATTAGATACAAATATTATGATTTAAAAAAAATAATTCCTCAATAACAATTTTTAATTGTTTATAATAGTTTTTTTTTATATTTTTATTATTTAAATAATTAGTTGAGAATTTTTTTTTTCTAAAGATCATAATTGACAGTCCTCTATGAAGTAATAAAAAAAATTTTTTTATCAACAATTCCATTGTTTATTAACTTATTAATATGTTACAAACAAATTTTTTACTTTGTTAGATTTTTTTTCTGAAACTTCTTAAATTTACAAAAACAACCATATATAACAAAGTATAGAAAACAATTTTTTCCAATTTTTTATTGTACTTTCAAAAAACACGTGCTACAAAAGTTGCAGTGGCTGCTTCATTTGTCTACTAAAAAACTAATATAACTTTTAAACTATCAGAGATACGAAAATAAACATTCCTGTCGATTTTATAAAGGATTAAACGATCTTTTAAATGAGTTTTAAAAAAAATTTTAGTTATTGCTGATCTATTGCTATGCGCATTTGTTGATAAAATCTAATATTTTTTTCGATGTTTTTCGAACTTTCGTGACTTCTAACTTTTTAAATAATGCAGATACGGTTATAGACTTTCAAGGCGATTCTATCTAGTAATAAAATATATGAACGTTGCAGTTGTTTATTTATAAATAATGTAATTTTTGAATGAATTAATGCCATTTTTCTCTAATTTTTTTTTCATTTCATAAAAAATTAATGTCGATTACAATCTATCTGTTAATAACATGCAAAAATGTATACAAGTATTGTTAGGAAAAATTGTATTGTTGAATAAACCTGTAATTTTGATTAATAACAAAATTTTATTTGCATGAATAACAAAAATTATAATAATACAGAAGGGACAAGAGTTAAAGGTCGGCAAAAAAATGGCCTCCAAAAGAAGCAGCTGCTCATTGTTAAGTACCGAACTCGAAATAAATGATGAATATTACAGGAAAAAGAATAACTGTGAAAAGTGAGAGAACCGTAAAAGAGAGAAAAATGGCATTAATTCATTTAAAAATGACATTATTTATAAATAAACAACTGCAACGTTCATATATTTTATTACTAGACAGAATCGCCTTGAAGGTCTATAACCGTATCTGCATTATTTAAAAAGTTAGAAGTCACGAAAATTCGAAAAACATCGAAAAAAATATTAGTTTTTATAAACAAATGCGCATAAAAATTTCAATAACTCATTTGAAAGATCGTTCAATCCTTAATAAAATCGACTGGAATGTTTATTTTCGTATCTCTAATAGTTTAAAAGTTATATTAGTTTTTTAGTAGACAAAAATGAAGCAGCCACTTTTGTAGCACGTGTTTTTTAAAAGTACAATAAAAAATTGGAAAAAATTGTTTTCTATACTTTGTTATATATGGTTGTTTTTGTTAATTTTAGAAGTTTCAGAAAAAAAATCTAACAAAGTAAAAAATTTGTTTATAACAAATTGGTAAGTTAATAAACAATGGAATTGTTGATAAAAAAATATTTTTTTTTGTTACTTTATAGAGACTGTCAATTATGATTTTTAAAAAAAAATATTTCAACTAATTACTTAAACAATAGAAATAAAAAAAACTATTATAAACAATTAAAAATTGTTATTAAGGATATTTTTTAAATCATAATATTTGTAATATAATGAAGTTGTGAAAACATTTTTTTTTTAAATATTGAAATAATCAATTTGTTTATGAAAAATTTATCAACAAATGGCGGTTTTTTTTTTTGAAATCTATTTATATCTTGTATTAATAAAAAAACGATATGATGATTGAGAAAAAAAAATTTTTTTAACATTATTATTTTTTCAACTTTCATGGCGTGATCTTGTTAAGTATGTATATAAGAAAGGCTCTACGAAGCGAAAAATTTTTACAATTATTTAAAAAAAAATCATTTACAATTAAGACGGAAATAAATTATTTATAGTGTTCAGAATACACCATAATTTTTTCAAATTAAAAAAAAAATTTAATACCTTAAATAAATTAATTAATGTGTCGTACTCGCTTTTGACGCCGCGCGCGCAACCTAAAAATGTCGCGGGGAGACCCATTTTCTGCGTTAAATATCAATAGTTTATGAAATATTGGCAAAAAACGAAATGCCATTTTTTTTTTCATTTTTAATTGTTTATAACTTTTGCAATTTTTTATGTGTTAATTCACGCTTTTGGCACATTTTTCTAGGCGTTATTCCGGATCCAATGAGCTATCACACATACTTTTAAGAGCAGTATCTCTATTTTATACCATTTTCAACTTGTCGATTAGACTAATTGGTTTTTATTATAATGAATAATATTGGTTTCATTTGCTTATGAAAATATAAGAATGTTGTTTCTGTCCTGTGTAAAATAGGAAGTATTGGTATTAAAATGAGGGAATACAAAATGAAATAAATAGTTGGAAGTGAGGGGTCCAAAAACTATAATATTCTAAGATTTAATTCACATGGAATGTTTAAATTTTTGTTGTGTGAAATGATCAAGTTATTAAATAAAATTGTCGAGAACCATTAAAAAACTGGAAATACATGTATATGCAATATCTGGGATGAACCTCCAAGGCAAACTATGTTAGCTAGAAAGAACATCCACACGTCCGCCAATACTCTAAGTAGGCATCCAAAGAAATGCCACAGAAGAACAAATACTTCCAACATCCTTTAAAAGTCATCTTTGGGAAGTGAATCATGCGTCTCAATAAAACATCGTCATGCCGACATTTTCAAAACATTCCAAAACCTCCCAGGGATGTTTGTGCTCGCTGGGTATACCGGGTGATTTTCCAAGGTGGCTCACCCCTATAACTTTTTTATTATTGAAGATAGAAAAACAAATTTGGGGGTTGTGTATTATAGTTCAATTTCTTTTTTACAACTTACTTGCTTTGCCGTACTTCCGGTTTGACGGAATGACCCACTTTCGATTTTTAAATGGGACATCCTATATATTTTTACTTATTTCGATCGAAAATTACATTCTAAATCCAACAACACCTCACTTGTCAATATTTGACAAATAAAGTCATTTTTATTCCAATTTTAATTTTTTGATCTAGAATGCCTTGGATTGTGTAAATCGGTTCATTCTTAATCAAGTAACATAAGAAAAATACGACTTTGAGGCTTATGACTTCACAGTCGTTTCAAGAATTATTTAAAAGTCGCAAATTAGTCCATTAAGGTTCTAAATTTTCAAAATGACCTCCTCCTTGATCACGGCAAGTTCAACTTTTTCAATTGTTGCGCGCACCACATTGATTAGCTGTTCCGCAGTGATGTTCTGGAATGCCACCCTTACTTTATACTCCAGTTCTTCACGAGTAGCTGATGCTGTGTTATACACCTGATTTTTTATTGTTCCCCAGAGAAAAAAATCTAGCGAAGTAAGATCTGGTGATCTAGAATATGGAAAAGGTAAATAATATATTGTGAAAAAATATGGCAATTTAAGAATGTAACCCGCAGGCCACATAATAGGTCCATAAGTGCCAATCCACTTTTCTGGGAAGGTGTCATTCAGATGTTCTCTTACGACTTGAGAATTGTGAGGTGGCACTCTACTCCATCTTGGCAAATCTTCAATGACATCATTAATTTGATTTCTAAGGAAATGTAGATATCTTTCCGCAGTAAGTTGTCCGTCGAAAATTATTAGCCCCAAAAGTTTTCCTCCGATAATACCCATCCAGCAATTGAAACCAAATCGCTCATGAAAATTTCCTTCTTGCATCAGGTATAAATTTGTTTGAGACCAGTACCTTTTATTATTCCGATTGAATAGACCCAAGTTGGTGAATCGAGTTCCATCTGAATAAATCATTTTAAATGGAAAACGTACATCATCTCTGTATTTAGTCAAAAACCAGTTGCAATAAGTTAATCTTCGGTTTTGGTCGTTATCGTGAAGATGTTGGTGTAGTTGGTACTTGATGATCGATAATTATATTTGTGAAGAATTCGCCAAACGGACTAATAACTTATATCACACTCAATTCACTTCAACATAGGCCAACACGTCTACTCCTATTTCCTCACTGAAGTTATTGGCATTTTCTTCTGGTTCATTCGCATTTTCCTTTCCAGTCTTGGGAAATAATGCCGAGTGGGATGGCGACGATTAGCATAAATTCGATCTGCATCAGTTGCATTCTTTTTTGCTTCTCCGTAAATTAGCAACATGTCAATTTTCTCGTTTCTAGTATAATTTTCCATATCAAATTATAAACTACGCAACAAATAAATTTTTAAAAGTGACAGCATATTCATTAGCCTATTTGTTTAGGTAGTCCTAGCAACAGCTTCAATTGTTTGTCACGGATAACTAGAATAACAGGACTTAGTGCATAAATATACCGAAAACGTATTAGTTGTTATTAGGTATGATCGCTTCTTGCAATTATTCAGAAAATAGTGAAAATAAAGTGAAAGTGTGTGGTATCAAATTATTCGTAAGAAAATTATCTTTCACAAAAAGCCGACGAGCCACCCCCTTTCCATTTAAAAAAATCAAGTTAACTGGAAAAATTCACATTTGCGACTTTTAAATCATTCTCAAAACGACTGTGAAGTCATAAGCCTCAAAGTCGTATTTTTCCCATGTTACTTGATCAAGAATGAAGCGATTTACACGATCCTTGGCATTCTAGATCTATAAATAAAAATTAGAATAAAAATGACATTATTCGTCAAATATTGACAAGTGAGGGGTTGTTGGATTTAGAATGTCAGTCTCGATCGGAATAAGTACAAATATATAGGATGTCCCATTTAAAAATCGAAAGTTTTTCATTCATTCATTTCCGGTCAAACCGGAAGTAAATATGTAAAAAAATGTAAATTGAACTATAATTCACAACCCCCAAATTTGGTTTTTCTATCTTCAATAATAAAAAAGTTATAGGGGTGAGCCATGTTAGAGAATCGCCCGGTATATCAAAAGTTGTGAAATCTACCTAAAAAGATACGGTGAGGGGACAAGTCTGGTAAATGGTCAAAGCATGTAACTGGTACCCCCTCGTTTGAAATCGATTAATTAAGATATCTCGTTTTGGATGAAAACCAATAAAAATGGTTATTCATGAAATCGAATATAAACCTCATTACTCTCTCGAAATTTATTTTATCTCTCGTCTCAGCAATTAAACATTTTCCACCTCATTATGTAATACACTATTTCATTTCACTTTTACTCATGATTGGGTGAAGGAAGTAATGCGAATTGAATTTGATTGCTCATAAAACGCTAACTTTAATTCAAACAAATCAGTCAAGAAAACTTCCTGCATCTATGACGCTGAAAAAAAAAGTCACTGAACTAAAATTCCCGAACAACTTACTGAACACCATCATCGATCATGTGCAGCCTACACTATTGCTTCCTTTATCAAATCATAAAACTAGTTTATAATTTTCAGTCCAATAGAGACATTGACCTATCAAAAACTCCAAAACAGCGGAAATTCTGGACTCAGGAATTCGAAAGGATGAAGTATCCATTAAGCAATTCTTAAAATAAAACAAAAATCCAAAAATTCTCCAAATTTTCATATTTCCAGAAGTATTAGAGATGTGAATAAATGTCTTACATGAAAGTTGTAGCTCGCCATCATACAAAAATGATTTCCACAAATTTTGGGAAAAATCAGGTCGTTAGGGAGATAAACGCGATTTTACACTTGTAGTGTAACACCCCGTTGAAATTGCCGCGGGAACGAAAAAGACCCCAATTTTTATATAACCGGATAGTCTGTCGATAACTCCTATCTTTCACATGTGACCAGTTTCAAAGTTCATACAATATCAATTCATAATTAAAAATGTGTTCGAAGATTTCCGATTAAATATTTGTGAGTGAGTACACATTTTGGTTAATACATTCGTATATTGATTTGTTGAAAATATAAACAGGATGTTCATAAAATCAGATGTGGAATCATCTGCGACTGAAAGATAAACTTTTGCCACTATCTTCCATCGTCAAGATAACCTCTTGTGGGGTATTCATGTTGAAAAGGGAAACATTCTCAATTGAATATTGATAGAAATATTTTGCTGTGAATTGAAAAATCCACGATTAAAATGAAGTTATTTTTTGTGAATGTCTAACAGAAAACAACTACTTCCCTGGCTTAGGACGCGCTGGACATTGAACTACATCTGACAGATATTCTGAAAAGGCCCTAACTCAAAAGGAAAAGTCTGAAATTGAAAATTTGCATTTTCATTCAGATAGTTATTTGATTTTCTATTCCAGTCTTAATTAAGAACTCATAAAGATGAATACCCCACAAGAGGTTATCTTGACGATGGAAGATAGTGACAAAAGTTTATCTCTCAGTCGCAGATGATTCCACATCTGATTTTATGAACATCCTGTTTATATTTTCAACAAATCAATCTATCATACCCCATGACAGGTTTTAATATCAGAAAACACTAATTTCAAAGTGTCTCTCCAAAAGAAATGATTCTAACTTTTTCCATCTTTGCAAAGTGAGATTGCTTCTTGAAAAGTGTTTCCCATTTCTTCCGGTCTTCCTGATGATCGTGGAAGCGTGAAATAGATTTTCGTCGACAAAATGTATTGAAGACCTAGTGAATGCGATGTCTCTCCTGCGTCAATGTTACGAATGATTTCTGGTGAGTACTCTCTTTGGAAAACATTCTTCTTTGCCTCATTCATCTTCATGAGTTCTTAATTAAGACTGGAATAGAAAATCAAATAACTATCTGAATAAAATGCAAATTTTCAATTTAAAGATTTTTCTTTTGAGTTAGGGCCTTTCAGAATATCTATCAGATGTAGTTCAATGTCCAGCGTGGCTTTAGCCGGGGAAGTAGTTGTTTTCTGTTAGACATGCACGAAAAATAACTTCATTTTTATCGTGGATTTTTCAATTCACAGAAAAATCTTTCTATCAATATTCAATTGAGAATGTTTTCCTTTTCAACATGAATACCCCACAAGAGGTTAT
The DNA here is from genome assembly GCA_018342105.1 of Gonioctena quinquepunctata. Lineage (NCBI taxonomy): Eukaryota > Metazoa > Arthropoda > Insecta > Coleoptera > Chrysomelidae > Gonioctena > Gonioctena quinquepunctata. Next base: position 386,718 of record JAFIRS010001055.1, read on the forward strand.
CTTGACGATGGAAGATAGTAACAAAAAGTTTATCTTTCAGTCGCAGATGATTCCACATCTGATTTTATGAACATCCTGTTTATATTTTCAACAAACCAATCTATCATACTCCATGACAGGTTTTAATGTCAGAAAACACTAATTTCAAAGTGTCTCTCCAAAAGAAATGATTCTAACTTTTTCCATCTTTGCAAAGTGAGATTGCTCCTTGAAAATGTGTTTCCCATTTCTTCCGGTCTTCCTGATGATCGAGGAAGCGTGAAATAGATTTTCGTCGACAAAAATGTATTGAAGACCTAGTGAATGCGATGTCTCTCATGCGTCAATGTTACGAATGATTTCTGGTGAGTACTCTCTTTTGAAAAACATTCTTCTTTGCCTCATTCATCTTTATGAGTTCTTAATTAAGACTGGAATAGAAAATCAAATGACTATCTGAATAAAAATGCAAATTTTCAATTTCAGATTTTTTCTTTTGAGTTAGGGCCTTTAATATCTAGCAGATGTAGTTCAATGTCCAGCGTGGCTTTAGCCAGGGAAGTAGTTGTTTTCTGTTAGACATTCACAAAAAATAACTTCATTTTAATCGTGGATTTTTCAATTCACAGAAAAATCTTTCTATCAATATTCAATTGAGAATGTTTCCCTTTTCAACATTCGTATAGTACTGCAATACATCTAAGAGACTCATTATTATTATTCATAGCCGATGAGGCCGAACGGGGAACCGACCACAAGCAGGGACGTTCTGGATATTAAGAAATTTTCGTGAGTTTTATTGACAGCTCGGTTTAACAAATTATTTCGCTGGTATAAAATATTATATTTACTAACTAGTGTGGAAAGTGGTACTTTGTAGTAAATTCGAAGACAATGAGTTTTTCTGACTATTTTTACAAGCTTTCATTTAACTTGCTTCATTCGTATGTCATTCGTTCGTTCTGTCATTATTTCCGGTTCAAAATTTGTAATCCATTTTTGGAGCATTTACCGACATCCGATTGAGCTGAAATTTGGCAGGTGTTCATAATTCGGGTGACATTGCATTATGAAATGTTTGTTAGAGAAAAAAACAAAATGGCGGCTCTAAAATGGCTGACATGATTTGTAATTATGGTCCGATTTGTTTCAAAATTGGTATGTAGGGGTTTTCATGGTCGGATATTATGAATTTTTTGTCAAAATTCATAAATTTAAGATGACGGGTCCAAGATGGCGGACAAATTCTGTGATTATGGTACGATTCGATTCAAAATTGTTATGTGGGGGTTTTCGGGGACGAAGATTGTGAATTTTTTGTTAAAATAAAAAAATTCAATATGGCGGCTCCAAGATTCAGATTCTTTATTCATTGAGGTGATGAGGTAAGTATTACATTGGATCATATAATAATTTTCTTAATTACGTTGCATGGAGTCTGAGTGAATGCCTAAGCCTGGAAGGCTTGTGGTGCATTCCTATCATTCTAGCTAACCGTTTTCAATGTAGCTGGTATTTTCAAATTTATTATCACTAACCTATATATATATATATATATATACACATGTATATATATATATATATATATATATATATATATATATATATATATATAAAAAACTAACCTAAGCCTAAAAAGTTTCTAAAAATTTCTTATAGTTGGAAGAAGACGAGGGATCAATGGAATCACACAATATTTTCTTTTGTCTGAAATATATGACACAATATTTTCTTTTTACTGAAATATATTTAGTATGTGCTGGTTTTCAGAGATATATAATTTAGTTGATGATTTGAAGATGGCGGACAAGTTTTGTAATTATGGTCCGATTCGAGTCAAAATTGGTATGTGGGGGGTTATTGGAGTCGGAGATTATGAATTTTCTGTCAAAATTTATGAAATTGAATTAGCAGCTCATGGAATTTTTGTTAGAGAAAAAAACAAAATCCAAGGCGGACGAGATTTAGGTTTATGGTCCGATTCGATTCAAAATCGGTATATGGGGGTTTTCAGGGTCGAAGATTATGAATTTTTCTCCCAAATTTATAAAATCAAAATGGCGGCTCCAAGATGGACGATGATCTCTGTGTTTATGTCCGATTCTATTCGAAATTGGTATGTGGGTGTTTTCGGGGTCGGAGATTATGAATTTTCTAGCAAACTTCACAAATTCAAGATGGCGGATGAGTTTTATAATTATGGTCCGATTCGATTCAAAATTGGTATGTCGAGGTTTTTGGGGTCTGAGAATATGAATGTATTCGAAGATTATTGATTAAAATTCTTAAATTGAAGAAGGCACTGCAAGATGGCGGACTAGATACCTCAGAAATTGCCTCATAATAACGATGCTTTAACAGAAATGCATAGATTAAGACGTTCTTAAGTACTAAAAAACACAAAATAAAATAATTAATGAAAAACTTTGTAGAGACAAGCTTTTATTCAAATGCTCTAAAACGTAAAAAATAATTGCTTTCGATGTGTGACGTAGGTTATTCCGTGAGTTAAAGATTAGCCTGTCGCTTTTGTATTCGAACTGAAAGGTTTGCGTTACAAGCTTTTGAATCCATATCTCACGAAATAACCTACGTCACACATCCAAAACAATTATTTTTTACATTTTAGTGCATTCAAATAAAAGCTTGTCTTTAAAAAGTGTTTTTATTAATTATTTTATTTTATTTAAGCTTTTTATTTAAGCTTTTTATCTTCTAGTAGGCAACAAAGTACAGTTTTCCAAATACCAGTAAAAAATAGGTACTTATTCTTGATGTATCGAAAAAAAAAAAGAATAAACGTGAAGATGACGTATAACGTCTGATTCAATAACAAGTAATAAATCAGCAGTACGGAAAAGTACAGCGTACAATCAATATAGGATACTAATTTATCTATATGCACGAAATTATATGCATATACCTACGAAATATACTTGCTTGTACAATAGAAAAACTCAACTTCGTAAATTTATAAGCATAAGCATTCATTGCCACGTCGATTCCTTGGAGCTTTGTGCTCTTCGAGGTTAGCCCTGTTCAACCGGATTTTTCTCGGTTTTGTTGGAAAAAATAATAACCTAGGTCAAACAAATAAGAAATTATTTTTTTCCTCTTAAGTGCATTTGTATAAAAGCTTGTCTTAAATTTTGTTTTATCCATTTTTATTAAATTATTTTTAGTCATTCATAAAATACGTATTTTCATTGAATTCTATAACCACAATACTCTTCGCCATATTGGAGCCTCCATCTTGAATTTATGAATATTGACAGAACATTTGTGATCTCTGTTCCCGAAACCCCCACATATCAATTTTGAATAGAATCGAACCATAATCACAAAACTCGTCCACCATATGGAGCCGCAATTTTTTTTTTCTCTAACATGCATTGTTACAGGAATTATGAACACCTGCCAAATTTCATGTTAATCGGACAACTAGAAGTGGGTCAAAATTCACTTGCTAGATTTGAACTAAACAGACATGCATACATATAAATGTGAAATCCATAGGCATTCAAAAAGTAGAATTTGGAAGATCATTTGAAGAGATAAGAAAAATAATGAAAATTGTTTTGAGCATACCAGAATGACACAATCGACATACGACTATATTTTAGAGAATATTGAGCGCATCTCGCTAAAGCATAAACTGATTTTAACATTAAGGTAAGTAAAACGACTTTTCAAGAACACATGACTTTATTAAAATATTGTAAATTAATTATAGTAAAATAAAAATAAATTAAATAGTAGTGTATAGTTGTTATAATAAATACATTATAAAAGTGAAAATACATAAATTTTGAAAAATACCATTTTAGTAGAGAAAATCACGAGCTACAACTTTTATTTCGAACATTTTTCTGTATCTCCATTATTTTTGCAGTTACAGCTAAAAATAATAAAATTCGAAAAGGTTTTGGATTTGTTTTATTTTTAGGGCCGTGGCATGGTAAAAATACTTCATACATTTAACTACCTGAACCCAGTATTTCAACTGTTTGTAGTTTATGTTAGATTTTGGAGAAATTTGGTTTCTATTTACTGGATTATTTGTTGAAATTAGCTTCAGTAATATATATATATATATATATATATATATATATATATATATATATATATATATATATAACGGTTTATTTATGTTATTAGTTCCGTTTTATTTAGTATTTTTTCAAATTGTTCCATTGGTACGAGTTTTACATCATTTTGCATATATATTTTCATTTATTTTTCTACGTTCATGCAAAAAACAAAACTTTATTGAACTATATTTAGTGAGAAAACTGGTTCTTTATTGCACTAGTGGAGTAGAGTAGTAGTCTGTGTAGTGACTGAAACGGGACGTGTTTTAAAGCGCTCCGTAAATAATTGAGTTTTTTTGGGTGAAAAACAACTGCAGAAGTCTGACTTTTTCAGCAAGTATTGTAATGACTTTAGTGAAGTGGGTCGATTAACAAAATCAGTAAAAAAACTAAAACACAGGCGCGAAATACGCAAAATTATTGGATAATTGATACTCAAACGAAACAGACAAACCAAGGAGATCTGTACAAAAACGCAGTGACCCTTTTTTATGGCAGAACGAATGTCAAGGCGATTAGTAGTGCTCCGACCAGCTGGAACTGTAAACAAAACAATGTCAGCTGTTTGTATAATTTGCAAAGCCAACATTTCGCAGAAAACAAGAAATTCGCTACGATGCAAGGAAGAAAATTGCAAGATGTGCCGTCACCAAGACTGTCTACCCATTGGAAAATCAGCTGATGACTGGTATTGTCCCAACCATGAGAACTCATATTTTCGGAAATTCTGGAGGAAGTTCGCAAGATCTCGCAAACGAACAAAGAAATGGCTATTTCTATTGAAAATTGCCACGAAAAATCCTTCAGTTGATTACTATATACAGTGCTTCTCAAAAGTTCCCTCCCCCTCTCTTATTTTTGGAACGATTATACATAAACAAGAGGAATTTGGAAACTGAATATTAAAGGTTGTAAACTTCCCTACTAGTGATAATTGATGACGAAATCGTCAAAGATGACGTTTCAAGGCCATTCTGACCAATAATTTTAAATGGAACCCTACGGCAAGCGACACCTCTTTTAAAACGTATCGAAAAAACCTTTTCAATGATACTAATTTTGTTTGTGTTTATGGCAGTTTTGGCAACTCGCTTTTGAAAAACGCAAAGCTGTGATGAATTAAATCAGTTGATACTAAAATTCCAAATTCAAGCTCCGCCTCTGGATAGTTGTCAAATAAACTGACGTTTTTGTTAGTCTCCATAATTCGACGTTTTTGTAATTATCCAAGTTTTTGTACATTTAATAATTTGTGTATTGTTGATCGAACGTTTAACTGTTTTAGCAGCTTTTGGTACTTTTAATATTTTTGTACATTTCAATAATCTGTTAAACTGTTGTGAGCCGAACGTTCAAGTGCTTCAAGAAGCGAAATGGTACGTGCTTTAGGTGATAAAGTAGCAGCGATCCTAATTCTCGGTGAAACTTTACAAAATATTCATGCAGCAGAAGGCATTTTTAATGAGAGGGGTTTCCCGATCGCCCCGTTTCGAGGACTTATTTGAGGGACTTTCTTCGTAAGTTTGAAACAACGGGTAGTATTAATAATGCGAAACGATCTGGCAGACCACAAATTTCTGATGAGAAAAAAATTGATATACTGGCAGAAGTAATAGTTAATCCTACTTCTTCAACAACTCACGTTGCATCTACCTGTGAAGTCGAAGTACAGTACACAGGGTGTTGAAAAAAAAACAAATTTCATCCATTCAAATTAAAAATGGTTCATCAACTCTCAGATGACGACCCAGACCGAAGACTAGAATTTTGTCAAAATATGGAAACTAAAATTAACCAACAGCCAGACTATGTCAAAAATTGTTGTGAATCACAAAGTACAGTAACTTAAAAAAAATTAACCAACAGCCAGACTATGTCAAAACAATTTGTGTTAGTGACGAAAGTACTTTTTATCTAAATGGAAATGTAAATACACATAATGTGAGGTATTGGAGTGACGCAAATCCTCACCTGTTTCGTGAAACACATACCCAATTTCCCCAGAAGGTGAATGTTTGGGCAGGTATCCTGGGAAACCACATCGTTGGCCTCTTTTTTTAAATACTAATTTAACTGGCGAGGTTTATCTGGAGCTGTCGCAAAATGCAATAGAACCGTTGATCCTTGAAATTTTGTAAGTTAATCCAGATGGATTTGGCAATTTGGAAATAACATTCCTACAGGATGGAGCTCCTCCACACTATTACGGTGCAGTAAGACGGTATTTGGATGAGGAGTATCGTGGTAGATGGATTGGACGACGAGGTTCAACGGAATGGCCATCTCGATCACCGGACCTCACATCTTTGGATTTTTTTCTGTGGGGGTACCTTAAATCGAAGGTTTACTCCACTGAACCTGACAATATTGACGTTTTAAAACAACGTATTGTTGCAGAATGTGAGGCTGTTTCCGCAGACACATTTGCAAAACTACGAGAAGAGTCAATAAAATAGGATATTTCACAGTCAGGAAGTAAATGGAGGTCACTTCGAGCAATTTCTTTAAGTAGATACTGATTCTTTAATCTGTAATTAGTATCATACTGAATGGAATTTAAATTTTAATGTTTACTAATGAGCCATTAAAACTGCCATAAACACAAACAAAATTGTATAATTGAATAGGTTATTTCGATACCTTTCAAAAGAGGTGTCGCTTGCCATAGGGTTCCATTTAAAATTATTGGTCACAATGGCCTTGTGACGTCATCTTTGACGATTTCGTCATCTATCATGACTAGTAGGGAAGTTTACAACCTTTATTATTCAGTTTCCAAATTTTACTTGTTTATGTATAATCGTTCCAAAAATAAGAGGGATGGAGGGGACTTTTGAGAAGCACTGTATAATGTGTATGGGTATATTTATCAATCACATTAAAAAATTGTATAATTATAATATTCTCTCTCAGAAACTGCTAATATAATGGAATAATGTTTTATATTATTATATTGTTATTAGGTTTTGTAGCTCACTTAATTCATTAATAGTTGAAATTGTAATCAATTAATGGAATGTATTTTCTGTAGATTACATATGAATAAAATAAATAAAATAGTGCAATAAAATGTTTATTGCACTCATCTGTCATTCTACTACAGCGTTTTCTGATCATGACAAACATAAACGTTCAAATCGACGCCATTTTTAGTCCATTTTCTGTGATATTGTATTATATTTTAAACATTTGCATATTTTATATTATTTTCAATTATATTTATTGCATACTGGATTACGAAATTACTAGAAAATGCATTTATCAAAAATAATGTTTGAGTAAATTGTTCCTAACAACTTTCTCAATGCAAATCGATAGTGCTAATTAATTGATGAATATTTTGCTATCAAATTTCGCTTTTTATTTTCCCACACTTAGTGCTACCTAAATAAAATATTTTTTGATTTTTGCATGATTGTAGAAAAAAATATTGTATGCGACTAGTGCAAAAAGTGTTTATTGCACCCGACGTGTTGTCCAACTCGGTCTGACGGCCTCGTCGGACAACTTCACGTCGAGTGCAATAAACACTTACTTTTTGCACTTGTTGCATAAATAACTATTGGTTACTGAAAACGTGATATTTTATACTCAAATAAAATTGGTTCTGATCCAATCTGTGGGTAAATGAGGAAGTGTATAAATTGCCAAAATTATTGTCATGTTCATTTAATTTTCGTATAAATTATCATTGGTCCCATTACAAATGACCTAAGAAAATGAAGACATGAGAGTACGCGATACTTATTTAACATAATTTATTGCTTGTAGAGCTTTAATTTATCGGGTAAAGGTGTTATAATCCGTGTAAAGGTAATCAACATGTTCCATTCATCAAATCGCTGTCAACAGTGCTGGACTGGAGAGAGTTCAACTTGATAGACTGATATTTGCCACCTGTAGTGGTAGTGGAAGGTTTTAATTATAGAGAGCATGCCCACTAGCAGACACATTTCACAACTATTCTTCTTATTTTCCTTTGGTTTTCTCCCACCTAGAATAAAAATAATTCTCAGATATTTTCAGCAACTCAAATAATTTTGAAAATGTGGTTTATAAAAAGGAATTTGAAGATAATGTCTATTCGAAAACATTTCGATAGAACCTAAGTAATATATTGAAAATAAAAATCAAAAAATCACAACAAGAAAGAACCGAACCTCCGCGACCATCCACAGCAATAAATCAAAGGAATAGGTAACAAATTCAGTGTTATATAAACATGAATGAATCGCTGGATTCAGAAAGTGTTTTATGAGTTTGTGGAATATCGAGACCATTGAGAATAACAAAAGCTGTGCATAAAAACAATATAATAGTGGAGTAAAAAATCAAAATTAGCTGAACATTTTGAAATTGAATATTGAATAGAAATATTTTTCTGTGAATTGAAAAATCCACGATAAAAATGAAGTTACCTTTTGTGAATGTCTAACAGGAAACAACTTCTTGAAATGAATCTTGGGGTACCCCAGTGATCAATCCAGGGTCTCTTAATATTTCTTTGCTATATAAACGATATGCCCAAATACATAAATTCGGAACGTATTCTGTAAGATATTCACAAAAAGGAACTTAATTTTTATCGTGGATTTTTCAATTCACAGAAAAATCTTTCTATTTAATATTCAATTGATAATGTTTCCCTTTTCAACATGAATATTCCACAAGAGGTTATCTTGAACGATGGAATATAGTGACTGAAGTTTATCTTTCAGTCGCAGATGACCTTTCATTTTATTTACATCCTGTTATATTTTCAAACAAATCAATAGCTGATCATAAATCATATATTGACAACTAATAGCGCACACATGTCATAGTGGAACAATACAAAGAGACGTTGACTCAGACAGTCAGAAAGGTAGATTTCACTATTCAAAGCAATATAAATAAAAACTTTTTAACAAAAAATTAAACCGACGAAATACGGAACTGAAAAGTAAAAACTAAAATAAACCTTCTTAGTCTCAATAACTAAGCTCCTAAACTAATGTTAGTAACTAATTTTGAGTCGGCGCCAAACGAACAAGCAAATGAATTAGGTAAGGCGTAAAATGATGGTATCGAGTTGCGCGGTGACATTCTGATAATTTTTTTGAAGTAATTTAATGATCTTCGTTGATAGTTCGTTTGGCGCCGACTCAAAATTAGTTGCTTCATTAGTTTAGGAGCTTAGTTATTGAGACTAAGGTTTATTTTATTTTTCACTTTTCAGTTCCGTATTTTGTCGGTTTAATTTTTTGTGTAAAAGTTTTTATTTTTCAATTATTTTTGGCTGAAATCTACTAATTACTACCTAGTTGTTTTTTGATTACTTCCAAAATACTTACTTACCCACCTTACTTCAACTATTACCAGTTAAATAATATGATTATCTACTTTTACCATTTGTTGTAATATAAATAATTTTTGTTGTTCTGGTTAGTTTATTTCATTACTTTGTATATCATTCCATCCTCTCATAGAATATAATGATTGTGACGGATATAGGAGAACAAAAATAATGACATTAGCGATCTGTCATTGTCAACTACATATGTGTGCCAATGTTCACAAGTGAAAAATCAATTATCCCCTATTTTTCTACCCGTAAGGATGGATAATTCCATTCGATATCCAAATATGATCAACTATGAGGTATAAATCGAAGAACCCAGTACAAAGTTATGCCTGATAGAATCCGGGTAACAGACCAGAATTCAGAGGGTGAGTGATCAATATCCTTCATTATGCTACCCTTAGGGGTGGATTTCATCTTTGAAATTCAAATGGTACCAACTTCCCCTATCCACTGTACTAAGTACACCCTATCCACTGAAAAAAGAATTATCGGAATCGGACGCCTCAGTAAAAAGTTATACATAAAAAAATAAATAAAAAAATACGCGTCGAATAGAGAACCTCCTCCTTTTTGGTTTCGTCGGTTAAAAAAGGCAACCACTTCTTAGTGAAGAATTATCCACAAATAACAATACCCACAGTGCTTTGTAAGGTTTTTGAGAAGTGCATCTATAAAAAAATGCTTCCGTTCCTAAATTAACATAACGTATTGAGTATATCCCAAAATAGTTTTCTCCCGGGTAGATCAACGGAGAGCGCGGCGAGCACGCTTCTCAACTGATCCATACCTTGCTGGATCAGGGAAGCGCTCCTCTTTGATCTATCTAAAGTATTTGGCACTATGTGGCCATAAACAAGCTGGAATCTGGTCATAAACAAGCTGGAAAGCCTTGGTTTGCGTGGAAAATTTTCATACTGGCTAAGGTTCTATTCTAGGCAAATGTGGAAGTAGACGATTTCATATCTGAGACACATGAAATTAATCTTGGAGTATCCCTGTGATCAATATTTCTTTGCTATATAAACCAATGACCTGATAGAGATAGGCCCCGTTATTTACATTTCGGACTGCAGCCAACAACGAGTCACAGTCTAAGCCCTATGTTTGTTTTCATTCGTTTTATGGAACAATGTTGCCAGTTAATCAAAAAGTTGGAAGAGCTGATTTCCTGATCGAATTTGTGTCCCATTTTCTGTCTTCTTAACAATCTCAACATGGTGAATTTCACAGACGGTGTAGTATCAATCACATATGTGTATACGGAAATATGGAAATAAGAATTAGTGGAATCTTTCGCTCATCCATTCTAAAAATTGTAGTTGTTTTGTGTGAAGTGAACTTCTCATTTTTGTATTGTGATTTTGTGAATATTTCAGGGAAATATCAATCAGATTCTGTGTTGAAAAGGACGTATTTCTGTAGGTGCTTTGCTTTGCTTTGCTTTGCTTGTTTTTTATGGTTTATTCGAAATACTGGATAATATACCAGTAAACGGGGGCTATAGCCACAAATTCGACCCCCCTTCAGTGGGCAAACGGGATTGTCTCACTCGAAATGATACCACGAATGCCCAAAACTTTCACAACAATAATTAATAACTTTGCGATGCACGTGGAACGGCTGTACAAAAACTAACATTAACCTGACTTTCTGCCCGCGTGGTAGACGTCCATCTACCACGACACCAGAAAGTCGAATCGAATCATTTCTGTAGGTGAGTTTTTGAGGTTATATCGACAAACAGAGGCGTAGACTTGTATAAGAAAGGTGTCTTGATGATAATTGTAATATGGTGTTGACCGGCTTCCTGATTTGTTTCTTATAAATTAATGCAGATAATGAGAAATCGAATTCAATGCTCGCAATGTTTATTTCATACATTCATAAGAATAAGATTGAGCAGCTGCTTTTATATTCATTTTTATTCTTGCGTGTTTCTGCCATTGAGAATGTTACACCCATGGCATCACACCGATAGCTGATCTTTCGAATCGTGAGTACGCGAAAATCGGGATTTCATTTTCTATCTCTGTTTTACTTGCTAGCCACATTGGTGGAACGTGTTGGAATCACAACATTGGACAATTGATGAATGACTCGCTGTATCTGTTTGTTCTATAATCTAAGATATAAACGATATGCCCAAATACATAAATTCGGAAAGTATTATTTTGTATGCTGATACATTAGCGACATCGGCAAATTCGTCGGAGGAATTGGCTACTTACCTCAACTCTCTCTCAAGTCACTATGGTGCAGAAAAAACTCCCTTATTGTAAACTCTGACAAAACTGTTTGCATGCAGTTTCATTCAAATATCGGAATTCACAAATATTTCGAAGTATATGTAAACCAATAATGCATCAACTTGTCCTCAACCATGAAATTTCTACGCAAAAAAATAAACAATGGTTATTTTGCGATTCTTCAACTAAAAACTTTATTTTCATTCTTATAACTAATAAATGTATACTATGCCATTATTTACCCACATATCTCCTATAACATAAGTCTTTGGGGAAATGCAGTTGGAGCCGCCAAAGTATTTATATGTCAAAACGAGTGTGCGCTTGTTATTCAACCTTGACTACGGACAATCTTGCAAGGAATACTTCATAAAATTCAAAATTAAAAAAAAAAATTAAACCGACGAAAAAATCAACTGAAAAGCAAAAAATGAAATAAATCTTCTTAGTCTTAATGATAATTGATCTCCTAAACTAATGTGAGTAACTAATTTTGAGTCGGCGCCAAACAAACTGTTTCGAACTCGGTCTTTTAGTGGACTGTATAGTTTGAATAAGTTGAAAATTAGCGCTGATGGATTGATTTTCTGATATTCAATGATTTTGGGGATGAATCAAATCGGGGATGTGGTTTCCTTACCTTAATCAATTGGCGAGAATGCACCAGCTGGCCAGCTATATTGACATCAGATCACAAACACAAGTTTTTTCCTTATCACTCACGGAGTATGAGATTTGTTTCTAGGAGCAACGATATCTCGAGGTGAACGTTAACAATAGAGTGTTCTTGTCACTTCTAGCCGAAGATGCGCGAGCAACTCGTCCTCTTGGATGAAGGGAAACACAGCCAAAGTCGCGATAATTGGCAGTGACAATTAGGAGAGAGGTATACTCAGACAAACACAAGAATAATAGTAATAGTAAGTCTAATATAAAATAAACAAAAGGAGGTGAAGACGGAACATAACCGCCCACCTAAAATACAATGGCATTTTAGTTATAATGGGTCGCTGAGGGGTAAAGGACAGAGCTTTACCACCGACCGCTTGAGTAGACCTTGAGGAGTCTTTACGGTTACCACTCGCACCACGTTATCGGTTCCAGGGTGTATTTCTATCACCCAACCGAGCAGCCAACGTGACGGAGGGAGAGAATTATGTTTGATAAGAACCATAGTACCGATATCACTATTGGTAGAGGGTTCAGTCCATTTACCCCGTTGGAATAAAGTATGGAGGTACTCTTTACTCCAACGAGACCAAAGATCCTGAACTAATCGCTGAATCATTTGCCACCGAGAGAGTCTCTTCAAATTTAGATGCAATAAATTGTCATCGGGGGGAGCATTTAACGGCTCTAGAATCAAAAAATGACCGGGAGTGAGGGCTGAGAGATCGTTGGGGTCTGAGCTGGTAGGACAGATTGGTCTGGAATTTAAAACACCTTCTACTTGCACGAGAACAGTATTGAACTCTTCATATGTGAGTGTCTGATCACCAATTACTCGGGAGAGATGATATTTAACGGATTTTATTCCTGCCTCCCATAATCCTCCGAAATGAGGACTGGAGGGAGGGATAAACTCCCAATCTATAAGCTCCTGTTGAGCTGCATCCTGCATTTGTTTGAGTACTCGCGGAGCTCCAACAAAATTGGTAGCATTGTCACTCATGATTTTAGTGACCCTGCCACGTCGTGAAATGAAACGCCTCAGTGCTGCCAGAAAAGTGTCAGTGGATAGATCTGTAGCCAGCTCCAAATGGATTGCCTTCGTGGTGAAAAAAACAAAAAGGCAAATATACGATTTCTGAGTTTTTGAACCACGACCAAGGGAAATATTATACGGGCCTCCGAAGTCTAAACCGACGACGGAAAACACTTTCACTCGAGAAATTCGCGTTGAGGGAAGGTTACCCATTGGAGGCTGGGTATTGATTGGATTTTGTTTCCAACAAATCAGACATTTGGAAATGACTTTGCGGATGACTCGTTTAGCGGAAAGTATCCAATATTTTTGGAGGAGAAGAAAATGGAGAGTTTGGGCGCCGGGGTGTAAATACTGACGATGAGTATTCTCGACGATTAATTCTGTGATTCTATGGTGACGTGGTACTAACAGTGGATGGCGTTTATCATAGGAGAGTTGAGAGTGGACTAACCGGCCACCAACCCTCAGAAGACCTTTGTCATCGAGAAAGAGATTTAATTTGCGTAGAGGTTTACATAGGAGTTTTCCACTTGTAAGAGAAGAGATTTCGGACTTGAATATGGAACCCTGAACATGTTTAATGAGTACTAGTGAAGCTTGGTGGAGTTCAGAGTAAGTCAGGGGTGACAAGGTTCGTTGAGAACGAGTGACATGGCAGTTGGCAATGAAACGTCTCATATACGCTACTATCCGTTGCATTTTTACAAAAGAGGAAAAACGCTCCATGAGAGCATCTAGGAAATGAACATCGGCTTGCATGGAGAGAACGACTTTTTTCTCTTCCGTAAAACAGTCCCTATCATCGTTCAATTGGTTTAAGGAGGACGGCCACTTGGAGGGGGGTTCTAGGAGCCAAGAGGGACCCGCCCACCATTGGGAATAGTCTAAAAGCTGACAAGGATAAACGCCTCGAGAGGCACAATCAGCAGGATTCTGTTCTGAGGGCACATAGTGCCAAGTCTCCGGAGCTAATTTGTCTTGAATATGACTTACGCGATTGCTCACGAAAGTTTTCCATTTGTGTGGAGATGAGCGTATCCAGCAGAGAGTTGTAGAGGAGTCGGACCAAGCAAAAATACCATCAACAGGTATTTGTTTATTGAAAATATCAAGAACAAATGAGAAAAGGTCCGACAGAAGAGTTGCGGCACATAATTCTAGCCGGGGAATCGATATAGTTTTTAAAGGCGATACCTTCGATTTTGCACAAATCAATTGCACACGGGGGCCATCAACACCCATATATCTGCAATATATGACAGCCGAGTAACCCTGCTCACTCGCATCTGCAAATCCATGGAGGGTACAGGAAGTGGCTGCAGAATGGTGGAATGCATGTCGAGGCACGCTTATGGTTGAAATAGAGGGAAGTTCAGACTTGAAGCGAGTCCAAGTAGCCACAACATCTGATGGAGGTGAATCATCCCAACCGATGCGAAGAGTCCAAAGGTGTTGAATGAGTTTTTTGGCGAACAACGTGAGAGGACTAAGGAACCCAAGTGGATCAAATATCCGAGCAAGTTCAGAGAGAATGTTTTTTCGTACATTCGAGCTTGGGAGCCGAGATGCTGGAATGTGAAGACATCAAGCACGGAATTCCATTGTAAACCCAATACTTTACAGAAGAAGTGTTATCGAAATCGAGGGATGTTGACTTGGTGGAACTTTCAGAGAGAGTAACGCTGGGTGATTACTATTCCATTTGTGGAGTTCAAACCTCCCTTGCCGAGAAGAGCGATCAGTTGAGATTTCAGAGCTAAGGCTGCTTGAAGGATTCACAACTAGTTACGATATCATCTACATAGGATGAGTTTCGTATGGCTGCCGCCGCTAAGGAATAGTTTTGACCTTCTTCCTCCGCAAGGTGGAGAAGGGTTCTTATAGCAAGAAAAGGGAGGAACTCACCCATAAGTAACAGTATTGAGGATGAAGTCTTGGACCGGTTGGTCGAGCGAAAATCGCCAAAGAATTTTTTTGATATTTTCTATGGTTTTCTGATACTAGAATTTGGCGGTACATTTGGCGAAAGTCGACTATCAGAGAAACATAATGCACTCTGAACTCGATCAGAGTTTCACCAAATCACTTTGTAATTTGGGGCCAGTGAATAAAGTATCATTGAGGGAGGTACCATTGAAACTCTTCGCGGAGGCATCAAAGACAACCCTGAGTTTGGTGCTCGCACTTTCCGGATGAATTATACAATGATGCGGAATAAAAAAGCTATCAGAGTTGGCCAAATTACTTTCAACTAAGGACATGTGTTGTTGATCGAGATAATCTTGCATGAAATCACAATATTGTTTATTCAATTGAGGGTCCTTTCGTAACCTTCGTTCTAATGAGAACAAACGCCGAAGAGCAACTTCTCGTGAATTGGGAAACATCGGGTCGACTGAACGAAAGGGAAGTGAAACAATGAACCGACCTGATGTGGTTCGAGAAACAGTGGAAGTGAATATTTGTTCACAGAGATTTTCTTCTGGAGTTGATTTGCAAATTCTAGGAACCTCTTCAACTTCCCAGAAGCGCTTAAAAGATGTGTCTAGAGGAGGATCACATGAGCAGTGTAACGAGTTTAACGAGTTTGAACTAGGCTCACAAGATACTGTTCCCATGAGAATCCATCCGAGGACAGTATGAAATGCACTGGGTTCATTTTCATTTCTTGAGAGTTGACTATCTTCAAAAATGAGAGGGAATATATCGGCACCTAGCAATAGATCAATATCGCTAGAGAGATAAAAGCAGGGGTCTGCGAGTTTCAAATTTGAAAGGTGGGACCAAGACCTCGCGTCAATATCATGACTAGGCATGTTATTGCAAACTTTGGGCATTACAATGGCACTGAAATTGATAATAGGCTTGGGGCTATTACAAGGTCGGATCTGGAGTGGAACTGCCTTAGAGGCCAAGGAATTCATATCACTGATACCTTGAATAGATAAAGAGATATTTCTTCGGTGCACATTCAATCCAAGATGATTGCAACATTTTTGACTAACAATACTGATTTGAGAACCTGTGTCGAGCAACGCCCGAACCGTTTGATAATTACCAGTGGCATCAAGTACTTCAATGAGTGCCGTCGACAATAAAACAGTTGCCGAGGACGAGGATGATTGTGGAGTGGGTTTAGCTTGATCTGTACAAGAAAAAGCTTGAGCATTTACGGAAGCATGCGCAGTGGCGAGGTTATTGAAAGCGGGTTCATCAGTAAGCGACTGATGAATGGAAGTATTGTCTCTGGACTGAGTTTGCAGGGGAGGTTGAGAGTGTTGATTAGAGAAGCCAGGACTGTCATTGAAATGTAAGAGAGTATGGTGACACTGTCCACATTTCAGACAATGTGATTTGGACGAACAATCTTTAATCATATGTCTAGAACCCAGGCAATTCACACACCATTTTTTCGTTCTGACCAGACTGTATCGATCACGAGAATTCATCGCCAAAAACTGGGGGCATTTATAGATAAGATGATCTGAATGACATAATGAGCATAGGGGTTGTTTCACTTGAGCATGAAAAGATCGCCTAGGGGAAAAATTAGAGTGAGAGTATTGAGAAGAAAGCCGTGGATTTCCATGGATTTTGGCAATCTTTTTGGCGTACAATCAGCAGCTCTATCTAAAGCACCACATTGCTGTATGACAAAGTCTTGAAGCGATTCAAACGTTGGAATTTCATTGGAGCCATGATGAATCTCAAATCGGGATATCGTATTGGAATCTAAACGTCTCAAGAGCATGTTGAACAGCAAAAAACTCCATTGATCAGTAGGAAATTTTAAGTTTTTTAGTGCAGCAATATTTTCGGTATAAGTATCTATTAATTTTCGTAAGGTTTGAGAAGTAACCCGATTTTCAGGAATGTTTGGAGCATTTTCCAATTCAAGATAATGAGCAGTGGCTAAAAGTCGTTTATTATCAAACCGTTTTATCAGAGACTCATAAGCAACAATATAATTTGCATCCGTAACTGGATTGCATTTGACGAGAGATAACGGGGGACCAGACAGAAAGATATGAGATAATTGAACTTTTCAATATTTGCCAACGCCTGATTTTCATGCACCAAACTATTAAACATGTCGATAAATGTTTTCCAATTTTTGAGATTGCCATCGAATTTGACAAGTTCGATTTTTGGAAGTTTTACCTGACTTGTAACTTGAATGCTAGAGCTATTTGGATCATGATCTGCGTCAAACAATGAAGAATACGTCGATTTTGCGTGATAATAATCTTGGTAAAAGTTGCGAGACAAAGTTTTGAATTCATCATTATTATATGTATCAGCAGCTATGAGGAGAGGGACAAGTGTAGCATTTTGGTTTTCAATTTCTTGATAAATATCTTCCAAATGAGTAAATCGAGCTTTGAATTGTGCATGAAGATCAGGGGACGTTTTGGCAGCAGTGGCTATTGCTGCCAAATCACTCATTCTATCGATACTGATTTGTTGCATAGCTTTACATTGTTTTATTTTATTCGACATACTGAAATAGTATTAATAAAGATAAATCGATTAATCACTTACAAAAGTTAAATTTACAAGCAAAAAGAAAATTACGCAATTCAATGTGAAATCAGTTGAATATTATAAGTGGCCTCGTATATAACCTTTAATCTGGACAATTCCCAGCGTGCATAAAACAATTTTATTTTCTGAAACGTATCCTTTCTTTTCAATCGGAGATCGAGCAAAGGCAAGAGAGCAAAAAATTGTGATACCAAATTAAATTGTTTGTGAAGTTCAATAGTCTATTCCACTATTAGAGGAATGCATTTCAAATGAATATAAATTTTATTTTATATATGAGTAAATCGACTATTACTTCGAAACAAACCTGTCCGACCAGCTGATAGCAATTTTCGTTTTTTATGGAACAAAAAATAGAGTGGGCAATAACACTTGACGCTAAATAATGCTGAAAAGTGGAGTTATTTTAAATATGAAATGAAAACCTTGAGAATGGAGGAACACTTGTGTTTGTCTGAGAATACGGAGTTACAAAATAAATCCAAAACCGGCAATTTTCAACTATGATGAAATAAGATTCGGCTCGTATGGACCATGTCTCGAACTCGCTCTTTTAGTGGACTGTATAGTTTGAATAAGTTGAAAATTAGCGCTGATGGATTGATTTTCTGATATTCAATGATTTTGGGGATGAATCAAATCGGGGCTGTGGTTTCCTTACCTTAATCAATTGGCGAGAATGCACCAGCTGGCCAGCTATATTGACATCAGATCACAAACACAAGTTTTTTCCTTATCACTCACGGAGTATGAGATTTGTTTCTAGGAGCAACGATATCTCGAGGTGAACGTTAACAATAGAGTGTTCTTGTCACTTCTAGCCGAAGATGCGCGAGCAACTCGTCCTCTAGGATAAAGGGAAACACAGCCAAAGTCGCGATAATTGGCAGTGACAATTAGGAGAGAGGTATACTCAGACAAACACAAGAATAATAGTAATAGTAAGTCTAATATAAAATAAACAAAAGGAGGTGAAGACGGAACACAAACAATTATCGAAGATCATTATATTACTTTGAAGAAGTAATCAAACGCGAGATGCACATCGCTGCCATCATTTTACGCTTTACCTAATTCAATTGCTAGTTTGTTTGGCGCCGACTCAAAATTAATTACTCACAATTATCATTAAGACTAATAAGGTTTATAAAAAATTTTTGATTTCGTCGGTTGGAAATGATAACTCCGCCATCAATTTACTTACATCTACAAAACTATTATACCTTAAAAATAATATGGAAAATTTCAGTACAAATTCATAATTACCCCACCAGACATGGAAATCTACTTAGACCTCCAAAGCACTCAACAGCTCTGTTAGAAAAGTGTCCAAATTATATAAGTATCAAACTTTTTAATCGACTCCCTGATTATATTAAATCAGAAACAAACAAAAATCGTTTCAAACTCAAATTGAAGGATTTCCCTACGGAATCATATTTTTATAGTATAGATGAGTTCTTGTAAGGAATATAGATTTTTGGAATTGATATGTTTTCTACTTTTTATATTTTTATATGTTTTTCTACTTTCATATTTAGTTGATTATTACTTTATATGTCTGTGTATAAATGTCCTATATCATGAAATGTGATCTTACGGATATTCTTTTCTATACGCCAAGTCCCTTCATCAAGTGCAGGAACAATTTATTGCTGACAAATTGTTGACTTTTAATAATAAACCTTACATGCTTTTCTCAAATTCAAAAAAAAACAGTTAGGCGAGATATCTTTTGTCAAGCAATACGAACAAACGAACCTAATATGTGTTATTTTTGTGCACATCCTAGAGATAAACTTTTGCACTGTGCGGATCAAAAAACGGTTTCAAATGGTATATAGTTGCTATGAAAATAGAAACACAACAAAAAGAAGCCGCCATTTTGAAACTACGGGGACGACTGGATCCAAGTTCGAACTCCACCGAGATATGAACACACAGTATTTTTGATGTGGCCTACAGTTTCTGTGTGTGTGCGCTAGTGTCATAAGCTGCCTACTTACATGTCAAAATAAAATAATATTATTGACAGTTCTCTAGAAATCGCAAATTGTTTGTATATTTCCTCAGCAACGGGGTAAGTAACGCTTGTTTTGTGACAATATTTGGATATTTTTAGTGGAAATATTAAAAATAATTTCACCAGAGGAAGAAATATTATGTGAAGCGGCAAAAGTAAGTGCAGAATTACTGCCCAAAAAGTCACGCGAGAGATATGAAAACCAGTATCGTCTATTTTGCAACTGGCGCCAACAAAAGAAAGTTATAAATGTAAGTGATGATATTCTTCTCGTTTATTTGTCAGAAAAAAGCAAATCCATGAAAGCCTCAACTTTATGGAGTCAATTCTCCATGTTAAAAAGTTGTCTGGCAGTGAAAGAAAATGTTAATAATTTACCAAAAACTACTGAATTTCTCAAACGAGATAGTGTTGTTTGAAGGTTGTAGACGATGTGGTAACTTGATTACTATCGTTTCGGACGTCCGTCGTCTTAATGTATTTAAAAGGTTTTCACGACGTTTCGAATGCTTGTATCTGCAATCGTCTTCAGGTGAATACTGACAAGTTTGGGTGCTACTTACCAATTTATATTACTGTCGGCGCAATGATGCGTGCAATTCCGCCATGTGCAGCGGTGCGTGAAATTTCGCGCGGTGTGGTGGTGCGTGAAGTTTCGCGCCTCTGCAGCCCGCCAGAAAGAGCAATCAGGGGTTTCCATACGTTCTTGATCTCAACGCTTGGTTAACTAAAGGCGTTATTGGCTTCGATGTAGGCGGCCTCTTTGAACTTTCGTTTGAACCAATGCTCCTTCTATGAACACTTGCGTCGTCCCATAGAACTCGATGGTGCTCAGTCCAGGCGTGGTCAGCGATTCCCGATTTTGATGTTTCTCCACGTTGAGTCCATTTCTTGTGCTCATCCAATCTACCGATAACGTCTCTTTGTCTCTCAATGAGGAATCTCTGCATTCACATGGAACTTCATAAATGCAATTCTTACTGATTTCATTTTGTTGTCAGGTTTGGTCTTGGTCAGGGAAAATCCGTAAAGTACTGCCGGATTGGAAGCAGCTCTTGATGTTGAACTTGTTTCCGATCCTTCTGATCTTCTCGGAGACACCTCTGATGTACGGAAGGCAGATCACTGTGCTTTGTTGTTGCTCTTCAGATGTCTTCGTTCTCCGGAGTTGTTTCAATACTTCTTCTAGGAGTTTCTTGGGATATCCATTCCAGTGGAGGTCCTCTCGATGTGGTTTAATTCGGCATCCAGTGACTCCACGTCGTTGCATAGGTGCGTCGCTCTCCGCCAATGTTCTCACGATCCCTCTCTTCGTCGAACTCGGATGGTTGAGCTGTAACTGAGGTACTGCCCCGTATTTGTCTTCTTTCTGTAGACGGAGGTGCGAATTTCGTTGCTATTCTCTCAACGTTCACATCGAGGAAGGGTAAGGCACTGTTGGCTTCCATCTCCATCGTGAACTTGATCGAATCCTGATTCTGTTGATCCCTGAGAAGAAATCCTGGAGATGTTCGTCTCCGTGATTCCATACAATGAAGGTGTCATCCACGTACCTCAACCACGCTTTGGTTTGTATTCTGCCTCCCGTATAGCCAATTCCTCGAACCACTCCATGTATATGTTGGCGATGATTGGAGAAAGGGAAGATCCCATCGAGTCCGTCGACTTGAGAGAAGAATCGGTCCTTTTCCTGGAAATATGAGTTCTGTAGGCAGCACTGCAGTAATTCCAATATTGCGTGGGTAGGAAGGTCAGTCCTCTCGTGCAGCTGGTCATCCTCTTCGAGTTTCCTTTTGATGATACTGAGAGATTCCTCTATAGGGACATTGGTGTAAAGGCTCTCCACGTCGAAGCTGATGAAACGATCTTCTGGTCCAAGTTCAACATCTATGATGGTGTCAACGAAGTGCTTGGAATTCTTGACGTATGAACTGCTATTTCCTTGTAAGGGTTGTAGTATCGGTAGGAGGTATTTTGATAACTTGTAGGTTGGTGAGTTCCGTGAGCTGGTGATCGGTCTCAGTGGCATGTCTGGTTTGTGGATTTTTGGAAGCCCGTAGAGATGCGGTGGTTTGCTGTAGTGTGGCGTTAGATGTGATCGTTCGTTGTCTGGAATGAAGTGTTTGAATTTCCTCAGAGTGTTGTAGATCTTCCTTTCATAGTGGGTGTCGGATCCTTCTTCAAGAGTTTATAGTTCCCTGTGTGGAGTAACGACTCTATCTTGTCATCATATGTTGTGGTGTCCATGATAACCCCTGATTGCTCTTTCTGGCAGGCTGCAGAGGCGCGAAACTTCACGCACCACCACACCGCGCGAAATTTCACGCACCACTGCACATGGCGGAATTGCACGCATCATTGCGCCGACAGTAATATAAATTGGTAAGTAGCACCTAAACTCGTCAGTATTCACCTGAAGATGATTGCAGATACAAGCATTCGAAACGTCGTGAAAACCTTTCAAATACATTAAGACGATGGACGTCCGAAACGATAGTAATCAAGTTACCACATCGTCTACAACCTTCAAACAAACGTTGGAAACCCGGTACGGACTCGGCATCAGCGACAAGTTCAGAGGCTACGAAAGGACAATGATAAAGCTTACCAAGGAGGAAACTCACATCCAGTTTCTACGGAGAGCCAGAGACAACAACATCATCCCAGACGGTTTCCAGGTAAAGTCACCTATTCCCGGGGAACGAGCACAACGCATCATGGAGCGGGCCAGTCACGCACTAATCAGGTCGCAGATCAACTATCACCGTTGGAAGAAAGAGATGCTGCTACAGGATGCCACTGCTAGATTCCAAGAAATCAGAGAATACACCTTAGAGGAGGACAATCAACCCATATTTGCGAAGATTGAGAATAGATGCGCGGGAATCCGCCAGGAACAAGAGAGGAGGCATCAGAAGAAATGGAATCGAATAGCAGGGAGAACACGGTCTCCACAAACCAGCAGCAAAGGTAAGAACACCATTATTAATATCTCAACTAAACCACTTACAGGAGTAGAGGAATCCCTGCTGGAAAAGGGATTGAACTTTGCAGTTGCACCTAAAACAATACCTATCCTGGACATTATAAGCTCTGTAGAATCAACTAGCAGCAGAATGAATCCCATCCAGGCAGAAGAGTTCAGATGGAAAGTGAGAGAGACACTCGAGAAGGAGAGGAATCCCCGGAGTAACATCACTGCAGGGGAACAGAGGGCCCTGAAAATTCTACAAAAGGATTCATCCATAAAGATTCTTCCAGCCGATAAAGGAAACGCCACAGTTATCATGGACACCACAACATATGATGACAAGATAGAGTCGTTACTCCACACAGGGAACTATAAACTCTTGAAGAAGGATCCGACACCCACTATAGAAAGGAAGATCTACAACACTCTGAGGAAATTCAAACACTTCATTCCAGACAACGAACGATCACATCTAACGCCACACTACAGCAAACCACCGCATCTCTACGGGCTTCCGAAAATCCACAAACCAGACATGCCACTGAGACCGATCACCAGCTCACGGAACTCACCAACCTACAAGTTATCGAAATACCTCCTACTGATACTACAACCCTTACAAGGAAATAGCAGTTCATACGTCAAGAATTCCAAGCACTTCGTTGACACCATCACAGATGTTGAACTTGGACCAGAAGATCGTTTCATCAGCTTCGACGTGGAGAGCCTTTACACCAATGTCCATATAGAGGAATCTCTCAGTATCATCAAAAGAAAACTCGAAGAGGATGACCAGCTGCACGAGAGGACTGACCTTCCTACCCACGCAATATTGGAATTACTGCAGTGCTGCCTACAGAACTCATATTTCCAGGAAAAGGACCGATTCTTCTCTCAAGTCGACGGACTCCCGATGGGATCTTCCCTTTCTCCAATCATCGCCAACATATACGTGGAGTGGTTCGAGGAATTGGCTATACGGGAGGCAGAATACAAACCAAAGCTGTGATTGAGGTACGTGGATGACACCTTCATTGTATGGAATCACGGAGACGAACATCTCCAGGATTTCTTCTCAGGGATCAACAGAATCAGGGATTCGATCAAGTTCACGATGGAGATGGAAGCCAACAGTGCCTTACCCTTCCTCGATGTGAACGGTGAGAGAATAGGCAACGAAATTCGCACCTCCGTCTACAGAAAGAAGACACACACGGGGCAGTACCTCAGTTACAGCTCCAACCATCCGAGTTCGACGAAGAGAGGGATCGTGAGAACATTGGCGGAGAGCGACGCACCTATGCAACGACGGGAGTCACTGGATGCCGAATTAAACCACATCAGAGAGGACCTCCACCGGAATGGATATACCAAGAAACTCCTAGAAGAAACAAGAACCCTAAGAAGTATTGAAACAACTCCGGAGAACGAAGACATCTGAAGAGCAACAACAAAGCACAGTGATCTGCCTTCCGTACATCAGAGGTGTCTCCGAGAAGATCAGAAGGATCGGAAACAAGTTCAACATCAAGAGCTGCTTCCAATCCGGCAGTACTTTACGGAGTTTCCTGACCAAGACCAAACCTGACAACAAAAATGAAATCAGTAAGAATTGCATTTATGAAGTTCCATGTGAATGCAGAGATTCCTACATTGGAGAGACAAAGAGACCGTTATCGGTAAGATTGGATGAGCACAAGAAATGGACTCAACGTGGAGAAACATCAACATCGGGAATCGCTGACCACGCCTGGACTGAGCACCATCGAGTTCTATGGGACGACGCAAGTGTTCTACATAGAGAGGAGCATTGGTTCAAACGAAAGTTCAAAGAGGCCGCCTACATCGAAGCCAATAACGCCTTTAGTCAACCAAGCGTTGAGATCAAGAACGTATGGAAACCCCTGATTGCTCTTTCTGGAGGGCTGCAGAGGCGCGAAACTTCACGCACCACCACACCGCGCGAAATTTCACGCACCGCTGCACATGGCGGAATTGCACGCACCATTGCGCCGACAGTAATATAAATTGGTGAGTAGCACCTAAACTTGTCAGTATTCACCTGAAGACGATTGCAGATACAAGCATTCGAAACGTCGTGAAAACCTTTTAAATACATTAAGACGATGGACGTCCGAAACGATAGTAATCGAGATAGTGTTGGTTACACACCGAAGAAGTCCAAAGTATTAACTGCTGACCAAATCGCCAAATTCATACTTGAAGCACCAGACGAGAAGTGGTTATTAAGTAAAGTAATTTTAATATTTGGCGTATTCGGTGCCTGCCGAAGAGATGACTTGATTCGTCTGACTTTGGGAGACGTGGAAGATAATGGCCGGTTTTTGATAGTATTCCTTCGAGATGACAAAAATCACAAATCAAGAAGTTTCACAATTACAAAGAAAGGATGCGCCTTTGAACATGCATATTTTATCGTAAATATATTAATCTAAGACCTACACACATGAATAGTAAAACATTATTTATTGCGTATCGTAATGGTAGATGTTTTGCTCAACATGCAGGGTGTCTTACAATCAGAGGTACAACAAAGCAGATCCGGAAGATTATACTGGACACGGCTTAAGACGATCTTCAGCATCTGTGTTAGTCGAGGGCGGAGGAGATTTGCTTACTTTAAGAAAGCATGGAGGTTGGCGTTCCTCGACTGTTGCTGAAGGCTACATCGAAGAATCGGTATGCAGAAAGATTGAAGTTGCTCGTAAATTGTTCAGCCATTCAAGAACAGTAAAAACAACGCCAACATCAGAATACAAAGCAGTGGGGGAAAATAAAAAACTGAATATTTCTACTAATATAGTAGTACCTTCGACTTTATCAACTACAGTTATCGAAAATGAAGTAGCTGCTAAAGGATTAGCTATTTACAACAACACAAATTGTACCCTAAATATTTCAATTAATAAACATTAAAAATACATGTCTTTGTTCGTTAATCTTTAAAATTAAATATTTCTCAACAATATGTGGTTTGCAGGTAGATATAAGGAATAATATCGTTCATTACACGTCCATAAGTGCTTTTTCCGTGTTTGCACGACTTCCTGTGTTCGGCTGCGTCTCCCACGGGAACTTGTCGCGCAAGCACGGAAAAAGCCTATTTTCTCGACTCCTAATGAAATATACTAGTTGTTGGGAAATACTTATTTTATTGATTAATTTTACTCTGTTGAGAATCATCCTGTACAAGAAAAAGTAGTAGTCAAATAAAAGTTATGGAATTCAACACACGTTGAAGTCTCTCCATATAGTCTAAGAGCCGGTGGGAGGTCGACCTTCACCGATCTGATAACTCGATGAGACATATTTTTTATCAAATATAATTTATAAACAAATATGCCTATGATAACTTGCCTATCGAAAAGTGTTCATAGCTATTTTTAATTGAATTAATTTTAATCAATTTTCTTTCATCACCTTCACTCTTTTGATAACCGAATGAGTTTCATCTCAACTGATAGTTTTTAACACTCAGAATATGCCTAGGTAGGCTTGCCTACTTATTTTTGTGCATGGCTACCTGGCAAGTAGATGTGAACAGGTAAGTCAATATAGGTAACTACACCGATCTGTTAACCAATCGAAATTGATATCATAGGTAAGATAATTTAATTACAAAACCAATCGTATAGGCTTGCCTGCAAAAAATCGTACATAAAATATTATTGCCAAGCTATAAAGTCTTAGAATTTTAGCTATTTGATAGGTGCGAGAGAGAAAGTAGAGCGTCCGAGGTCCGTGTGATAGAACAGGACACAACATAGCACCTGCACGCTACCTGACCGTTGAATGTATGCATGAGTGCGCATGCTCGTGTACATGTGAGTGACAGTGACATCATTTATTTACACTCGACAGTAATTTTGAACTCTAATTTATCATAACTCAAATTTCGATCACAATTTTTGTATTATTTCACACTATATATACTTACAGCTATGAAATAATCAAAAATAAATAATTTAATATATTAATAAAAAATAAAAATTCAACATTTTTTTTTATTTTAAAGCTAAATTATAAAATTTAAAAATGATAAAAAAATCTATATTTTTTATTTAAAATTAAAAAAAGAATAATTTATTTATTATTTAAAATCAAATAAATGCCGTAAAGCGGGAAAGAATAAGTGTTACTTTCAAAATTTCAGTATAATAAATTTAAAAAATCATCAATATAGAAAAATAAAATTTAATACATTTATGTTGTTAAAAGCGTTTATTACAAAGCATATAAAAGAGTTCAAAATTACTGTCGAGTGTGAATAAATACTGTCACTATCACTCACATGTACACGAGCATGCGCACTCGGATACATTCAACAGTCAGGTAGCGTGCAGTTGCTATGTTGTGTCCTGTTCTATCACACGGACCTCGGACGCTCTACTTTCTCTCTCGCACCTATCAAATAGCTAGAATTCTAAAACTTTATAGCTTGGAAATAATATTTTATGTACGATTGGTTTTGTAATTAAATTATCTTACCTATGATATCAATTTCGATTGGTTAACAGATCGGTGTAGTTACCTATATTGACTTACCTGTTCACATCTGCTTGCCAGGTAGCCATGCGCAGGAATAAGTAGGCAAGCCTACCTAGGCATATTCTGTGTGTTAAAAACTATCAGTTGAGGTGAAACTCATTCGGTTATCAAAAGAGTGAAGGTGATGAAATAAAATTGATTAAAATTAATTCAATTAAAAATAGCTATGAACACTTTTCGATAGGCAAGTTATCATGGGCATATTTGTTTATAAATTATATTTGATAAAAAATATGTCTCATCGAGTTATCAGATCGGTGAAGGTCGACCTCCCACGGTCTCCTCTACTAATATAAAAAAGTACTTTCCTTCGAAATAAACAACATTTGTGGCGACCGTGACAGGAAATATCGACGATGGAAAATTGTAAGAGAGAAAGAGAGCAGCTACGAAGACTTTTCATAAAAACCAGTAATGATTTGGGTATAGCACTTACAGCAAAGAGAGTAAGCAACGAACAAGTACTAGCAAGCTTAAGACAATTGGAAGACAAGAGTGAAAGGATATTCACACTGGATGAGCTTATCAGAGATAATTTATTTTCATCCAGTCCAAGTGAAGAAGAGCTCACACAGGAATTTGACCAAATTGAATTCTACAGAGAAGAAATCATGAATTACAGGTCCAAATGCGAAGTTGTTATGAGAGTGAAGTCGGTGAATGATGATCAGAAGAGTTCATACGGATGGAGACAACAGAAGAAAATTTCGGCTTTCTCGACTGGAATTGAATAAATTCGACGGTAATGTAAAAAACTGGATTGGCTTTTGGGGCCAGTTCGAAAAGATACATGAAAGATAGATTCAGAAGACAAGTTCCAGTATTTATTGCAAGCAACTGAACCAGGTACTGTGGTCAGAGATTTAGTCGAGAGCTTTCCTCCTTCTGGATCAAACAACGGTAAAGCAATTGATCAGTTAAAAGCACGTTTTGCCAGGGATGAATTTCTGATAGAAGTTTATGTCAGGGAGTTATTAGATCTCGTCCTCAAGCAAACAACGAAAACCAAAACAGGTATGACTTTGGCCAGTTAATATGATAAGTTAGAAACTCAATTGAGAGCACTAGAAACTCGCGGGGTAACTATTGATAAATATGCTGCAATGCCCTTTCCTTTAGTAGAGTCAGCATTACCAGAGAAACTTTTAAAAGTTTGGGAGAGGTACCATAGCATAAATCCCGTTAGTCTACATGGGAAATTTGAAGAGGGTGAAGAAAATAAAGGTAATTTCAATAAAACTAATATTCTGTCAGCGTTACTAGATTTTTTGAGAAGAGAAGTAGAGTCAGAAGAAAGGATCAATCTTGCTCAAACCAGTTTTGGCATAGGAAAGGAGTCGACAAAGAAAACTACTGATAGAAAGAAAGAGCAAGAGCAAGGTGGATCAGAATTATATACAGCTTCCGCACTTTATTCAGCGAATATGAAGAGTCAACAAGAAAGAGGTAAGAATGTTCCTATATGTTTATTCTGTGACAAATCACATGCAAGTCAGGAGTGTTTCAAAGCGCAAGTTAACACTCGAAGAAAGAAAAGCCAAAGTTATGAGTAAGAGGGCTTGTTTCACATGTTTAAGTCGTAACTGTAAAACTTTCATCAGATGTTTGATTTGTACAAAGAGACATTACCCAATTATGTGCTCTGACTTCTGTGTGAGCAATACTAATGACTCTAATACTAATGACACCAATCAAAAGGTTGAGAACGTTCTAACAAATGATATCCGAACTGACACATTATTACAAACAGTACTCGTAAGACTTGTTAACAATAACAGATAAAAGGTTGTACGCGCTTTACTAGATTCAGCGTCACAGAGATCGTACATATTATCAAAATGTGTGACAGATCTGGGATATGTCAAAAGTGGCGTAGAAAATATTATGTTTGGAGGTCTACATACACCTCCCAAAATCTATGGAATTTTCGATATAGTTGCTCAAAACCTTGATAGAAATTTCGAAATAGAACTCTCCGTTCTCGAACAAAAAAAAAAGGAATTACATTCCTTGTTTAGAAGATTCGTTATATATCAATCACTTGGAACGAAAGAACATAATTCTAAACGAAGTCATTGTCAAAAATACTCCACGAGATATCGAATTATTGTTGGAAGCTGACATTTTTGACAAACTCATCACAGGGAATCTTGAAAATTTAGACGATTATCTTTTTGCGATCGAAACACCTTGGGTGGACTGTGGTGGGACAACAAACAAATTTTAAAAACGAAATGATATTTTCGGGTGTCACCAATTGTTCCTTAACATATTTGTGGACTTTGGATGTTCTAGGGATAAAAGATCCAGCCGACGTGAAAACCAAGAATGATCTAGAAGAGGATACCATAAAATATTTCAATGAAACAATTTCAATCAACGAGAATGCCAGATATGAAGTTCATCTTCCATGGATTGCAGATCATTCAGAACTCTCGAGTAATGAGCATTTAGCGGAAATCCGACTACTTTCGACCACCAAGAAACTGTTACATCTCCAGGAATTTGAAGCATATGAACAGGTATTGACTGAATGGGAAAAATTGGGTATCATCGAGGAAATTAGAGAAGAAGAAGGTAATGGTAAGAAATCATTACATTACTTACCTCATCATGCCGTTTTCAAAGAGTCGAGCAATACTACAAAAATTCGTCCAGTTTTTGATGCCTCAGCAAAAGACGAG
Organism: Gonioctena quinquepunctata; assembly: GCA_018342105.1. NCBI lineage: Eukaryota > Metazoa > Arthropoda > Insecta > Coleoptera > Chrysomelidae > Gonioctena > Gonioctena quinquepunctata. Next base: position 416,878 of record JAFIRS010001055.1, read on the forward strand.
AATTGAAATTCTTTGAATAATTGTTTACAAACCGGACCAAATTTAATTGAGCTCATACCAATTCTCTTACTGAAATTTGGATTAGGAATGATAGGGGTTACAGCTGACATTGAAAAGGCCTTCCTTCAAATCAGTATTTCTCCTCATGATAGAGATTTCTTGAAAACACATGGAAAATATACCGACATTGCCGAGTAGTTTTTGGAGTCAAACCTAGCCCGTTTTTGCTAGCTGCTACAATAAATTATCATTTGTCACGTGCACCAGATAATCTGAAAGATACAACAAAAAAATTTAAAGAATCATTTTATGTCAACAACTGTATCACTAGTTTCAATAACAAACAAGATTTGGAGAAATTTGTTAGAGAATCAAAAGAATTGATGTCATCAGGTAATTTTAATCTCAGAGATTGGGTATCCAATATAGATAATGAATTATGTATGTAGTTTTGTAGAGGAAAATGAAATTTCTGTATTGGGGATGCTACGGAACAAAAGAGATGTCATGATTTCTTGTGATTTGGGTGCATTTAGTAAGTTACAGAATATCCCGAAAACAAGATGCGGCTTACTATCTGTTGCTCAACGGATTTTTGATCCCATAGGATTTACCTGCCCATTCACTCTGATTCCGAAAATTTTATTACAAGATACATGGCAGTTGAAAACTGGATGGGACAGTGAATTACCGGAGATATTGATAAAGCGATTTAACGCTTGGTTAAAACAGACTCAGTTCCTTTCTTTTTGTAAAGTTCCCAGATCACTCAGCTTTAGAAAACAATTAGATGTCGAGAATTCCACGATACATATTTTCTGTGACGCAAGCAAAGTTGCGTACGAATCTTGTGTTTTTATAAGAATTGAAATAGATGGAATCTTCTATGTACAAATGTTACAGGCAAAGTCGAGAATTGTACCGAAAAATATCACGATTCCTAGATTAGAATTATTAGCTTGTGTTATTGGAGTTAGATTAAGCCAAGCTGTCAAGAAAGTTCAAGCGCTCAGTATTTTGAAATATTTTTATTGGACCGATTCCACGATAGCCTTGACATGGATCAAGACTGTGGGTACGTGGAGAACATTCGTTGATAATAGAGTGAAGGAAATACGTTCCGTAACAGATGCAGATCATTGGAATTATGTTCCGGGTAATATAAATCCTGCTGATGTGGCTTCTCGAGGTTGCAGTGGGGAATCTCTAGTAGAAAATAAATGGCGGGAAGGCCTGCGATGGTTGAGAAAAGGTCATGACTGCTGGCATCGAAAAGAGAGGGACAGCTAACGTATGATGAAATTAAATATGCCAAAAATAATTGCCTGAAATTGATACAGAATGAAAGTTTCGAAAATAAGTCTATAATTAAGAATTTGGAACTTATTGAGGACGAAGAAGGGATCTTGAGAATAAAAACACGCTTGATTCTCGGAGAAGACCCACATAATTTCAAATTCCTAATAATTCTGCCATCGGAACATGTTTTGGTTGAAAAATTGATATTTGAACAGCATGAAATCAATCAACATGCTGGAGTTCGAACACTTCTTTGTATTTTAAGAGAAACGTTTTGGATCTTGAGAGGAAGGCGAACTGTGAAGAAAATTATATCAAAATGTACAATTTGTAAGAGATTCACTAGTAAGCCCGTGGATACACCAATTGCCCCACTCCCAAAAAACAGAATAAATCAAGCTGCAGCTTTCGAAATTTCTGGTGTTGATCTGGCAGAGCCCTTGTTCTTGAAAGGAGGTGAGAAGGTTTGGATCGTTTTATTCACCTGTGCCTTATATAGGGCAATTCATCTAGAGCTAGTAAATTCCCTTTCAACAGACAGTTTTTTTCTTGCTTTGAGGAGGTTTCTTGCGAGAAGAGGAAGAGTATCTACCATATATTCTGATAACGGAACGAAGTTCGTTGGGGCTAATAATTTGCTGAAGAATGTTGAATGGGATCAAATTGAAAAGTATTCTTCAGCAAAACAGATAAAATAGATCTTTACCGTCGCCTGGTGGGGAGGATGGTGAGAACGATTGGTTAGGATTATCAAAGAACTTTTGAGGAGGAATTTGGGAAGAGCTGTGGTCAATTTTGAAGAAATGATGACAATTCTTGTGAGTGTGAGTCCATCATCAATAGTCGACCACTAACTTATATTTCTGAAAACGAAGATTTGATACCTTTAATCCCGCAATGTTTATACAAGACCTACCTTCTAACGAAACCTCTGATCTGGACAACATCGATAGAAACCATATAATATCACGTTTTCGGTATTTACAAAAGATCAGAGATGCCATCAGAACTCGATTCAGAAAGGAATACCTGGCAGAATTAGTACACTCTGGTCATAGAAAAACTGGCACCTTGAACGTTGGTGACACTGTTTATGTTGCTTCGGACAATGTGAAACGATTGAACTGGCCTCTAGGAAGAATAATAGAAGTAATACCTGACAGAGACGGGATAGCTAGGATTGCCCGGGTGAAAGTGCGTAATGGTGAAATCTTTCGACCATTCCAAAGACTTTACAAACAGCATAAGATTCAAGTATTCGAAGAAGTCAGAGATGAAGTCAGGAGAGACAGAAGGAGATGAAGGAAAGAAAAGAGGAAAAACTGCTGTGGAGAAAGAAGATAATCTGAAGAATTTGAAAGAATAAGAGAATAAATCAGTCGTCACAAGGCTGGGAAGAACCGTACATGTTCCCAAGCGATTCGGTTTCAGTTAATTATTAGGTAGAGTTCAATATTTTGCAATTTTGTTCCAAGTTTTCTAGAGTTCAAATTGCAAAAGGGGGAGAATGTTGGGAAATACTTATTTTATTGATTAATTTCACTCTGTTGAGAATAATCCTGTATAAGAAAAAGTAGTTGTCAAATAAAAATTATAGAATTCAACACACGTCAAAGTCTCTCCATATAAAAAAGTACTTTCCATCGAAATAAACAACACTATTACTGTGGCGGGGGAGTTTGGAAAAAGGATAGGTATATAGTTATAGTATTTCTTGGTATTACGTGACGATTTCTACCAGTCAACACCTACCGCAAGCCGCGTAAAGGAACTTCGTTCCTGAAGGGGGTCCCCCGATCGCACATGTTTTTTTGTTATTTGAAATTTCATCCCAAAACAAATAATTTCTCAAAACGAAGGGCAAAAAAACCATCAGGAGGTGGGGTTCGAACTCACGCTCCGTTTCGAAATCCTTAGCTCAAATCTGTTGAATCAGGGGCCTTAAACCGCTCGGTTATCTCGCTATATTGAGTGTCAAAATATTACCATACTTAAAACATAGGCGAGTAAGATTTTTATGTGCTTTTTGTACTTGCTACCTGTAAGAGGGCCCCGCTTTCAAGCTAGCAAGTACGCATACATTCTTAACTACATATCACACTATTCATACTCAAAATTTCAGCTTTTCTAAAATGACGTAGGTTTGCTGGCTCTGGGATTTTACTCTATAATATTTTGGGCAAACACGTTATTCATGAAGATAATATACTCCGGCTCATTTTTTGCATGTTCACTTCCGTTACACTTACCTCATCCAAAGCATTCAGTTGCTCCGTAATGAGCTTCAAGAAGTTATACAAACAAAAAAGAAAATCGGGGTACCGCTGATAACGTGTGTGTAACGATTTGAAAAACTTTCATTCAGATCAGGGAGATAATGACGTGTGAAAATAAAGGGTCTTGTCAAGAGACAAAACAAGACGAGAGAACGCCCCCTCTTCTCGAGAGAAACGGCTCCTTGAAACATTTTTTATTGGTCAAAACGAGATATGATATGCATAGCAGATACTCCAATGAGTCTTCAATTTTTGTAGTAGTAGTTTGTAGCAGCGATCTTGGAGACAAAGCTGTTTCGAATTTTGTTTTGAAAATAACGCTTCCTCAAAGAACACCAAATGTGGCTTTAACCCTGAGTGAATTTCGTAATCCGTCTATTGTTATATTATTGTTCCACTATATGAAATTCTTGCTATGATAAATATTATTATATATATCTATTTAGGAGAAACTAATCAACAGACTGAATCATAGACATTCAAGAAACAATTCTTACAATACATATATATGACTACGAATTATACCATTACAAAATGGGGAAAATATATTTGTGGCGAAATACGTTCGATGTATGCTTTGTTTAAAAATTACAAAATAGTTTGTTAGATGTTTGGGTAATTCAAGATTTATCTTACATAGTGCGAATTGAAATGATTGGAATCTCCGTCGGAAGCAAGTGATTATTTTTTCAACTCACTCATAGTGAGATGCACAATACTTATACGGATTTGGTTGAGCTAATGGACACAATAAAACATATGAAATATGAAACCTCTTGCGGAATGGATAATATCTCAATAAGAATTCTCGAGAACATGCCCGTATTCACACTAGAACTTCTTGTCCAGTTAATCAATGAGTCTTTCTCAAAAGGTATTTTTCCGAATTTCCTGAAAATTAGTGTTGTTATTCCTCTACACAAAGGTGGAGATACTTCGGATCCTTCAAATTTTCACCTATTTCCCTCATTTCAAGTTTGGGAAAAATTATAGAGAAGTTGGTCAAAACTAGATTGATGAAGTTTCTATCCGCTTACAAAGTTCTGAATTCTCAACAATTTCGTTTCCAACCACAAAAAAGTACAGGTGACGCAGTCTTCTCATTTCTGAAAGAGCTTTATAGTAAAGTCAATCTTAAGGAGGTTTGCGCAGCAGTATTTTGTGATCTGTCGAAAGCCTTCGATTGTGTAAATCATGGAATACTCTTGCGCAAGCTCCAATGTTATGGCTTCCGGAATCAGAGCCTTCGTTGGATTGAGTCCTACCTAAATGATCGTACCCAATTCGTAAGAACAAACACGAAACTAAAAAACAAGCTTGGTTAAACATGGTGTGCCTCAGGGCTCAGTACTGGGGTCTATCCTATTTTTGTTGTATTTCAACGATTTGGCTAACCTTCATATTGATGGTAGATTTACAATATTTGCAAACGACACAACCATTTTGTGGCATGAAACCGATATAAATAGCCTCCACTCGAAAATTGCTAATGATATCTCCAGTGTGAAAAGGTGGTTCAACTCCAATTTGCTCTCGTTGAATGTAGATAAAACCAATCTCTTATCGTTCAAATGTAATTTACTGGATATTCATTTAAGTACTGAAGATGACATTGAGCAAGCATATACGAATAATTCCTTGGAATCCATCTGGACAACAACCTAGATTTTGAAAACCATGTGAAGTTCTTGAAAGGAAAACTAGCATCTGGGTGCTATGCTCTGCGGATGGTGTCGAGAGAAATGGGTTCAGCTACTGCAAAAGTAGTATACCACGCTCTGATTGAATGGTATACCCTTTTGGGGTATCTGCAGTCACCAAAACTTCAATAGTATATTTGATCTTCAAAAGCGTGCAGTTCGTTACCTTTGTTGAGTTGGACCCAGAGTATCTTGTAAGCCGGTGGTCTCTCAACAAAAATCCTGACCCTTCCTTCGTTATTTATTCTCGAAACTGTATGTTTAGTACACAAAAATTAAGCATCACATGGGGCAATTATTGGTATCACTCGCCAAAATAATAATTTAAGAGTTCCTATTCCAACTTCAAATTTAACGAAGAACTCTCTGATTTATAGTATCAGTCAAACTATACAAGCATCTTTCACCCCTCTACAAAAACATTTCAGGAGATCTATAAAAATCTTACTCATAGATGAGGTGTTTTATAGTGTTCAAGAGTTTCTTGACAAAGATTGGAATGCTTAATTTAGATGTGAAACTCTATTGAATACTTTTAGCTAGTTTATTCATTCTCAAGTGCTCAAGTCTGATGATATCTGTTTGTTCCTTTTGGTTATTGTTGTTCTGTTTCGTGAAAAACAATTTTTTTATAATTGTGACTGTTATATATTTATATACTTTATTTTTATTTATATGACTTTATCTATGACATGTAATATCTTCCGATATTGAAGTATATATTGATTGATTGATTGATTGAACTACATTGATCACTACAGCCTCTTCTGGATTCATTCCGCTTGATTTCGACAAGTGCATTTGATCGTGAGATTGAGAGTTGTAGTGCAGAGTTACCTGCTGGAACAATTTTCATCATATATCAAGGGCATGCTTCAGTATGTGGCCCTCAACAATTACGAATCAAATGTATGTTAAGTTACTTCTGAGATATCCCAGGTATCATATTCTTCAGCCTAGTTTTGAGCGATATTGAGAACTGTCTTGAGTCTTCTGAAATATTGCTTTATGCTGACGATTTAAAAATATTCGAAAGAATTCTGTCCGATTCTGACATGAATAACTTTTCGGCATTCTGTGACAAATACAAATTTACTTTGAATAACGGTCATCAAATTTCATTTACACGTTCTACAACTCAAATTTAAAATCAAAACGTAAATAGAGTTATTGAGGTTACAGATTTGGATATTATTTCAGAAAGAAAATATTTTTTATATTGAACAGATTTATTTTAAATCATTACGAACACTGGGCTTTGTTTTGAGGAGTACAAAAAATACTTTCGGGATTATCATTCCACAATAACTGTCTTCAATACTTTAGTGAAGTCAATATTGCAATATTCAAGTACGATTTGGAACCCAGCATATGATAAATACGTTAACCAAATCGAATTTGTGATGCCAAATACAAAAGGCATTTCGATTACTACCTACTAGACTAACTTGATATTCCATAGACTGGACTACCTATTACTGAAATGTTTTTTTAGAATATACTCTTTTTTTTCAAACTATTTAATAATTTGTAATTCATACTTAAATTGTAATTCATACTTAGACGCAGAGAATTCCTCATTTCACTGCAAATTATTCAGGTAACGCTTCCTTGACAAGATGTATTACAACATTCAATGCAATGCTATATGACTCAGATATAGACATTTTCCAACAAATAAAATTATGCTAAAAAATCACTTAAATGCCATTTAGATCTAACAACGTGTAAAAAACTGACCTACTTTTATTGTGAATTAAATATGGAATCATCTGTGGAAATAATACCAAGCTATTTTTTCGAAAACAAATTCCAACATTGGAATAAATCGCAAAATACCATATATTTTTTCCGGCAAAAATTCTATGAATGTGCTACCTCTTACCACGAAAAGGTGATTCTATCAACTTCTATCAACAATGAAGGAAGACTCCCAGTATTATGCACTTCTATGCGTATTCAAATCAAGTGCCTAGTGAAAAAAAAAATATTAAAATTATCATTTTTAATTAACAAAAAAATCTTCAAATGCTCATTGAAAGTTTCTACCCAACAAAAAATATATGCCCAACTTACTTGCATTGCTCTATTGTAGAATCTCAAAAAGTTAAATAGTTTCAAAAAAAAAATCTTACATTTTGTATGAAAACTTAATTGAACTAATATATTTTAAAGCACCCCACAAAAAAATTTAAATGTATTGAAAATGTATTCAGTAATCTAGCACTCAATAAATAGAAAATTGCAGAAATCCACGAAAAAAATAACCGTCGATATACATGTACTTCAAAAAAATTCCATAAATATACTTTCATCTGGTTATCAACAAAATTTGAATGAAAATCTAAACACATTTTACAGAATATCAAAGACTAGCTCAAGGTACTCAAATGAGATTTATTATGAAGAATAAACCTCCGAAATAGAAAACTAAGCGCCTCCACCATCCTATGTCATAACTATATTGCATAAAGGGCCTTAAAAGGGGTTGGTAGCTCAGGATAACTTTTGGGATAACCAGATAATGAACTCAGAATCAACAGATAAAACATACAACATTTAATGAGATAATAAATATATACAACAATTGCAGTCAGGTCTACATCTTGTACATACTATATCACAACACTCAAGATAGAATGAGGTAACTTCTGAAATGGTTTTCAACTTCTCATCCCCGATAGTGCCAGCAACATTCTTTTATATCCAACACACGTTGTCCGATGTGATTTATTCCCAAACAGTTCGAGGTTCAATCACATTCAAACAAAATGAGCTGTATAAACATCTAAGCGTGCTAACCCTGATCAAGGGAATATGGATCGATCACCTTTGGAGAGCATATTCCTGACAATATAAATGAAGCAACGGAGAAATATAGCGTCTGTGAAAATATATAAATGAATGAAAATTGTGGCATTGCAGACAAATTTTCAAATTGAAGAAAAAACCATCCTCGAGCAGGAATCGAACCTGCGACCTTTGGATTTCTAGTCCATACTCTAACCATCTGAGCTATCAAGGCCACAGATTCCACTGCATTTCGGGGATTTCGCTTTTCTCTAGAATTTAATGTTAGTTGTTGTGGGAATGGATTGTGAAGGTGGATTGACGGCTTCAGTAAGGGGTCAGGTGTTGATCTCCGACCCCTGAACAAAGTTGCCAAATATAAATACAAAGGAAAAATATAGCGTCTGTGAATATACAGAGTGTCCCACGACGATTAAGACAGGAAATATCTCGGAACTCGAGAGTAGTAGAGAATTGTAATTTCGGGGTTGTGAATTAAAGCAATTGGTGCAGCTGTTTTTGATATTATGTTACCCAATGAGCTTTTTGTTTTCGGTCACGTGACATCAGATTCACAATTATTAATAGGACAACCTGTATATTTTGGAATTTCTATGTTCCTCCTGATAAAACGATTCCACACTTGTGGTCTAAAACAATTAATTTAAGAACTACAGGTACTTCAATATCTTTGGGACCACGATTACGACAAAAGTCTGAAACGAGCAATTGCCAAATTATTCAAGTTTGGGGTCATTCTGTATATTTGGGCAGTCCTATATTTTTTGTGATGAGTCAAACAAGACAAAATTATAATAAGCATTCATGTTTCATTAACAAATCGTCGTGGGTCCAAGGATATTGAAGTACCTGTAGTTCCTAAATCAATCGTTTTAGACCACGAGTGTGATAGTTCGTTGTAAAGGGTCCTTCCCCCTACTATCAAACTTTGGCGCCTTTCACTAATCTTGGTTTTTGTCTCGGGCGCCACCTTTTGGTTTATAGTGGAAAAGGCCACTTTTGCTCCGGGCAATCTCAATGAAGAAAAACATTCCAGGGGTCAGTACAGTCGTGACAATGTAACGGGGCCAGCAAGGCAGGCTTTAATTGCCTTTAACTGGGTTTCGAACCTGGGTGCCGACTGCGCACTAGGTGCTTAAATTCTACTCAAGATAGTAAATAAAAGAACACTCTGAAAACAGGATAAACAGGTATATTATTCAAAGAAATACAGGCAGGGCGGCTGACGGCAGCCTCAAGTTATAACAACAAATAAACAAATGGCAAGCACTATATACAGAGAAAGTGGGGAGGGTGTTTTCAAGCAAGCGGGGTGAACTTAGCAACCAAAAAGCTCATGCGGTGGGGGCTAGTATGCAGCGCAGCATTGAAATGAATATGATCTTCTTACGGCCATGGTTCGATCATGTGCGCATCGCACCTGTGGTACTTACAAATATTTCCTGACCTGAGATATTTACCAAATCCGCTTTCACTGCTTCGGCAAGCTGGTCGGCAAGTCGTGACGGTAGTGGAACGCGTGACTGCTGGTGCTAGGACTTGGTAAGACAATGATTCTTTGAAATATTTCCAAATGGAACTACAGTCGGTTATTCCTCTCGACCGAGTTAAAGGCGCGCGCCGTTTTATGGACTCTGCCAATTGAGATACAAATTATATTTTCATAGTATAATTACCCAGCTTGTAAAAATTCTCCTTGCTAGCAATCCACGTGATGTGACGTCGGCCGGATGACGTCAGAAGGCAGCGTGCGCTTTTGTCTCGACCGAACTGATGTCTCTGGCTTCTATCAAGTGACTGAATCGTTTCGGCGGCATTTGTTCATAGCGCAGCTGGCTCAATGAAACATGTTTTCTCGAGTCGCTGGCTTGCCCAAGTAACAGTCGCGCATTCTTTATATACACACGTCGCGGCATTGGCGTGATTTACGGAGGGTGTTTAGCCTATTTATCGGGTTAGGTGTAAACCACGGATATATCACGAACACGAATGGTATTTCTAGACCTATTATTACCGCCGAGATGAATTAAAATCCTTACAGGGAGCTTTTAGTTGTTAAACATAGCGGAAAAATTGTAACTTCGTTAAATTGTTGAAATCGTTTTATCGGGAGGAACAGAGAAATGCCAAAATATACAGGTTGTCCCATTAATAATTGTGAATCTGATGTTACGTGACCGAATACAAAGAGCTCATTGGGTAACATGATATCAAAAACAGCTGCACCAATTGCTTCAATTTACAACCCCAAAATTACAATTCTCTACTGCTCTCGAGTTTCGAAATATGCCCTGTCTTAATCGTCGTGGGTCACCCTGTATATAAGTAAATGAAAATTGTTGCATTGCAGACAAATTTTTAAATTGAAGAAAAACACCATACTTGAGCAGGAATCAAACCTGCCACATTTGGATTTCCAGTCCATACTCTAACCATCTGAGCTATCGAGGCCACAGATTTCACTGCATTTCGAGGATTTCGCTTTTCTCTAGAATTTAATGTTAGTTGTTGTGGGAATGGATTGTGCAGGTGAGGGATCTCATGTACTATCAGTGGCCATCAAGACAAATTTTACCTTTTCCTAACATCGCCGTGGATTGACGGCTTCAGTAAAGGGTCAGGTGTTGATCTCCGACCCCTGAATATAGTTGCCAAATATAAATACAAAGGGAAATATAGCGTCTGTGAATATACAGAGCGTCCCACGACTCGAGAGTGGTAGAGAATTGTTATTTTGGGGTTGTAAATTAAAGCAATTGGTGCAGCTGTTTTTGATATTATATTACCCAATGAGCTTTTTATTTTCGGTCACGTGACATTAGATTCACAATTATCAATAGGACAACCTGTTTATTTTGGCATTTCTATGTTCCTCCCGATAAAACGATTCCAACAAAATATCACACTTGTGATCTAAAACGATTAATTGAAAAACTACAGGTACATCAATATCCTTGGGCCCACGATTACGACAAAAGTCTTAAACGAGCAATTGCCAAATTATTTAAGTTTAGGGTCACCCTGTATATTTGGTCAGTCTCATATTTTTTGTGATGAGTAAAACAAGGCAAAATTAAAATAATCATTCATATTTTATTAACAAATCGTCGTGGGCCCAAGGATATTGAAGTACCTGTAGTTCTTAAATTAATCGTTTTAGACCACAAGTGTGATAGTTTGTTGAAATCATTTAATCGGGAGGAACATAGAAATGCCAAAATATAGAGGTTGTCCCTTTAATAATTGTGAATCTGATGTCACGTGACCAAAAACAAAAAGCTCATTGGGCAACATAATATCGAAAACAGTTGCACCAATTGCTTTGATTTACAATCTCAAAATTACAATTCTCTACTACTCACGAGTTTCGAAATGTTACCTGTCTTAATCGTCGTGGGAGACCCTGTATATAAGTGAATGAAAATTGTTGCATTGCAGAAACATTTTTAAATTAAAGAAAAAAACCATCCTTGAGCAGCAATCGAACCAGCGACCTTTGGATTTCTAGTCCATACTCTAACCATCTCAGCTATCGAGGCCACAGATTCCACTGTATTTCGGGGATTTCGCTTTTCTCTAGAATTTCATATTAGTTGTTGTGGGAATGGATTGTGAAGGTGAGGGATCTCATGTACTATCAGTGGCTATCAAGACCAATTTTATCTTTTCCTAACATCGCCGTGGATTGACGGCTTCAGTAAAGGGTCAGGTGTTGATCTCCGACCCCTGAACAAAGTTGCCAAATATAAATACAAAGGAGAAATATAGCGTCTGTGAATATATATACGTAAATGAAAATGGTGGCATTACAGACAAATATTTAAATTAAGGAAAAAACCATCATTGAGCAGGAATCGAACCTGCGACCTTTGGAGTTCTAGTCCCTACTCTAACCATCTGAGCTATCGGGTCCACAGATTCCACTGCATTTCGAGTATCTCGCTTTTCTCTAGAATTTAATGTTAGTTGTTGTGGGAATGGATTGTGAAGGGGAGGGATTTCATGTACTATCAGTGGCCATCAAGACCAATTTTACCTTTTCCTAACATCGCCGTGGGTTGACGGCTCCAGTAAAGGGTCAGGTGTTGATCTCCGACCACTGAACAAAGTTGCCAAATATAAATACCAAGGAGAAATATAGCGTCTGTGAATATACAGGGTGTCCCTGGACTTCATCTTTTCATTTGTTTAGTCAATCACCAAAATTTAGATGATTTTGAATATTCACTTCGAAAGTTATCAAAGAAAAACATTTTTCATTTTGTAACTTTGAGGGCCCGTAACTTGGTAACGAAGGCTTTTAGGAACAAAAGTTATATGAAGTACTGGTGATATTTTGACCCCATCTAAACATTCCCAAGAGGAAAAGAGGAAGTCCAGGGACACCCTGTATATAAGTAAACTTTGTCCAGTGGTCGGAGATCAACACCTGGCCGTCAATCCACGGCGATGTTAGGAAAAGGTGAAATTGGTATTGATGGCCACTGATAGTATATAAGATCCCTCACCTTCACAATCCATTCCCACAACAACTAACATTAAATTCTAGAAAAAAGCGAAATCCTCGAAATGCAGTGGAATCTGTTGCCTCAATAGCTCAGATGGTTAGAGTATGGACTAGAAATCTAAAGGTCGCAGGTTCGATTTCTGCTCGAGGGCGGTTTTTTTCTTTAATTTAAAAATTTGTCTGCAATGCCACAATTTTCATTTACTTATAAATGTAGCAACACTCAGCAAACCTTTATCAAAATCATATTTGTATGTTTTCACTCACTTTAGGTATAATTTATGTGTATTTTCATATCCTGATTTGTTTTCAATAGCTCAGATGGTTAGAGTATGGACTAGAAATCTAAAGGTCGCAGGTTCGATTTCTGCTCGAGGGCGGTTTTTTTCTTTAATTTAAAAATTTGTCTGCAATGCCACAATTTTCATTTACTCATAAATGAAGTAACACTCAGCAAACCTTTATCAAAATCATATTTGTATGTTTTCACTCACTTTAGGTATAATTTATGTGTATTTTCATATCTTGATTTGTTCTTAATAGATAGTAGTAGCAATATATTCAGATTTACATAATTACTGTACAAAAAAATTATAATATTGTACTTTGTGTCTCCCTATATTTGGATTTTTTCCTGGTGGGAGGCTATTATTATAAATAAATGAATAAATATTGCAGTTAGATTTTAGAACCACAATTAGTTTACAACAACTAATACTAAGCTCTATGGACGTGTTTACAAATAATCTATTATTTGTTATTACAGAATCCCCTAACCGTTACCGTTTCATATCCGAGGTGAAAATGAACCTGCATCATCGCATTCTCTCTTCCAATCGATCGAAATAGAAACACGATATCAGTACATATTCGCTGAATTCAATAAAGGAAAATAAAGAAACGTATAACCCAGATATTTCACGCTGCAATGTATGCGTATGCAGAAATAGAAATTACGTAACTTTCACTTTTGTTATTATATCATATTCCCAAGTCTAGCTAGCTTCGGACTAATCAGTATCATATTTACATATTTCAACGATGATCAAAAAACATAAATTTGATATATCGAAAAAAAAAGTCGATTAAACATATGGTTAAAAAGTATACAGGGTCGCAATATGTATGGAAACCGTCGATTATCTCCTAAGGTAAGATAGCTATCGAAAAATGTTATAACAGAAAAGTTTTAGGGATTTTAGAATATATTACAATAAAGAAAAATTAAGTATACAGGATCAGTCAGAAAGTCATGACGAAACCATTTTCGAGATATTGAATTTTGAAAAAACTTTTCACTACTCTCAAATTTATTAAAGAAAAAGTCCGAAATCATGGATATTTATTAAAAAAATTACACAAGGTCGGGTATTATGGACATTATTAAATTTTAATTATTATTTTTTTAGAGAAAATAAAAAGCATAATTGTTCAGTGTATAAAAAATAGTTTAATGAAATAAAAATAATTTTAAATGAGTTTGAAATAAGAATACAGTGAATAACAACAAATTATTTTCATCGTAAAAAAGCGTGGGGTGCTTGTTCAATTGTTGTTAATATTTCATGGACAGATATTGGTAAAAGTAGAATCATTATGAAAATATCTTGAAAAGCACCCCACCTTTTTTACGATGAAATAATTTGTTGTTAATCACTGTATTCTTATTTCAAACTCATTTAAAATTATTTTCTACTTTTTAGTTTTCTATTAAAGCGTGTTCTTTAGTTTTTAAACTATTATTTATTTTCAACTTTTTAGTTTTGTTCTCTATTAAGCGTGTTTTTCAGTTTCTCAAACTATTATTATTATTGTTTAATTTTTTTAACTATTATTCTCCAATTTTGAATAGAATCGGACCATAATCACAAAACTTGTCCGCCATTTTAGAGCCGCCATCTTGAATCCTTCAATTTTGACAAAATAATCATAATCTCCGACCCCAAAAACCCTCAGATACCAATTTTGAAGCGAATCGGACCATAATCACAAAACTCGTACGCCATATTGGAGCCGCCATTTTGTTTTTTTCCAAAAAAAAAAATTCTTAATGCATTGTCAATGGAATTCTGTACACCTGCCAAATTTCAAATCATTCGTACGTCTGGAAGTAGGTCAAAATCGCGCCCAAAGGAGTCGGTTACAAACAAACATACGGTTACAAACATACAAGTGTAATATAAAGCGTGTAAAAATGAATGAAACGAAAAAATTGATTCTCTAATGAATGTCCTGGATATTTTGAATTTTATAAAAACAATAGTTATGACAGAAAAAAGAGAAAAAACAAGTTTTAATAAACAACAAATATTTTCTTTGGAATTCTACTGATGTGTTCAATGTGTATATGCTCAATGTGTTTATCATTTATCTCCTGACAGTTATGAATCCGCTGAACGAAATTTTGTAATGAATCTAAAATCATGTTGGGAGGATGGTGGAAATATCATGCCTTATCCATTCTTGCAACTCTTCGATATTTTGCGGCCTATTTTTTCAGACTAAATATTTTATGTAACCCCCCAGAAAAATGTCAAGTGGGGTCATATCGGGAGACCTAGCTGGCCATTCAATTGCCCTCCTGCATCCAATCCATTTATCAGTGAAAGTTTCATCCATATATGGCCGTACCACACGTCCAAAATGTGGAGGAGCCCCATCTTGTTGAAATCATATTTGTTCTGTCGGCAAATTGGGATTATTTCTGTTCGGGAATAATCGTCCAAGCTCTGGAGTAATATGCTTTCGCAAAAGTAATAAATATCGTTGAGAGTTCAAATTTCCGTTTATAAAATAGGGTCCTATGACGTGTCCATCAATAATGCCACACCAAACATTTACTTTTTGTGGTCGTTAAGTGTGAACTTCCTCCATCCAATGTGGATTTTGGTCTGACCAATACCTACAGTTGTGTCGGTTTACGTGCCCGTTTATACAAAATGTATATTCGTCAGAAAACAATATGTGGTTGACAAAGTTGACATTTTCGTTTAATTTATCTATAATAACTTCCACAGAACTAGATTCTACGATCAAAATCGTCTTCACTCAATTCTTGTAACAAATGAATTTTATATGGATGGAATTTTTGCAGTTTGCAAATTTTTTGAATGGAATATCGATTCATGTTATGATTTAAAGCCCTCTGTTGTGTCGAACTTATTGCATTTTCCACCACATCTAACATGACATTCAAAGAATTTTCTTCAATTGTAACGCTTACTGAGCTTCCACTTTTTGGTCGATCTTTGACACCTCCAGTTTCATGAAAACGCTGCAATGTTTTTGAAACGGTTGATTTAGAAAGAGGTTTCCCGATCGGGATGCAATCATAAACTTCGTCTTTCACCATATCCTATTATCATTACAATTTCAATACGCTCGGTTTCACTTAAACGTGCCATTTTTGCGCGAAAATTATTCACACTGAATGTGTTGTCAAGATCATCACTGTTAGACAAAAGAACGATGCGGCGTTGTTATGGAGCTAGAAACTTTCAAAGGTAACTTGATTGACTATAAACTTAATGGACTAAAATATTTTTGTATAATTATAAGAAAGTTATTTTCAAAATTCGATATCTCGAAAACAGTTAAATTTAGGATATGATGTGCTATATCAATTTGATTGGGAATTCTGAGGAGAATTGAATGGAATTATATATAGGGTGTTCCATTAAAGAAAAAGGAACTTTATTTGGTTATATGACTTTTTAACTGATCCTGTATACTTGATTTTTCTTTACTGTAATATATTTTAAAAAACCCTAAAACTTTTGTGTCAACATTTTTTACTAGCTATCTTACTTTAGAAGATAATCGATCGTTTCCATACATATCAGCGACCCTGTATAAGCTTCATGAGTGAAGGGGAAATCTCTAGTAGGATGTACAAAGGAGTCATTAATGAAGTGTCAGAAATTATAATGTGGAAATTTACAATATACTGTGTAGTGCCTGTTGGAAATACTGCAAATGTAATTTGAAATTAGGTATAGATTGTAATTTATTTATATATCAAATTTCAACGTGATGCCAAACTTTTTGCAGTAATCAGTGAGTTTGTTGTGTATTCTTTCATGAAACACCCTTGCAAACTATTCAGTATTAGCACTTGTTACAGAAAAACTGAAATTTATTGTTATCATCGATCTTCTTCGTAACGATTACAGGGTATTGGACAATTAAAACTAATCTGTCATCGCTAACGTTTCGCGACTATATGAAAGTATGAAAAGAAAGTACTTTAGTTCCCTTCGCATATCTTAAATACCTTCGATCAAGTATAGATGATTTCGCCTAAAGTGAGTGTTTATTGTCTCCCTCTCTCACTCTGTTGGTCGATAAAGTTATTTTTTAACGATGTTGTGGCTTTTTCCTCTATGATTGATTGTGCTTTGAACTGAAGATGGATATGTTCGTTATTCTTGGCTTTCGATCCTGATATATATATATAGATATAGATATATATATATATATATATATATATATATATATATAGATATATTTATATATATATATATATACATCTTGCCTACAATACTGCGTCCTTTCAGGAAGCATACGTTACTGCGTCCACCAGAAATACGCTATCTAGGTCAATTCTGATAGAGTATACTGGTTCTCCAAAAAAAATCCTACTCAAAGCTGGTTCCAGATTATCAAAAACTTCAAAAATAAAAAAAAGTATTCTTATATAATATTGCGTCCTTTTACCATCATATCATTATCACGTCCGGTGAATAATTTGTTTTCATATTTAGTATGATACTGCGTCCAATTTGCATTATATCTTTCATACTCAGCACGATACGACGTCCAGCGCTGTTGCCATGTTTTATTACACATTTTTATTTAACTCGCTTCGTTCATATGCCGTCATTCTTTCCGGTTCAAAATTTGTAATCCATTTTTGGAACACTTGCCGACATCCGATTGAGCTGAAATTCGGCAGGTGATCATAATTCCGGTGACAATGCATTATGCAATTTTCATTGGAAAAAAAACAAAATAACGGCTCCAAGATGACGGACAAGTTTTGTAATTATGGTACGATCCGATTCAAAAATTGGTATGTGAGGGTTTCCGGGGTCGGAGATTATGAATTTATTGTCGAAATTTATGAATTCAAGATGGCGGCTCCAAAATGGTGAAAGAGTTTTGTGATTATGGTCCGATTTTATTCAATATTGGTATGTCGGCAGACTCGATGTCGGCCCGATTCGATTCAAAATTGGTATGTCGGGGTTTTTGGGGTCGGAGATTACGAATTAGTCGAAGATTATTGATTTTTAGTTGAAATTCATAAATTGAAGATTGCAACTCCAAGATGGCGGATGAGTTATTCTCTAGATAGTCTCCTCATTGGAGGACTAGATAGCTCAGAACTTACAGGAAAAAAATGCTTCATAATAAGGATGCTTTAACAAAAATGCATAGGTTAGGGCGTACGTATTGAATTGAATCTATAAGTCACGGAATAACCTACGTCACACATCCAAAGCAATTATTTTTTACTTTCTAGTGCATTTGAATGGAAGCTTGTCTTCAAAAAGGTTTTTTATTAATTATTTTATTTCTGTGATAAATTATGGAAAAATCATCAAAAAAAGGAAATAAAAAAAATACTTCTGAAGTAATAAATAAAATTATTCCTCATTGTAATCCTAGAGTTACTTTCATAGTATATCCTTGATATATAATTAGTATAATAGTAAATAATCCTAATAATAATAAATTATGGTAATATAAATGAATTCATTTGATTAATCCTATTATTGTAATTAATCAGTTTTGTTCCCTAAATCAAGTATTTTCTGATGTCTCCAAATGATTAGGCCATCAGGTGATGTCTTCCTTCACTTCCATTATATGTATAACTACACATAAAACATATCATAATTGCTGGGGACCAGTCATGGATGATATGATAATAAAAGATGGTGTTTCATTACAGCAACAAAAATATGACAGATACAACACGAATACACATCCCCGATCCCAACAGACTATAAAATTTCCAGAGTTCTTTGAATTATTTGAAATTTACTACTCGAAAACTATTGAATATTGGGAAAATGTAGAAAATGATATAATTATCCAACGTTCCATAAAATTCACAGAGAACTGGGTTTTGGAATCGTTTATGTTGTCATTATATATTTGTTTTGTGCTCTTTCATGTAGATAACCACAACACAAATTTTCCTTATCTCATCACTTACCTGTTATGGTAATACTAATTGAGGGAATCAAACTATAGTTAATATGACGTCCTTCTCTTTGGAAAATTTATCCCTTGCTACTCAAAATTTATCTATTCAATTTTCCATAAAATCAACTGAGGAAGAAGTGTGGGGCCTAGGCCCGCCATGTGTCTAGGCCGCCAGGGGGTAAAGTCCATGTCCCCTCTCAGTTAACATGGTAGCATACCTAGTAGCTTTTGAAAGAAAGTAAGCGGCGGATATGGTTGATGCGAGAGAAATCTTGCTGATATTGGAATTCTCCTGTTGACATGGATATCCAGGGGAAAGAGGGACCTCCACATAGGCTTGCCGTTGCCTCGCCACAAGGTGTTGGACTCTGGGGGGCAGGGTGATAGATAGTTGACCAATGAAAAACATACCGTATTCGGTAGAGACGGGAAAGTCCTTTATCTATGGGCACTGATGATTGTATTCCTTGCTGACTTGGCGGCGCATTTACTCTCTCGGATACTGACATCCCAGAGCCAGTAGCCTCATCAGGCGGACACACCGTGGCTGAAATGATTCGGTAGCAGGATAACCTAGCGCGTTGATCCAGCGTATCCAGATTCCCATAGTGTGGGGTGGGGTAAGGTACTCACCAGCTTGCTGTTGTTACCACTGTACATATTGTTGCTGTGGAAGTAGTGTATTCGTGACAATGAAAAGACAAGATTTGAGAAAAAAAACTTATTGAGCTTACAGAAATAGTACGCTGTAGATATAAATGAATTGATAATTTCCGAAAGATTCGTAAGTAAATACATTTCAAAAGAGCAGATCATAGGGGGGTTGATATGGCTCTTCAGCCCCTCCGTACCTCGACCTGTGAGGTCTTTGTACATTACCCTTCACCTATTCAAGACCCGGAATCCGAGACTCCCTGCAAAGCGTATCAGTTTCCTGGGAGCTAAGTTCCTGGTGGATAAGGTCGTTAGTAAAACTCCTTCAAGGAACTCAAGCCTTTTGCAAAACAGCACTTGGTAGTCGCAAAGCAAGTGTTCTGCAGTTTCAGCGAAATTCTCGTAGTAACGGCACAGTTCACTGTCTGATCTTTCCAGTTTTTTGTGTGATACCTCAGAGGACAATGTCCGGTGAGCAGTACCAGTTTCAAGTCTTGCTTGTCCAACTCGAGAAGCTGTTAAGCTTCTTTGGCGATAGCTCAATAGTTTTCGCTTGTCTTTGCCCTGGAACCTTATTCCAGTGGGTTTCAATTTTGTCAGCTTCCCAGCGCCGAAACTCTTTCTGATGTGGGCTTTGAAAATATCACAGAAGGGTTCTGGGCCAGAAAATTGGGTATTTTCCCTTCCAAGGCTGTTCGCTTCCGCATTGCCTTTGATTTATTTGCACCCACATCAGAGTAACCTGATTATTCGTAGCCAGTTGTCTTAGGGAGAGTTTGTAGTCCCAAGTCAGTCGAGACTCACAAGTGTGTGACTTTAGAGCTTTTAGTGCTGCTTTTTCAAAGAGTAAAACAGAAATTAATTATCTGGAATCTTCAAAATACAACAAAATATCACGATTCCTAAATGAACAAACTTGTTTCAGATAGTCATCTGAAAAATAAGAAATGAAATCTCCATATTAGTCAGTTTCAGAATATATTTACATTTTTGCAGAATATGTATTTTGTACAAATACCTTTATCTTCGCTCAGTCTTTGTTTTCTAATAATTGTGAGTATTCCACCTTCGATTCTTCACATTCATATCTCTTCCAGGGAAATATTGTATTTCTATGTTTTCGAAAATATTCTGTGACAATTTTTTTCTGATCTGCTGTCCATTCCACCAATGTTCTTATCATTCCTCTTTCAATGTTTTTTTTTTAATTTTTGTTTTTCTAACCTCAGTCACACTATTGATCTTATTATCTTCTGAGGAGTATTCTCCCATTCCTCCTCACAAAACTAACAGTGAGTTATATTCTCTTTTTTGTTGATGGAACCTTATGAGGTAATTAAAAAAAAAACTCTACAATGAAAAAGGGGGAATTTTTGTGGCATAGAGGACAATTATTAAATTAAAGGAAAAAAAGCATCCTCAAGTGGGAGTCGAACCCACGACCTTATGATTTCTAGCTATACGTTCTACCATCTGAACTATTCGAGGGCATAGGAATCGACACACACTCGTGAACCCTTTTCCTCCATAATTTAATATTCATGTGAGAAATGAATTGAAAATCCAAACGAACTTATCACTGGCCGTCGAGATCCATTACCTGTCACTCAACTTCATCGACATTCGAAAATTTCAGTAGCAGATCTAAGCAGATGATATCTAACCACTGATAAGATTTAGCCAAATATATAAGGTGAAAATGGAAATATTGTGTCCGAAATATATAATAAAAAAGGGGGAATTTTGTGGCATAGAGGACAAATTATTAATTTAAAGAAAAAAAAGCATCCTCAAGTGGGAGTCGAACCCACGACCTTATGATTTCTAGCCATACGCTCCACCATCTGAGCTATTCGAGGACATGGGAATCGACACACACTCGTGAACCCTTTTCTTTCATAATTTAATATTCATGTGAGAAATGAATCGAAAATCAAACGTATCACTGGCCGTCGAGATCCATTACCTGTCACTCAACTTCATCGTCATTCGAAAATTTCAGTAGCAGATCTAAGCAGATGATCTCTAACCACTGATAAGATTTAGCCAAATATATAAGGTGAAAGTGGAAATATTGTGTCCGAAATATATAATGAAAAAGGGGGAATTTGGTGGCATAGAGGACAAATTATTAAATTAAAGAAAAAAAGCATCCTCGAATAGCTCAGATGGTAGAGCATATGGCTAGAAATCATAAGGTCATGGGTTCGACTCCCACTTGAGGATGCTTTTTTCTTCTAGAATTTAATAATTTGTCCTTTTTCATTATACATTTCGGGCACAATATTTATTCCCGTAAGTAGATATATTCTCATTCGGATTGGTATCTCTGGAGTAAAAGGACGACTGTCAATTTCGTCATTCAGTCTTCCAGTGCTTCTGGGTGTAGAAGGTAGGGTTTCGTTTTGATCCCTTGATATTGGATTCTCGTGGGTAGAAGGTAGTTACTCATTGTGTTTGCTAGGGTTGGACGAAATATTCAAAAACTCATTGGTCGTGATTTGAGAGGAGTTGAGAGCAAAGATCGAAGACGATGGATTCTTTTACCTGAAAATAAATGATGACAAAATAATAGAAGGAAAAATGTGCTTTTTCTGAGATGAGTAGGATCCAAATGAATGCGAATGATACGGAATAAATTAAAATATGAACTTAATAACTTGTCTATCGTATTGGGCTGAATGTTGGATCTGCATCGAAGTCGCCCACATGAGAATAATGTTATCCCAAAACTACCGTCTGTGGCGTGAAAAGAAAGAGCGTCTGTCCAGTTCACTTTTGGAGCATGCCCGGCCTTGAATATAAACACTTTGGAAAAGACTGCAGTCTACATAAAAAGTCAGAGTTACCACCTCACAATGCTGCAATCAGTCAACCAAACTATCGAAAAGCAATTTGTGAATTTTCACACATATGTAAAGGTTCTGAATAACTCAATTTCTTGAAGATTAATAAAAACACTTGCAATTCTCAAAAACTCATACAAGTTATTTCTGGCGAACAAATGGGGGAAATTGATGTAATTTACTATTGCATTCATATATGATATGTTTTCCTCCTCATAAATTTTGAATTTCTGTAAAAACATATGAAAGTCTGGTAAAAAAATTCAAAGTAGTTTACTTACTCACAAAATAAAAGTGCAAGAACTTCGCACGTGTTTGCACATGTATTGCAAATGTATTTTGGTACATGGTTGCCAGACTGAGGACGCATCATCATGCTACAGGTGAAAGGAGTATATTCAATGTATATTAGCATTCACGATTTAAAGCGCCCCCCAAACAGAAATTGTCTGAACTAAATGTATACTGGAACTTTCAAAGGCCGTATAATAGTACGTCCTTCATTATGTTTTTCTGGTGTACATAACTCTCGCATTTAATAATGAATGTTTTCTGTTGTCATATGCCATGGGAGCTCTGGAAGCGGAGTACAATTTGCGAAGATATAATTCGATGGTTCTTTCAAAATAAGGGAGTTATTGTTGGAAAACAATACTGCGTCCAGTATACGGACGTAGTATCATTCAGGACGCGGCAGTGTATGGTCGGAAACCCATGTACAGACGTAATATTGTACGCGGGATAAATATATATATATATATATATATATATATATATATATATATTGTTATATAATGAGAATTGTAAAAATACTATTGTAATACTTTGGAATACTTATTGTAGATATGTGATAGATAATTATTTTCGCCCTGTATAATATATTTTGCAATGTAATAATAATTGCTAGCTAACGTCACTGTTTTCTCGTCACGTTGCTGCCAATTGTTATTACTTTTCTTACCACAGCTAAACTCAGTTGGTACGCCTCTCGCCTCAGATAGCCGGTTCAGGCAATTGAGCCACTAGCCACTGCTTGATGTCAAATTTCAATCTATTCAATGTTTATAAATACTATTGCTGATAATTGTGGAAAAACAAACGACAAAGTATCAAAAAGCAATTATTTCCTTTATTCAGGAAAACTTAAATTAACCTGGCCTACGATAAATAACTTATTCTATTGTCAATCTACAGATTTTCATTGATAATCATGAGAAACAGGTCATGGATAAATAGACACAACCTCACTTTTACCTTGAAAGTGAACATTTCTTTAATAGTTCAAAATCAAATGAAATAAAGTTCTTCTAATGGGATATGAGTTATTAGTGGAGTTGTTCAGTTCGAAATGTGCACTAGGAAAGTTTATACCTGACGCTGGAACTGTCGCTGTTCAATGCACACCCAGAATTTGGATCCCCTTTCAATCCAATGCTCTCAGGAACTCCAATACCAAAAGAAGGAACCATACAAATCCAGAAATCTGCTTTGGAATACTTGTATATGGAGTACATACAAGGTAATGTAGTTTGCTGCTTATAATTATTGAAATTCTTGAATTTTTCTTATCCTCCTAACAAAACGTGGCATTCTTTTTCAAATTATTTTCGATCTCCTTTGACTTTGTTTTTTCCGTCACTTGGATACCATTTTTCCTCATTCCTTTTGATTTGAATTTTTGAATTCGCGCACTATGTTCTCACATTTTCACTGTTTGGGGTTATTTGTCAAAACTTATAAATAAAACTATTTTTCCTTTCTTACAGACTATTTACAATATTCAATCATAATTGTCTCTGACACTTTTCCGTTCTTATTTTCTCACAATTTCAAATCTTACATTTGACCATACTGTTCCCTGATTGGCTATTGTCATCAAAAAGTTTGTTGTTCTCCCATTGGCTATTTTTAGTTACTTACAATTTCATATAATGTATGTTTCAAGCTTATAATTTTGTTTATCACATTTTATTCAGGATGATTTTGTAAATCTAGACCATTCTTGTTGTCTATGGAATAATTATGGGTTGTAATCATTATGACAGTGTATGAAATTGATTGTATTATAGTATTTGAATATTTTTATCTATTAATATTATACAGAGGCTTCATAAAAGAAATAGAATTTCAAAATATGTAAAAACAATATCTCTTGAACTAATAGCTATTAAGTAATTATTCTTTTGTGGGTTTTATGAAATTGTTTCCTTTTTTCCTTTTAAAATATATAACTGGTTTTTCATAACATAACAATATATATATATATATATATATATATATATATATATATATATATATATATTAGAAACGAAGAAATTCTCTTCACCAAGTTCAATATAAATTGAAATGAGTGGTAGATTACAAGCAGAAAACAACAGCAAATACCACGCAGAACATTGAATGATATTCGCCAGAAAATATATGCAAACTTCCATTATCAATGAAAATTGATATATTTCTTTCAGATAAACTTGATTAAGTTTAAATTGTGTCAGGTCCGCCTAACAATCCGCATACCGGTTTCAGGCTTTTGGCACTCGTCAGTTCGGAGTAGTCACCAGCCAGAAATCGGAACACCTCTGGCTGAAGCGGAACCCAACACAATTGAAAACAAAATCAAGCTTAATCACCAGTAGGTACGCATTTGAAAGTAACTTTGAACTGGTGGTACCTAGTGACAGAAAGAAACACTCCAGAAAACTGTTCTGCTATGTTGAAGGGAGTGGCTTTATGCCCGGCCAGGCGAGTTCATTGAACAAGAAAGTCATACAAGTGAAGTGAAATATTAGAAACGGAGGACTCAAAGTCTCTTCAGCAAGTTCAATATAAATTGAAACAAGTGGTAGACTACAAGTGGAAAATACTGGCAAATACCACGCAGAACATTGAATTATATCCTCATGAAATTCTATGCAAACTTCCATTAACATTGGATATATAATATATATATATATTGTTACGTACCGAAGGTAATAACTCCACGAGATATCTGATACGAATTTGAAAGAGACCACAGGCCGTCCTGATGATTGGGAAACCATGAAACAGACTGTAGACGGATGGTGATCTCTCTTGGATTCGAAACAGATTTCTCTTATTCACGATAATTGTATTGTGTTTGCGCGAACGCAAATAGAAGTACGACTATTGGTATCGTGGATTGGTCTATGCTGACATCTGTCGGTGACCTATTGATGTTGCACGAAATCTCGTGTCTTCAAAATTCCACGATAACAGGTCTAAGCTTCACCACACAGATTATAGGTGTCTCTATCTATAATTTGACCCTTTTCATATATATTTTATTTCCTGACTAGATAGGAATTAAATGATTGGTATTTGGATTATGCAGCAGGCCAATAACTGTACAGATTCCAAGCTTCCGATGATGATGATAATAAATATTATCGAAAGCTTGGAATCTGTGTAAAAGAGTACACCTATTGGCCTGCTGCATAACCCAAATACCAATTGATTTTTTTTTACTTCAACAAACGAGGCCAGGCTCTTACTAGGAGAAACATCTAAACTAATTTGTAGTCAGCTGTCTTGAGTAATAAGTCGTTTTCCATTTTTATATAATAATGGCTGGCTTCCGATATGTTACAGACTTCTGTCTCTTTTTGCTGATTTCTATCCTGAGATTCAGGATGACATGTCATAGTTAGTAATGTTTTAGTTGCAGTGGTTGAATTGAGATGGTGTTACCTGGTGGTGTTTTCCATTCTGTTAATGCAATCCCAACCAATGCTAAGAAGTGTATGGATTAGCCACAGGAGTAGTTTTTTTAAGGATATTCGACCAACATAAACCTATTGTGTAATTGGTAGTTAGCAGTCTTGACAAATAAGACGTTTTTCATTATTAATATATCATTTTGAATTTTTTCCAGCTAAATCACCCTCAACAACCATTCCCATCGGTTGTTTTAGATTTTGTATTTGACATTATTCTCACTGATCACTATCAAATGCTTTTTAACTGTTTCTCCTTCTTTTACGAACAGTACCTTACTTTTTGGTATTTCTAGACGACTGCGCCATGTCATATGCTGGGCTACCATTTATGAAGAAGCCGTATAGAAGATTTAATCACTTTTGATAGGAACATCAACAAATTATAGTGATAGACCTACAAATAATAATTCGCACAGAGTCTCCAACACAATACTATAATATTACATTTAACATTTACCAGTGCGGTGTCCAATTCATCGAAAGTAATTGGTTCATCTGAGTCGGGGTTACGCGCGTCGAAGAAAATGGTATCCTCATAGACGCGAGTCTCTAAAATTTCATCACAGAAGAACTCATAACAGCGCGAAACTTTTTTTAGTGTTCACCAAAATGTTTTTTGATCTTCAGTGTTGTTCTATATTTTTTGCATTCAGGTATTCATTTCTCGATACTAGATCGAATTTATACAATTTTGCTGTTCTGAGTTTTCTATTGAGCATTTCATTTTACATTTTTGCATCCGGTATCAAACCAGTGTTTATTATACAGTGCGTTCATAAATTGTGGAAACGCTCGATTATCTCACGAGTTAATTATTTTCGAAGGTAAAGCTCAGGCAGGTCAAATTTTAATTTTAGTTTTCTACTTTTATTGACAAAAAAAATATTTTCCCCCACTACCTTACAAGATATGTTTTTTTAATTTAAAGCGAAATTTTTATATCAAAAATTGAAAGCCCATATTTTTCTGAGTTCAACCGTACATCATACTTCATATGTAACATTTTAAGTTACAGTATACTGAGTATAAAGAAAACAGGTGCTCATATTTCTTATTTATTTCATTATTTATTTTGCAACGAAAACATTAAAAGTAGTCAGTAATTCGTAAAAATGAACAAATAACACATTCACAGCAAATGCTGGAATTGAGCTCCTTGGGTTGGGGATATTGTCAATTAATATCTGATGAATTCTTGGGTTACGTTTGACAACATCGACTATTGAAAATTCGTTGAATTTCAGTTCGAAATCTCCCTTTGAGGTTTTCCAAATTGATAGGTTGGTAGGTCGGTTTATGTATACTTCACTTTTCAAGTAACCCCAGACAAAAAATCCATAGGAGTTGAATCTGGAACCTAGCAGGCCATTCAATGTGACCGCATCGTCCAACCAGCGATTGGGAAAGGTTTCATTCACAAAATCTCTATCCACTAGAGCATAATTTTTTTTTTTTTTTTTTTTTTATGTTCTGGTTCCCACGAAAAGGGATATCCTGTAATGTTCAGAGAACATCGTGGGAACCTAGGGAAAGAAGGTAGGGTTGGTGTTCTTCTTAAATTTCTGAAGGTTGTATGCCTCGGGGAACACCCTCCTAGGTATGAGTTCCAAAGCCTCGCTGTTCGTTGGATGAACGAGTCTTTGGAAAGTGATGTTCTGCAGGTCTCCAAAGTGACCACGAAGGGGGTGTGATGACTGAACTTGACGGGTTAATCTCGAAGAGACTGCCAAAGCAGGAACGATTGTTGATATTTCAGAAGAGCATCGCCCATGAAAATATCTATAAAATAGAGACAAATCGCCAACTTTTCTACGGTGTTCCAGACAAGTGAGCGAGTTTGTAAGCGAGGCATCACCGACGAGACGAATTGCCCTTTTTTGGACAGAATCCAATAGCCTCAGGATATGTTTAGGTGCCGCACTCCAAATATGGGAACAGTATTCCAGGACAGGTCGGATCTGTGCCTTATAGATCATAAGCAGCTGACTGGGGGTGAAATAGCTCTTGGCACGAAACAGAAAACCAAGTTTTTGGATGCACTTTTGGCAATGGACCTCACGTGATTTTCCCAGGAAAGGTTATTGCTGATAGTAATACCAAGCATCGATATGGATGGCTTCAGTGGTATGGTTACTCCTGACAAAGTTATGTTAGGCATAGTGAGATCGGCTTTTCTAGAGAAAAGACATGCTTGTGTTTTGTTTGCATTGAATTCTACCAAGTTATTAGATCCCCATTCGAGAATTGTTGCTAAGTCCATATTTATATTATTAACATTTCTTCCTCGTTCATTTCTGGTTTCACGGGCTGATATAGGGCCCTGGAAGAGAAAGCGGTATGGAGGGTACTATCATCGGCAAAGCTGTGTACTGGACATGAAGTTGCTTTCAACAGGTCGTTGATGTGAAGTAGAAATAGTGTTGGTGCGAGAATGGATCCTTGCGGAACACCAGCATTTATGAGTAGAGTGTCAGATGAAACTCCATCGACCACTACATGGAGAGACCTGTTTGAGAAAAAACTAGCAAGCAGAGAACACAGCTGAGGGGCAAGCCATAAGACGGAAGCTTGGCGAGGAGTCCCTGGGCCAAACTCGATCGAACGCCTTGGAGATATCTAATGCCACAGCTAAAGTTTCTCCATACTTTTCAATAGATAGCTGCCATATATGTGAGACGTAAGCGAGCAGGTCACCAGTTGATCTCTGATGGCGGAAGCCATATTGCCTATCGTTGACAATTCCTGAGTCTTCCAGATATTTCATGAGCTCGATGTTGATGGCTTTTCCATGACCTTTGAAATAATAGATAGCAGTGCGATAGGTCTGTAGTTGCTAGGTAGGGCCTTTTGCCTTTTAGGGACTGGCTGTACTCTGCAATTTTCCAATTGGATGGAAATACCCCAAATTGTAAGAGTGGTTGAACAACTTGCAAAGAACAGGTGTTAGTTCAGGGGCACATTTCTTGAGAACAATCGGCGGGATTCCGTCAGATCCACAGGCTTTGTTGGTGTTGAGACCCAGCAAAATCTTTCTGATAGTACGTTGGCGAAAGGTGATCTCGGCATGTGACTGTCAATAGGTGTAATGTTCGGGGTTGTTTTCCGATGAATCCAGAGTGGAATTTCCAGCAAATAGGTGCGCAAAGATATTGGCTTTTTCCTGGGCAGTCGTTGCTAGTGTTCCATCTTCTTTGGTTAGGGAGGAAATGAGCTGAAGTGAAGTTTCTTCCCACAGCTTTACGAAAGACCAAAATGAACGGGATCCGTTAGGACATTCAGCAAGTTTTGATCTTATTTTAGCTTTGTGGGCATCTTTTGAGCATTCTATTGTCTCTTTACATATGCCTCTAGCCTCGACATATGCTGCTCTGGTCTCAGGGCCCGGATTTTTTAGCCATCGATGGTATGCTGCCTGTTTGGAAGCCACAGCTCTAGAGCAGTTTCTGTTAAACCAGGTCTTATCGGATGATGTTCTTCTTTCGGTATTCGGTATGTAAGTTTGCATCCCCAACATGATGATTTCAGAAATTGTCTCAGCACATCGTGTTGGATCTACTGAAGAGAAACAAACTCTCTTCCATGGAAACGCTGAGAAAAACATACGAAGACCTTCCCAGTCGGCCGAATTGTAATGCCACATGAGACGGGGTGGTATTGTGCAGCTCTGATGGTAAATGGAAAGAGCATGTTGTTGACATCAGGGATGCGGGTTGAGGGTGTGATCAGAGTTTCCAAGTGGGCACAAACTTCTATTCTATACGGGTCAGGATTGGTGGTGAGGAAAAGATCTAGTGTATTGGCAGACTGGTTGTTGACATCAGGGATGCGGGTTGGTAGCTCGACCAGTTGTTCTAGACCATGAGTGATGGCGAAGGCCTCGGCTTGACGACCAAATAGACCAAATAGACCAAATAGAATATATTTGACCATGATGATTAATGTCTGGAAATGTTGCCGTTAAATATGGAACTACATCAGTTTGCAACATTTCTAAATAATTTTTACCCGTCACAGTACAGTCAAAAAAATATGGTCCTACAATGGTATTCCTAAGAATCCTAGCCCACACAGTTACTTTTGGAGGATATTGGATATAAGCTCCCATCGTCTAATTGGGATTTTCTGTTGCCAGTAACGACAAATTTGCGTATTATGTAATATTTTGCTTAATGTCGATTTGCTTATTGGTTCTCGATCAGGATATTTTTTTCATTAAAGATTTCGCATACTTCTTTTACGATCGGCGTAACCTCAGATCATCAAAACTTTTATCAGCTGTTTTTCTGACAGTACCTATATCGTAATTTTCAAATTAATTCTTTCAAGGTAATATTTTTCAGAAAGATATTGAATTATAAATCGACTAGCTGGTACCCGCGACTTCGTCCGCGTATAATTTGTATTTTTTCCTGTTTTTTTTTGTGTTGTTCCATCTAGCTCATGCCTGTGGCTTCCGTTTTCCAATTTGGGTGCCATAATTGATTTTCCAACCTTAAGTGACACTTTACAAATTCATAACCCTTTTCAACCCTTCAGGGGTAGAATTGTCAAGTTAGGTTGAACACGAATGTTCATGACTGTAACTCAAAAACTAACCGAAACCCCATACAAATTTTTACCCCCTCAAATACAATTTTTATGACCCTAACTTAAAAACATATAACCCCCATTTCACACCGTCAGGGATTTCATTTTCAAAAACAGAGAAACACATATTTTTTCATTTGTAACAAAGACCTTAAATACCAATTTTCATGAGCCTAACCTAAAACTAACGGAATCCTCATACTAACTGCCAATATAATACATACATCTTTATTTGAAATAGGAAACCCAATATACATAACTATGAGTGAAAAATATGTATAAGAATATTTCTACAAAAATAGCAGTCATACATTCAAAAATTTAAAGTAACATGTAGATAGATAAATTATAAAATTATTACAATACAAATATTTGGTTCGGTTATAGATTGCTTATATCGACCAATAAAATAGTGAAATCGTATGATTGAAAATAATAAATGATTAATGACAATGAACTATACCTATAATAATACTTATACAATTGGAGTTTCTATCACTATTACAGCATTTAATTCTTTTACTTATTTTATATAGCTGGTGCCCGCGACTTCGTCTGCGCAGGATTATTATTCCGAGTAGCTTATATTAGCGTGGCGTAGGAAAGAACTAACATTATGACATTAAAATTATCACATAAATAATTTTTGGGTCGCATTTGAAAAATATAACAGCCTGAAAATATTGAGATGTTACAGTCGCCTTATTAACATAACAATATTGTCAACATAAGAAATACGTATTTAAGCACTGCAGAGCCCTAATCATAGGCCTATAGGTAGCTACTGCAGTATGCTCCTATAAACTATATTTAACGATTTTTTTCCTTCAGCATAAACATGCAGATTTTTCGCTTTGGAAACACGTGAGCAAGCCACATAGAGCTGACCGTGAGAAAAACATGGCGTGCCCAAATGTATGCCTGCTACCTTTAAGGTTTGACCCTGCGATTTGTTGATCGTCATTGAAAATGCGACTTTTAATGGGAACTGCAGGCGTTCAAAATTGAATGGCAAGTTGTTGGCTATGATTGGGATGCGCGGTATAAGAACATTGTCTCCCTTGGCTTCTCCAGTTAAAATTGTGGCCTTCACAATGTGCCTTCCTAGTTCGGTAACTCGCAACCGAGTACCGTTGCATAATCTTGGCACGTCCAGGTTACGCATTAACAAAACGGGTACGCGCACTCCAGAATAGCTCGCAGATGGTAGATTTTTTCCTACTTACTTGACACTTATCGTCATATTTTGGACAACTCACACAATATCTTTATAAATTGTAGCCTATGTGTTATTCTGATGTATAAGCTATATTATTGTAAAGTTTCATTAAAATCCATCAAGTAGTTTTTACGTGAAAGAGTAACAAACATCCATCCATCCATCCGCATATTTACTGATACTTCATTCTTTGGAGACAATTTGGTGTATAATGAATGGGAATTTTGGGAAAATTTCCTTTTCTTGGTTAGTGTTTTGATTTACGCACCATCATTTTCCCAGGGTTTGGATGTGCGCATTTCGGAAATTTTTATGTTGTTTTTCGTACTCGAAAAACCCAACCCATAAAGGGCTGGACAAAATTCCAGAAGGAAATCTGATTCCTGGATTTTTCGTACCGGTATTGGTTTGAACCAGTCATAAAATTTCCCGAACGCATCAAACCCCCACTATTTGTTCCCCCTGGGGTTTTTTGGACCCTCCATCCATTTTACAAATTTGAAATTAAGACCATCCAAAGAATCAATATCTTGCCCTATATTTTTTATAACAGGTGTCAGAATAAAAAATTTTGAAATGGAAGAAGAAACCAAAAACCATAGAACCCTGCAACAACAGCTAGGGATTTGAAAATATCGATTGGGGTTCTACTCGATCGGGATCTCAAACAAGTTCCCCCAACAAATTAAAAAAATTCAGTCCATTTGTAAACCCCCAATTTATTGAGAATAGAAAATAATTCAACAAGGGAATGGAAAATGGGATTCAAAATGGTTTGAAAATAATGAACAACAATTCATATTCATAATGGTTTTTGGTAATTGGTTTGGTTATACAAAATTGGCCTTCGAAAGAAAAAAAACTTTGGAAAACTCTAAATTTTCCTTTGGGGGAAAACAATGAATCAAAAGAGAATGAAAGCGGATTTTTTTTTCACGGGTTACAAACAAAAAAAGGGGGGAAAAATTTTGGGGAAAAAATTTAAAATTTTAAAAAGGGATAAAAAAAAACCCCCCAAAAAAAAAATCCCCGTTGGGGAGGAATAAACCCCAAAAAAAACTTTTGAAAAAAAAAAATCTATTAACGTGAATGCAGTACGAAAAAAATTTCAAAAACCAAAAGTCCCAAACATTGAACACCACCATCACCACTCTCAACATCAGATTATTTCATTGCAAACGGTGTGACGTAAACATAGTATTCGAGAATGCTCGCGTTTGACATAAGATATAAGCGGTGCAGAAATCTTGCACTTTTAAAAAAAAGTTATAGGTAAAAAAATAAACCCGTACAAAATGAAGAGAGAAAAGAGGAGATATAAAAATATCATATGGGGTTTCAAATAAAATTATTTGTAAATACGATAAAAAAGTTTTACTGTCAGTAATAAAAATCGTAAAGGGGGGAAATTCATAGAAAAAAAAAAATTGGCAAAAATGCGTCAGATCATTGATACGGGGCTGAGTGCAAAATATTTCACATTGCTTCTAAAAAAAAGTTAAACAATGTGAAAACCCCCCTTACAAGAACGTTTGTTTAAACTCCGTTCAGGTATTGGGTCTCCCCATGTCAAAAATTACAACAACAAAAATTTACATTTTGTTCAAAGTGATTGAAGATGATATCATATAGGAAAATTAGCGGAAAAAATTGGTTCGGGCAAAATGTCAAGTGAATGGAATCAAATTCAAAGCTTTATCCCGAAATTTTCCCCCCCAGCATCAAAACAGAACTGGAAAAAAAATCTGATTTAAAAAAAAATTTGGTTGGTTGGGCCATCACATGTAGGAATACTGGTAACAAAAATGCCAGAGACAAGCTCAAACCCCCCTATCAACCGATTCACCGGTGCCACGGGGAAATTACTTTCCTGCCATTCGGAAACTCACAATAAATACATGGAGGAAAAAAAGGGAACTGTTGAGAATAAAAGCTCAAAACAATTTGCCCTTCATGAGCCCCATAATTTTGGATCGTCTCGTAGACATCAAACAATACTAAAAGCCTCGGTTTCACACTAGATACACACACCAGCATCTACGAAGAAAAAAAAATCTCAAAA